>JBCFXI010000026.1:0-499465 GCA_038496175.1 Ampulex compressa | reverse complement strand
CGGGCCTCCATCTTCCCGAAGCGATATCTCGATTCGAAAAGCAGTTCGGATATCCGCGAGGAGAACCGCGACGTCTGCGACCCTCGAAGTACGAACGTCCACAAAAAGCACGAACACATAGGGACAAGTGAATATAATGTTACGGAAGCCAATATAAATTGCTGCCGGTATAAGGAAATGCAAATGGAGGTATTAGCTTGAAAATTGAAAAAATGTCCTTCAAGAAGAAACTTTTGCATCTGAGTTATTTCGTATGTCTTCGTATCATCAATTGCTTCGCTAATTGTTCAAACAGGAAATAGCTTTTGTCTGTGCGAAGTTGTTATTCAAAATGTGTAACATTGTATCGCGGATTTTTTTTTATACACACACAAATCAATTGAGCGAAGATTAAATCAAGTAGTCGCTCGATATGAATGGTGGATCGATTATTAATCCCTTTTTTTCAGAACTATAATGCACTTTTTTCCAAAGCTGTGCAACGGTTCTTTCTAGAGTTATGGAATGGTTCTTGTCAGAACCACAATTTATTTTACGTTGAAACAATCGGTTGATCAATTAATGCTACGAAATGCTTATGCGATACAATTCAGATGCAAAAATTTCTTCCTGAAGAACTTTTTTTCAATTTTCAAAGATAAAACCCCCCTTTTCTATCTCCTTATATCGACAATAACTTATATTAGTATACTATATTTATCAATATTTATTACACAGACAATGATTATAAGTTTAGCGCAGTTTGTAAAGCTGCTATATAGCAGATCCTACCAGTTGTTAATTATTTTCGTTGATTGCAATTGTCGGTTTTGCACATCGGTTTGGCTTCTTCTCGTTCGGGACACCATAGAGAGAGGGTGTGTTTTGTGTGTGGTTTAGAATCCTCGGAGCTACGGCGTTGTGCCACTTCCAGGAAAATCGGTATCGCTGTCTTCCTCCTGTGCGATACACGACAGTGAGAGTAAGGCGATTGGCGCCCTTTGTCGTACATAAATTATTCGGAGCTTCGGCGTTGGGCGCCCTCCGCATAACTTTGCGCACATTTCTTGCGTGTATTTGTTTTTGTACATTATTCCCTGTAAATAAACCTGTTTGTTGTTCTATTAACACTTTGCCGGCCGCTCACTTCTTGCAACTTCTCGTGAAGAGGAAAAAAAAGAAAGATAAAGAATGCAAATAACAGATGATTCAGTGAAGAATGAAAATGGATAAGATCGAAAAAATATAGAAGATTGAAGTAAAAATGACGCATTCAGATGCTAATAAAGAAAAACTATTTTAAAACGTTTGAATTGAAAACTCAAAAGAAACTTACTGTAGTTAACTAAATGGTAAGGTACAGAGTATATCTTTGAAAACAAAATGAGCATATTTTTCGTTTTTACTTTCCAAGGGTCGATTTTATTTTCCAAAAGGAGATATTTCTTAATAGTTATTCTTTACCTGTATTGAATCATTAACGCAGACTCATTGGTGCACGGACTACCTTCAATTCAATAATGTTTGTTAAACATATGAAATGTATGAAAACTGCGTGCAAATAATTCAGTAATTCAATAATAATAATAATTATAGGAGAACTGTTTATAGACTATGTTATATGTACTATATACATATACTGTATACATATGTACATATAATCCTTGAATTATTTTTATTAATAAATTACTGAATTATCTGCACACAATTTTCATACATACCTTCCTCTCGATATGTAATTATGCAATTGTATAAATTATAACAAATTTTTTTATTTCATACTATGTAATTAACATTATTTGAGGTTTTTTTTTATATATAATGCATATGTAAAAATACTTGATTTGCAAAAGGGTGAATTTAATTTGCAAAACCTGTATGTCATGACTTGATACCACTGTGTTTCACAATGTTCCTAATTAGTGGTTTTTCAGATTGCGGAGTTGTCAGTTGTCGCACATCGAATGATACGCTCGTAGGTCAAACTTGACTCCTTACGATTGTTTTTTTTTTGAGTGGTGTAAGGAAATGTACCTCAGAAAATCACGATACTAGAACTAATATGAAACAAGAATCTCCAATGAGCTCAGTAATGTTACATGCGGTATGTTGCAGTTGGCAGTCATGAATGTATGAGTTCGTTTCAAGAAATTTGGCGATAGAGCTGAGGTTAATATAAAGATTTATGTAATGCTAAAAAAACTTCAAGGAACGTCATGTACATACAGTAGTATCAGTCTCAACCAAATCGATTTACAATTAAAGAATAATCATTTAAAAATGTGAAGGGATTTATCAGACTACATCCATAATTTCCTAAAAATAACATATGAGATATATGTGACTCAATTTATGATTCGAAGATTTAAAGTATAGATCAAAATCAAACATGTATAGCGTATTATTCACGATATCAGCAAAATCTCTTTTTTTGCAAAATATCAGCAAAAATCTGTTTCATCCGATAAGAAATATCTATTCATCATCAACTAAAATTAATTGTTCATAATTCCCCTATCTTTTAAAACTTCTTAGTCTTATGTAAGATTTTTCTTTAACAAAATGCGCTATTTATTCTTAAGTCTATCATTTGTATTTCGCTGCTCTAATTTGTCTTGTATTTTCATGAATTGGTGTCAATATAATATTTTTGAATTTTCGAAAAAGTATATGTCTAAAATGTTTCATTTGAATATCGTTTGAACATGCTTAATTGTAAAATGTTTATGACAACTAACTTAACGTTGTACACGTCACTACCGTTAATGAAAAAAAATTGACACATGCACTTAGGCCACTTTCAAAATAGATGATTCATTTAGTAAGATTTTGAGATTAGGAATAAAAAATAGAGCTGAAAAAAAATTTTTCTAGAGGCCGCCACGAAACGCTACGTGCCTCTGTTGGCAGGCCAGAAATCCTTCGAATCGACACGCATGTTCTCAATCGATAATGAAAGTAAAAGCTCCAATACCGACTGTTAAAGAGGAACACGCGTGTATTTGCAATTTCACCTTTCAAAACCTTATCCACAATGAAATCAGGCCACGTTTTTTAAATTCTACGAGAAACTTCTGTAATCTTCAAAGGAGCAAAACTTATAATTCGGCAAATTTGTGAATTACGCGTACTACGAGCGGGAAATCCTAGATTTCTGAAGCATCGTGAATATACAACTTTCGCGTATCTTTGGTTCCAACTTCGTTAAAACTTGAGTTGCGCTGCTGAAAACTTCTCCATCCCCCCTCCACCCCGTCCAACAACTATTCCTTCGGTATTGTGCTTGACTGAGTGTTAAACGTCAATTGTTAATATTCCCTACATCAAAGCTTTCTATTTACCACGTGCATTTTTGAGATACAAACCTAAAAAAAGGAATTAAATATTTTTTTGATGGATAATATTATTAATCGAAATGTATTTTATGTATTATAAAAATAAAAAAAAAGTAAAGAAATATTGTATATTTGCACAGGTACAATTTAAGAAGGTATAATAATTTTGCACGTTATGAAAATTATTTAATTAAGAAGCTATTATTTGGTAAATCTTCGACGCAAATGTTTTTTATGAAGACGGAATGTAGCGCATGTAAGCAATACAGTCTCATTTCACCACCAGTCATGTATAATCAAATAACGAATATTTATCACTTGTATCGCGCTGTAGACTATAATTTCCTTTAATTGAAATAAATCAAAAGAATCCATGAAAATGTGCAAAGGATGAGCATAATTGATGTGAGAATATAAAAAAGAAGAAAATAAAAAGGAGCAAGAAATAAGCCTTTTAGTATGAGCACTGTATTCAAGTGGGTACTATATTCATCTTATCTTACGGACCATTCTACAAACTTTGCGTTATTAAAAACAACGGATCTTTTAAACTATTGTAGAGTTAACAATAAAGAAAGGAAAATTATACGATTTAGCTTTGTTATACGTATAAGAATTCTGTAATATTCCTCTCTGTCTTCGAACTTGTTTCATTTGGTATCACTCGTTAAAGAAATAGTAATTATTTTCATAAAAAAAGTTAAAGCGTGTTTTTCCATATTATGGAATGAAAGTGAATAGATCAAGAATAATTTAATATTTTCACAATTTTTAAATCACTACTATTTAACGGTATAATTTTCACAATAGTTTATTTAATCTCCCTGGCGGTCTGATTACGTCAGTAATTTTGCACCCAAACCGGTACATTGTTTTGCATAAAAATTCCTTGTTTTATATTGTAAGCCTGTAATTCTTAAGAATGACTTAAATCTATACAAAGACAAGTCTGGTCTAGGTATAATAAAGTTCGAAACACAAAATCATAACTTATAATACAATAAATAATTTTCAAACATAATATAATTTTATTTAATAATGCAATCTAATCAAAAAAATTGCAAGTTGTCAAACAAGAGTGCAACAACACTAATCTCTGTAAATCTCTGTAAAAATCAACTATAATAATAAATCATAATAAAGGATTTCTTTATGCAAATGCCGGCCGTGTCGGGGTTTTGCGGCTCAAGTGTGGTTCGGGGTTACCGCTTCTGGCAGTGGAAGTTAACCCCGAGCTACACTCGGGATTATTGCCAGGGTGGTTAACCTTTAACACATTTTTGTCTGGAGTACTATCTTTCACTCTACGACTTACCATTTAACGTATTGTCATTGTAATTATCCTTTTGTCGTTCTTTCGCTCTTCCACATTTTCCCGGTGGTAGAGAAAGATCAACGTTTATGCAATACACTTTTATCAGTGTATTTATTTTTAGTACCAATGAATTTCGTGCCTCTATCCATGAGTTAGTAGGGAGTTTGCTAATTCGGTACAATTGAATATGTTTAAACAAAGATATATATTGTTAAATGGATATATTTCAGACATATGTAGATCAGGGATGGTTTTGCTTTGTTACGTTCGTATGTTTTATTAATACGACTTATTTACGAAACACTGTATCTGATGACGCACCGCAAGAACACGACAAATACTTAAACGTTATTATTCGGAGATTATTTTGACTATCAGGATTTTCAATGCCTCTATTATATCCGTGAACGAGCAAGAACTACTTCCTTATACGTGTATACTGCAGGTTCCGCGGAAAGCCTACACGTGTAAAGGCAAAGGCAAAGCCCCGATCACCCTGAAATGCCTAGGAGTCTTTCTGAGGGGACGAGAAACTGTTCGGAAGGATTCGATACAAGGCTGATAGACTTACTAGATGCTTATTGAATACTTGAATAACACTTAGAGGATACGTTGAACAATAGTGTCGCAGAACTTACAGTCGCCAACGACAACGATTGCATCCGGCATTTACTTAACCTCAGCAGTACTTTCAGTGTCCTCCTATTGTCTCATGTCATGTTCGACTTTTTAAAACGATCCACGAAGAGTAATCTGATAACTGATAAGGCTAAATTCTGTCTAAAAATGCAGCTGACCAATCACTGTAAAGTGGCCGTACAGAAACCTTTGAAAACCAATAGAAAGCACGCATGTACGAAAAACTTCTAAAACCCTGCCCGAGAAAAAATTTGGTCGACCCCTTCTTGAAAATCAAAACGTCTTAGTAACAATAGTCTCAAGTAAGTCACACTTCGCTCTACACAGTCGGTCGTCACTCCATCTTTGAGACTTAGACACAACTCCGGTCACATCAATAATCGAGCAACGTAGTGAAACGACAAGCTCGTTGGCTCTCAACCTATCACAACCACGGCGTACTTACAACGTCTGACGGACTCCACACAAACGTCCTTGCACATCCAATCCGCGAAACAAGGTGTAGCCAATTCAATTGTTGTACCGAAAAAGCCAGATTCCGTTGACCCCGACTAGTGGTTCGCACGATTAATTTTGCAGGGAAGAGCGTCGTGTTTCGTAGACGTGAACGAAAAACGCAAAAACCTCGGCCAGCAGCACGGCGCCAAACGTCGTGCTTGAACTTTGTCCGTCGTCAATATTCCTGAAGCGATCCTTCGACTCGGAAAGCAGTCTGAATATCCGCGAGAAGATCCACGATGCCTGCAGGATTTAACGCGCAAGCATATATTGCTCTTTTCCCTCTGCCGTGCGGTATTTAAATCATCATCCATTCGTTTATACGCATAGTCAAAGCAACATCCCTTTAATTGGTTAATTGACTTTTTGCTGTATTGTGAGCCTACACCACGAGACAGTTTATTTGAAACCGGATTTCTGCTTTTCAACCGAAACTGTATCTGAGCCACTCTGGGATTTGGAATCTAACCCCTCATCCGACTAGAATACAGCCCACTTCTTTATATAGGTTATGGATTCCCCAAAGCTCTAATACGGAAGTACTTTAATATTTTTATTACAATAGAGCATTTCGTGACAAGTCAACTGATTCATTCACCTGTTTTATTTCAATCCTTACATGATTATCTGAGTTCGTTTTACTAATCGAAAATTCTTCGTTGTATTATCTTATATCAAATGCAATTACTTCTAACACAACTCTTAGACTGTATGCAGGGATGTTCTATCTCCACTACATACTTTACGCTCGAAACCTGTTCGTGGAGTGTCTGCCAGCAACTCGGCAGCGCTTAATTAGGAAACTGCACATGCGGGAATTGCCCCACATTAAATAGTGTAGTTGTGGAATTAAGTAGTTAATTAGAATGGTATTTGGTGCATATAGATCTTTAGAGACTAAGAAGTATATTTATAATAAAAAAAAAAGAAAAATGCCACTATTTACATTTGTTTATCGTGTGGTAACATTGAAAGAGTCATCATATCATTAATACGTGTTAGAGAAAATTCATTTTTTTTTGTAATTTTTTACTTAGTATTTTTCTGTGTATGCAGACACTGGTGTCTCGTTTACTTTTTCTAAAATAAAAAGCTTATATGGAACTTGTTTTCTCTGTTATTTGTATCATATGCCGCACACATATTGCATCGTTTTATCACTGTTTTGGATGCTAAATAAATAAATAAAAAATTTCGAATTGTGAATTACGAAATCGCATAATAAAGTTTATCAAAAGAATATTGTTTTCAATGTCGTTTTTATAACTTATAGCAGATTTCGATATCTAGAGCGCTCGACATTTAATCTGAACTGCGCTCAGTTCGGAAAATCTTCTGGTATAATACATTGTCAGGCATGATTGTACTTTTTTAGAAGTTTTATCGTATTGATCAAGGCCTACTTGTAAGTTTATATTTCTTATACAATTGCTTTTGAAGACTTTTCTTCGATAAGGTTGAGAAGTGTCGAGACCCTTGTAAATAAGCTTCACAGTTAGCTTTTGACGTAAATGATAAGTATTATTTTACGGATATCTCGGTATGTATAACTATATTTTGGTCCATTTATGTGATGATGGACATCAATATTTATTTATATTTATTTATACACCACCTTCAGACATTTTCTGAAGAAATTTCAAGTACAATTTTTCATATAAAGCATACAACTTGCAAAGAAGCTACTGTCTAAAAAAACAAGTCTTGTTAGAACTATACGACCAAATAACAGAGAATTGCCGAAAGTAAAAAAAAAAAAATTTAAATTAGAAAAAATAACACAGCTCTTTTCTCTACAAAGTTCTACAAATTAAATAATATTGTTCTGATAATTTACAAAAGTAAGCCTCGTAAAAAAGAACTACTTCTTAACTCTAAACATAAATTCGTAAAAATTACTTGTAAACGAAAACAAATTCCGAAAACTGTATCGTTTTACATTGAGACTGTTACGTCCCGCCCCCACCGTAATTCTTTACTTTGAATTTCGCGGGGTCGTAAATCCCGCCCCCCACTGCTCCGTGACGGTGATGGGAACGTAAACTTGATCACGTTTGATCAAGGTAAGTGGAAATGAAGGACGTGATTGATAACGAGGTGTTTGACAAACAATAATTTACTAACGCTGTCGTATATACAAAATAAAGTGTTAAATTCTGCATGATATCGTTTTTGAGTAATCGTGTTTAAACTAAAGTCAACGAGGTAGTCGTCTCGTTATGTTGATTAATATGCGTGATATTTGCGAGTGGCAAAGACGATTCTTTGAGCACTGCTTTGGATGTTAAATTATGACTGTAAAAATTACGACTAATTAATGACGACTAAAAAAATGCGTGGCGTTTTCCAGAGTTTTTAACTAAAACTGCTAACGAATTGGTAGGGCTTTCGTTCACCTTCTCCGGCGGGGTTTCAGAACTCCTTTACCAATCGCGAAGTTCTGTTCGTTTTTTGAGGATTTTTTGAATGGCTTCCTTACTTCGATTGGTTGGGCTGCATATCCAGAGCAATGCAGCCCTCTTGGCAACCAGATTGTCTTTCCTGACCTTCCTTCGGACATCGTTTGTCACATAAAACAATTGGTAGAGCACACCTGCTTTCGATGGTTACAGTGCCGCACTTAGACCTTTAGAAATGGCAAATGTTTTATTGTCTAGTGCACCTCTGAGATTACGCAAAGATCCGGTGAAGATTTTACTCTTAAGGTCATAAAGCAATCGGCTGGTTTTTATCGTTTTCCTGTGCCTTTGCTTCGTCCGAGCCTGTTTGGTTTTTGGGTCTGAACAAAAACTAAGTTTAGAGTAGATGTAGTTTACCAAATGGCCCGCAAACTTTGTGTGAAAGCAGGAACACGTAGATGGCCTTTGAAGGTATTTTATAATATTTTTGACTTGGCAGCAATCACTGCGTAGATTTTATACAAAGAGACTTGTGACAAAAATATAACTAGGTATAAATATAACTAACTATAAATTTTGTTTCAATTATCCGAAGAACTCTCCAGTAGATATATTTCTTCCCAACGACAAGAATCGAAAGCCATAGATTGTACTCCAGAAAGCTCCAAAAAAATCATTGCGAACGAAAATCTTGCCAAATTTGATTATGCAACAGAAATAGAGCGATTTATATCTGTAAAGAATGCAACAAATATATTTGTGGCGAATATTCTTCTAAGATAACATGCATTTGTGAAATATGTGCCTCACAGTTTTGTCATACATATCAAATGTGTTACACTATAAATGTAAATACAAACGGTTTTTGCTGTTTTCTTTTTCTAAACATTCTATTGAATGTTATTTTTGTTCAATTATATTCTTTTATTTACATAAACTAAGCCAAAAGTTACAATGAAAGCCATGATCAAAAATCCGTTAATTTCACGGGTGTGGTATAATTACACATGTAGGTATATACAATATGTAACGTCAGTAGTTCTAGTGCTAAAATGAGCATCTCAATGCAAAAAGTTAATATTACGTTCGAAATATCGTATAATGTGACGGGGCAACGCCCTCGAACAATGTAATTACTTCCAGGACCGGGTGAAACATCGATTTAACGGGGATCGGATACCGATGGACCTTATTCCACGCCCCTTGGCTCTGCCAAAAGTACAATTACGGCAGATCCACTCCGTTCCATTTTACGCGCTGGGTTCCACGCCGTCCCTTATCGCTTTGTCTCCACCGTTTCCTCACCCGTCGTGCTTTTTATCGTTGAAAAACTTCGGAGCCCTGACTCCTCTTGACCCGCGACGCTAACGAGCCTAGATAATTGATTTAATTGCGCGCAAGTAAAAATCAGCACTGCCTTTTATCGATTACTTCTTTTTCCCCGAATGGTCGAGCTTTTTTTGCAAAGCTGGTTACATTTTTTTTTTATCTGGGAAGTAAGTATTGTAAAGAGTTTTTAATAAGACTATTTACGATCGAATCGGATACAAAACTTTGGTTAACACGTTTGGCGCGACGTCAGTCCCTAGGGGCTGACAATGGATTTTTCGTTTGGACGGCGTAGATCCTTGAGATTTACAGCAAACTTTTTGTTTTGGCGACATTGGCGGATGAGAGTATTGCCAAGGGGCAAAAAATTAATGACGATTAAAAAATAAATGTTATAATTTTAATAGTGTTTATTAAAACATTCTAAGCATAGGTATGGTTGAGAATTGCATATTACAGTGAGTAACGAAATTTTGTGGATTTTCTCGTGTTAGTTATATGATTTATTTATTTTGTTTTCTTCGTGTGAATTACAGGTATATTTTGTATATCATACCCTTGCATTGACTGCATCATTGTACATCTGTTTATACCCTACGCTCGTCGACTGCTGACACTTCTACGGAAACCTTAGCAAAGTTCGCGACGCTCTCAACGTGTTAAATATTACATACGTATAATAATGGGAGTCTTAGCAACATATATTTTTTGTCGATAAAAATAAATTGAGAAAACCTAATAGGAATATATTCCGAATAAACAGAATCGTAATACCAATGGTAGATATTCAATTAGTTATAAGAATAATATGTGCAATATTCGAAATAATTGTGTGATTCGATACATAGGGAGGACGATATGTTTTAAACGACACTCGCATTCAGGTTTACAATTTGGTCACAGGAACTGTTTTATGTGGCAAGTATAAAGGAACAATTATCTACATCAAATGTAACGATTATAAAAATGTGGATTATATTCTGCAGCTTTGCTACATCTATTTACAGGTATTACTGTCATAACTTGCTGAATTTCTACAACCGTAATTAAAGTTAATATTAATGTGTTTACAAATTAATTATCCTACACGATTTATTGAAATTGTCAAACTACGAATTTAGACTACTGTTCAAAGGCCTCTGGGCACTTCGGCATTTACGAATATCATTAAAATATTTTAAAAATAATTGCGCAAGACAACTCATGAATATGATCTTAGCAGATTTAGCAGTTATGATGGAATTAAAACAAACAGTCTTCAAAACGACATTACGTGTGAGAAAGTCAATAATTTCGCCCGGCAAACGAAAGATCCCGGGTTCAAAGCCCGGTCTAGTTATCCCAGTGTCCAAAATGTTTTCCACGCCTTTTATCTTGATACAGTTTAATTCACCATCTTATTTTCTAGATTTTATATTTTCATTTATTCCGAAATTTTAATAAACGTTAATTACTGAGCCACGCAGCAAGTGGACAAAAATTACTGACTTTCTCACACGTAATATCGTTCTGACGAATCAAATTTTAACTCCATTATAACCAGATGGAGATATTATTAACTGTGAAAAGTGATTACCCGCTAAGACCAGTTCTCGAGTTGTCTTAAATACGTCGCAAACAAGGCGATAAGAAGTTCCTAATGTACATAATAATTGCGCAAATTTATTATAGGAGGATCGGAGTTCCTCAATGTACACGGCACGTTAACACCAAGTTTGACGCAGAGTGGCGTGATAATGAGCTTAGTACCAAATTTGAGTGCAAAACATTGCATCCGATCGATTACATACTGCAGAATGTACAAGCACAGACAAGTAATTATATAGAACAAACTCAGAATATCGTACGCACTTCCTACCGGTAATTTGGCCACAAATGGAACACCGCTACCCGTGCTTTATTTAGACTCTAAACCAGTGTATCCCAAACTGTCGACGTCTTTCTATCCCTTCCATAATTTTCTTTGATAACAAGTCTATAATAATAATCAAGAAATATTAATTTTTTCCATCTTTAATACACACAGAAAATAATAAACAAAAAATAAAATTCATTCACAATAAAATATAAATTAAATAAATAAAATTTATATTATAAATAACATTCTCAAGACTCGTATTTATAACCGTTGCTATGTAAAGGAATGCTTCAAAAGGAGCGTTACGAGGGTAGCCTCTTCGAGTGGCCTGCGAGCCCTCTTCAGGTATATTAGCAACTAAACATACAGATAGAAAACAAAATTAGAAGAATATTAAAAATAAATAAGCAAACATGAAATTGAAGGTGAAATTGTGTTCCAATACTATATCCAATAATAATTGTAAACCATTGTTCAAAAATTAATATAGGGGTGAGATGTAGTGACACCAATACGGTTCATAACTGTCAGAGGATCTTAAAAGGAGAGTTAAACTGACAGTTGAAAAGATACCTAATTGTTATTTCAAGACCCTCTGACAGTTAAGAACCGTATTGATGTCATTACATCTCACATCTATAATCATTTTTAAACAATAGTTCACTATGGGGCTACGTCCAAACACTATTGGAACACATTTTCACATTCAATTTCATACTTAATTATTTTTCGTATTCTTGTAATTACGTTACCTATCTGTATGTCTCTGCTTCTAGTATACCCGAAGAGGGCTCGCATAAGAGTCGAAACGTCGTAAAAACCGAATTTGTTCCTTTTTTTTCCCGCGCATCTGGAAATCGTATCGCTCAATAAGACCACGTCATCTTTCACATTATATTAACCGAGCAGGAGGACTAGGAGTTGTTTGCTTAATAATATTTTTTATTATTTTTCTACATTTGTAGTTCAAAAACAAATACGCTGTTCATTGCACTAGGCGCAGCGCGTATCCTCACCAAACTCTTCCCATCCCTTAGGCGATACGCGTATCGGACTTCGGGAAACTCTACTCTAGACCACAAATTGCCAATCTTCTTTGATCTATCGTCCGCTTTAAAAAAAAAAAACAAAATTACTCACCACCCCCTTTTCAGCAAAAAAGAAACCCACCGACTGCTCTCCTTGAAATAAAAAATGTTGTCCATAATTTTGCAATTTTTTGGATCACAGCCCATTTTTTCAAACGGTGATTTGATGGCGCTCCTCTTAGGTAAAGTATACTATATTATGTATCGAAAAACAATGATATTAGAAATAAAGCTATAATGTACCAATAGCTGCTTTTAATACGGATACATTTTGCTTAAAAGACATTCAGAGCTATTTTTTTAAAACATGCGTTCGATAATTTCTAGTATCAATCAAACTTTTTAGTGCATTCTTGCGAGTATTGCCCAGGGACGAGGTGGATTGCCCTGAATGCCTCCTAAATTCGCCTTGGACCAAAAAAACCTTCTTAAATCTGCGGAACAACCACCTATGAGCGCTACTGACCTCGTTGGGAACCACTGCTGTAGGCAATCGCGCGGGAATAAATGCTCTTTTATTTATACCAATAGAATTGTTAAATCAAACTTTTTAAAAGTTCTTACTATATTGTTCGCGTTCTGTTATTATAGGATAATTAAATCTCAGTTTTTTTTCTATGGCATTTCTATCATACCATATTGATTTCATCTATTATAAAAATTTTCGGATAAATATGTATATAATATTCCATAATTCATATATTGATTTTTTACGACTGAGTAAGAGTTTAATATTTTCTTAAAATGCGATATCGTTCACAATAGTCAGTTTTATGTAATGGAACATTGCAAACTTTACAAACGAAACATGTTCTACTTCTTTATTTTTTAATTACAGAATCTGAACGTTGTTTTGGGGCTTTTTATTTCTGCTACTGATTACGATATTTGTAAGTTCTTTTTTCTGGAATTTTTAAAATTATGTATGAATATGGGAACTGACTGTAAAATCGAGTAGTTGGCAAAGTAATACTTACCATAGCAATCAATCAATAGTATATCTATCTGTAAGCGTTGGCGACAAAAATCTAATTGGTAGGATATCGGTCGGTAAGCCGTGGGGAAAAATCGTCTACTGGTAGACTACCAGTCGATAAAGTGTTAATATACATGGCATTTTTTTGTGCCGCGGTCCGTGAACCACTACAGTCTGGCCTCCCTACCATTCTCGTGTCACATGCGACATTATCGATACAGGATAGAATAAGATATCAGCGCTACTGAACTGGTACCAATTAAGTTTGAATATTGATTAGAGAGCTACAGTGGTGTAGTAGATAGAAGCTCGGACTTCCACGTGGGAGAGCCGGATTCGAATTCCGCCCATCACCTCTGGTTCTTCCATGTGATATGTATATTGTAACTCTAGTGTTCTGAAACCCACTTTAAATAGTGGGTTCTAGGTCAAATGACTTTAGCAGCAAGTGCCGAAAATGAATAAAAAAAAATGTATTAATAGTACATAAATGTAGCTAAAAAGGTAAGATTGTTGTTGTAATAGTGGAATTAAGGTGATGGTAAAATATTGATTAAAAGAGATTTCACCTACGGTTTTTCTTAATGTAGCATGACATTAAACAAATATATTCCTTTCTACCGTTCTCTCGTTTTCTGCGATCGAGCTCACAGGTCGTTGCATGGATTCCTGATACTTTATATCAGACGCTCAAAGTGAAAGGGCTAAATTCTTTTTTTAATATTTAATTTTTCGTTAAAAAACAATAATTTTATCTCGTGTTAAATCAACTCCACATATCTTGCATTAAAAATCAAAATTTTGAAGAATTGAAAACGCCTTTTACTGAAATACAATCAATTCTATAAAGTTTAAATAATATTCTTTTTCAATGAACATACTGCAGTAAAGACACTTGTCACTCAAATACTTCCAGCAACTCAGCGAAAAGAAGAACAAATTTTTGGCAATCTCCAAGGCGAATACATGAAGGGCAGAAGAGCATGGGGAAAAGAAAGACGCGGAGTTAGCAAAATCCAGAGCTTCGCCCAGCGATTAGCACGATTTTCGCGGTTACCAGCATCGCCATCTTTCAAGAACGGCGGGCTTACTCATTCGAATTGTGCAAACTGCCAACCAGACGGATTTGCGAGTACGAAGATGAGTTCTTGGCCGACCACCAACAACGTCAGTGGCATTTCTATGCTGTTAAACCCTTTGAATGCCAAAAGCTGTGCCAACGTAATTCCAAGGTAGAATCCAGCAATTAACACGTTTATTACGACGTGTTGTTAGTACGTGATGTATTATTTTCTTGAGAGACAAAGTGCCGTAAGGGTGACAACGATAATTTTTTCTTCTACGCTCCCATATGCAAATCAAAGCTGTTTTATTTTGTCATATTGTTTTAAAAATAATTAAAAGCAAATGGATAAAACGATCGTTTGATGTAAAATAGCCTAATCAAATAACCTAATCTAATTAGGTGTACAAAATGTAATGTAATGTAAACGTAATGTAACAAAATGTAACTTTCACTTAGGCATAAAAAATTTTTGAAAAATTGTCCTAATGATGAGCACGTATTAGTGTTCGAACCTTTTCTAACGAAATTCTCAGCACATGTAATATACTATAGTATAGTTTACAATTCTTTTCTCAAGTTTAGTATCCTCGTGACAGGTATAATATTGGCATATATATTTTTTATTTTTAACTAACTAAAAACTTTGCTTTTATAAATTGATCTGAATATTGTCTTAAAAATAGTATAATATACAATCAAGATGTATAGTCTTAAAATTGAATTATGGTGTTTATAGTGACCTTGTATTAGTATAAGAAATATTTTTAAATAGTACGTATATACTTATTTTATCAGCATAACGTTATGCAGTATTTAAAAGTTTGCGAATATTGTCCTCAAATTCGGAGTACACAACTATTGAGGTTTTTTCGCCCTTAAAAATCATTTATCTATTGCACGGATAAAAATCAGAATGAAAAAATCTTTCAATATTAATCATTGGTTTGTTTTAACTCACTTTGAGCGTAATTTGTTATAAGACTAGTAATTTGATAAGACATAATTTGTTATAAAACTAGGCATTTCATAAGACACAATTTGTTGTAAAACTAGTAATGTGATAAGACATCATTTGTTATAATTTGTTAGAAGGGATTAAATTTGCTTTTTTATGAAATACGCCATGTATAATTGTTAAGATTTGCATCCTCGAAGATTATTGTTTAATGAATTACTACATTTCTGTTTATTGGCATGTATAATTTTCTCCTTTTACAAATTATTTACTTGTCACTCGTATTGCTAACCTCTCTTGCTCGGTGACAATTTTTAACGATACATTTGCTGTGGACCTTTAATTCTCTATCTACTCTTTTTGGAATAGAGTTTAGTCGATCGAATCGACATTGTCGTATGAGAACAATAATTTTTGGCCACTAGTACGTGGCTCAATAATTAAAAGATTAATAATAATTAATGTAGAGAACTATAATAATAATATGAAAATTAAGATATGAAGATGATGAGCAAATCCGAGATAACAGAAGAAGGCATAGAATAAAAAACATTTACCCTATGTCCGATTTCTTTCTATGCCGTTTTCTCTCATCTCTGATTCAGTCACTACCTTCATATTTTAATTTTCATATTATTCATTTCCTACAAAAATGATTAACCTTTTCATTATTGAGCCATGCACTACAGGGCAAAAATGATTATACTGGCACGACAATGTCGACTTGATCAACTGAACTCTACTCCAAAAAGACCAAATGGGAAATTAAAGGGTAACAATGTATGAATAGGCTGTTCCGGAAGACCACAGCAAATCTATCATTACTTACTTATTATTTGACCAGATATGAATAATGAATAAAGATCCTCTAATAATATTAACACTTGGCATGCGGGTATACTTCGCTGCGGACGTACACGTGCAGCGGGCGTTTTTACGTAAAACTTGTGGGAGTTTGGTCAATCAATAAAATCAATAACTCGAAAACTACTTCGTTTTTCTGTAATATTTTGTTATTTTACACTTAAATATATACTCTATGATTAATTTAATAAAAAAAATGTACCATTTTAAATTTAACAAATTTACAAAACATGACTCGTACTTTCTGTAGCCAGGAACTCCACAGAAGACCAAGTCTCAGCAAAAGGCCGAGTAAGTCGACAAACAAAATTTCTGGGAAGAAGCAATGCAAAGCGTTGCCTAGCAACACAAACACCATACATACAATGCGCATCGTATTTAGACGATACCCACTCTCTACGACAAATCTTCTAAATACGTATTTTTACGTGACCTGCGCTCCAGTGACAGACTGCGAAAAACGTGAAAGTTCGTTGCCCGCATACAATGTGTCAATCAATAGTGAAAATCAGCTGACATACCTCCAGGTGAGATTCCGATACGGCCACTGCTGCCCGTGGATAGTGAAACGTTTATGCCTCGTTCTCGCGTATCTGGGGTCCGGCTTATCTGCCAAACCGCACCTTCTTGCCCTCATCAGTTTTCGTGTGGCTTCGTCGATTTCACCGGTCATTGGGATGCCACCGTACATCTAATGTACAAAAATGTATTTTTAAAAAATTTAAACGATCTTAAATTAAAACATGATTTTAAAAACATAAAGTATCTTATAATGATAATAAATGGTCTCGCGCAGTACTCTAGCTCTGCACAGAGAGTACTGCTCTGCAAGTTCATTTATCATTATTTTGCAATACACGAGTAAGTGAAAGTCCAGGAAATCATGAGTCATAAAGTATCCCAACTTGAAACAAGTTTTTAGACTTTTAAGTATCTTCAATCTCGCATGTATTTTTCGAATATTAAAGAGTTATTCTAAAGTTTGTGTTTAAAACTAAAGAAGATTTTAACTGAAAGATATCTTCGTAAATTTAGAAGACATCGAAATACGTATTTCCAGTTTTTAAACATATGTTTCCGGAAATTTAGATTAGGTTATTTAACAGTCATATTAGAATATGACTCTTGAAATTCAAAGAATAGTGGATTTAAAAGATATTTTGTGAGTGTCTATTAAAACTGTATTTTCCACAGTCCACATTATAGAATTATCTTCAAAGGAACTTACATCGATGGTAACTGAGAAAGCCTCGGGGAAATAAAATTGGAACGAAATTGGTACTCTAAGGTGCTTCCGTTCTCAGGGAACAGCTAAGGAATGAAAATCAGCGGACGTAATGCAGTCCGATAAAGAAAAGCGCCTTTGTGAGGATTTGAGGTAGTGGGGGAAAGGAATGGCACTGTGTGCGAGCCACAGGATTTTGTGGGGTTGAAGTTTGAGAGGATTTTCGAGGAAGAGGTACGGAGAATCGAGGTTTCAACTCGCGCTCCAAATCCAGGATCTACGGCTAGCGATGAGGCATCAATGCCCGTTCTTGAAAATGCGCTGACGGATAAAAAGCGTGAAGTTTTGGTCACTTCGGGCAGAACTCAAGACAAACACAAGCTTTGATACTTCAAAGTTTTGAAACTTTTGTAAATTTCGAAAAAGTATTATTTAGTATTTTCAGTGTAAGAGCAGTTTAGAATACCTATCCAGATTAAATAAATCTTTTGTGCTGTCGGTTGCTTCTCCAATAAAATCATTGTTGATGTCAGAAAATTAAATATATGCAATTTATTTTATATATGCAAATTCAAATACTTTAGACATATGCGATTTTGCATAGTCTTACATTTTTGATACCGACGATAATCAGAACTGAAAGTCTCACAAACCAATTTAAAATTCTTCGGGTTTCGATTTGTGATTCGAAACCTACGGATATATTCTACTGCTATATTCGAAATCTACAGAGATAATATTCGTATGCTAAACGTATTATCGTACATTTTACGCTGTTTTAATATAACATCGTAATTTAATCTTGTATAATCTATTAGTACATAAAAAGTATATATGTCTGAAGATTTGTTGGTAAAGTCTGCTATATTTAATTCAAGGGAAAGACAGCTATCTAACGACTTAATGTGCTTTAACATAGCGATCAGGAACCACTCACAAATGACTCCTTTAACTTTTTGGGACACAAGATTTCAGAAAATAAAATAGACCCATGTTGCACAGAAAGTCTTTTGCGTTTTAAATTAAACAAAATTGGTATATTTTTATTAACAAGGGAATCACATTATACAAAAACAAAATAATAATACTAATTCGATTCAACTTGTTGTTATAGGGTGGGACTCAAATAGTAAGTATGACTAAATACAAACATATGCGCATGTAGCTATTGCAATATTTCGTCCTGGCTCTAAAAATATCTCACCATGGGTTATCATACATAAAAAAAATGGAACATTTTTAATCCCGCAGTGCCCCAAAGAGTTAAAAGGGTGCAGTCACTACGGTTCCGTTTTCGAACAAATGAAGGTTAAATTTCGCAGAATTTACATACCGCCCGTATATACCTAAAAAGTATCCCTCGAATCAGACAAAGCGGTTAAACCGCGTATTTACAAACTATCGATGTCCTGAATTCGTGCATCTTTTATAAATATGGTCTTCATAAAAAGTCTTCTACAAGATACCTGAAAGTTAAGAAGTTACTGAAAATGGGACTGAAAATCTAAATCACTTATTCTGTAGACAAAATCATAAAATATACGCGCTCTTACACTTAAGCTTTTCAGCTGCTGTTTTTCGCTCACACATTTTTTATCTCTTACAATTTTCCTTTACAGTAGCTAAGTTGAATGATAATTGTCACGAAGACATTCAAAACGCCTATATTTTTTATTTCCAGTGCATGGAATAAAATCTATTTTAACGCACAAATATTTCTCTTCATTATCAATTTATGGAAAACAAATTTAATTGACATTTATAAAAATTTGTCAATGTGTAATTTATTTTACTGCATACGACGGGTAAGATAACGTTGCTTTGAATATTAGTGTGGATACTTGATTATGCACAAAATTATGAATTTTTGTATAATAACACAAACTCGACTATGAAGATCTCATTGTATATTGAAGTGCGTGTGATAATGCTGTACTTTTGCACACAAATTTTTGATTTCACGAAAGAAATGTACATCGCATGATTGTTACAAAACCACGCATTTAGGCGGTATCACTTTTACTGTAGAAGCTGGTTGGCTTTGATCGTCCACGAATGTAGAATCGTACATGAGCACGTCAGTTTGTCCGTTTCACAAAACTAATAATAAACAAAATTTATTCTTTGTCACGTATGGCTTGAGAACATGTTCAAACTTATAAATACCAGTCGTCATTTTATCAGACTTGGTACATATAATTGTGGTGGTCGTTTGAACGAACAGAGAATGCGCGCGAGTGAATCGGTATGTGCGATTCTTGTAATGAGTGTAATTGGCAGCACGAGTAATGAAAGAGAGTGTGGAAGGAAGAGGAGAAGAGTGAAGAAGAGGTATGATGGAGGCAGAAGAAGGGATATACTAGGTTGTTGAATAAGTTCGCAGAATAGAAATCAAAAAACAAATGTATAGTTGTAAAAATAACTTTATATGTTAAAGACTTTAAACAAAAAAGACTTTAAAAGTTGAGAAACGCTCCAAACGTTGCTGACAAAGTCACGTTTAAATATGTTTTTGTTGCATTGTTATCGAATGCGGCATCCACTGTGCACACAGCTTTTTGAAACCCAAATATTTATTTAAAATATTGCAAAAAAAAAATCAAAATATTAAAGTGTCGTCGAAGTTTGAGTTCTACTGTTGACGAATAGGCGACGCAGCGCAAACTTATTGACCAATCTAGTAGAAAGGCCAGAACCAATCAACAGAACCCGACCACCAGAATTCCATAAAATAAATCTCTGAGAGTACTAATTATCGCAGGTGATATGCATTAAAAATATTTAAAAATGGCGTCACTTGACAATCGGCCAAACAAATGTTATATCGACCTTGGCAGTGGTATAACAGCCTTACGAGAAGACAGAGCATGTGAGTGAGAAACCACCTATCACGAAACCACCTTGAACAGTCTAGTGCGATATGAGAAAGGACGTATTGAACCGTTAGGAATATTTATAGCGAATATCAATATCGATGGTGCAGAACAGAGATTCACATTGTTCCGACCAGAAGCCAAGCACTGCTTCTGTTGGTGAGACATTCGTACATGGAACATCCTGATATCAGCATCCTCAGCAGGGCTAGAATACTATGGATATTACAGAAGACTGACGACCTATTGCAGACACCGTATACTGTTACCAAACTACTCCTCGAGCGAGCGATACTCACGTAATTTCTAATAATTATTGAGGCAGAGCTACGGTGGTGTAGCGAATAGAAGCTTGGACTTCCACGCGGGAGATCCGGGTTCGAATCCTGCCCATTACTGATGGTTTTTCCATGTGATATACAGAGCAAACCACCTAAAAATCGTACTGCAAATATTTTTGAAATGAATGGCGCTATTGATATGCGGTTTTTACAGAATTGAATTGTAGGCAAGGGCTCGTAGTTTCAGCCCATACACCGATTTTTAGACGTTTTCGAAAATGTACTTATTTGCAAAAGGTACGATTTTTTCAATAGAATAATACCTATTGATAGTAAACAAATAAAAGTAGAATAAATAAGAATATCCATGGTATTTTTTTGTAGGATTCTAGTGCAAGTCGTTTACAAGATCTCTTTTGAACATTATGAATAAAACGGTGTATTACTGCTGCTTGCGCTGAAATCATCGCTGAAATGCTAGAACGTGCGCAACAAACTTTATATTGCCGACTACAAGTTTGTGTTGAAGCTGGTGGGGGCCATTTTAGGCACAGGCTTTGAACGTAGATATATTCTTTACAATTTAGTTTGTGCTATCACATGGAACAAACAAATGCCGGTATTTATAATGTTTAAAAGACGATGTCTTGTAAACGACTTGCAATTGAATCCTGCAAAAACATCATTGACATTATAATTTACTCTATTTTCATTTTTTTACTCCAAATAGACATTGTTCCATCTAAAAATTGTACTTTTGGTTAATAAGTACACTTTTAAAAACGTCTAAAAATCGGTGTATAGGCTGAAACTACGAGGCCTTGACTACAATTCAAGTCAGTGAAAATTGCATATCAATAGCGTATTCCATTTCAGAAATATTTGTAGCGCAAGTTATCGGTGGTTCACCCTATTCATACTATAGTCTATCTATGTTTACCTATCTATCTATCTATATCTATACTATATCTATACCTATAGAAATAAAAAAAAATTATTTAGGTCATATTATTGTAGCAGGAAATTTGTCTAACCAAGACTTGCACATGGAAGGTCTTCGAGAGAAAGGTCCAGCGATACCTAGATGCGTCGTTCCTACGAACGAACAAGGCGAGATAATTCTACCCATTCTGAACGTTGCTGGAGAAATCCTGGCATTCAAAGTAGGGTATACAGTGTCACGAGATGAGGTGTACGAAGAGGGAACATGCGGGCGAGAGATCAACACCGATTCAGTAACGTTGGAAGAAATAAACACTGATTTAATTGGCGATAAAGCAGACAACCTTGTTGCGGTATTCAATGACAATCGTAACATCATAACAAATAAATTATGGTACATAGATAAAACGGATAGGACAACGATGCGTATAGAACTTACTTCGAAAAACCCGATACTGTATCGATATGATTATCTTATGACAAGCGACAATAGCGAATAGATGTGATTTACGATTCAAAAGATGCAGATATTGTAAAAGATGTACCTGCCATATGCGAGCACGGTGTTGTTGGTACGTAAAAGAAATGGTGAAGTACAAATGTGTGTTGACTATCGAGCAATAACCAAAATAGCTGCAAAAGATAAATATCCACCTTCACGAGTAGACGATCAATTAGATTAATTACGCAAACAAAATTATTGTACTAGCCTCGACGTTTGTAGTGGATATTATCGAGTGTAAATAAAGCCGAATTCGCGAGAGAAAACCGCGTTTGTGATACCAGATGGACAATATCAATTTAAAAGGATGCCTGTTTAGTCCCGAAAATCGGACACGGTCGGGCAAACAAAACCAAAGACAAAATGGAAAAAACCAGCAGATTGCTTTATGATTTCAAGGGTAGAATCTTTACCGGATCTCTGCTTACTCTGAAAGGTTCGTTAAACAATCAAACCTTTGGCATTTCTAAAGCTTAAGTGCGACTCTCCAACCATTAAAATCACATGTGTGCTGCCGTTGTTTGAAGTCACGAACAATTTCCGAAGAACGGCTAGGAAAACAATCTGGTGACTAGCAGATTGAATTTACTTGGAAATGCAACCCAACCAATTAAACTTAAGAAGCCGCAAAGAACATCAGAGAAAACAAATAGAAATGTTACGATTGGTGAAGAAACTCAGAAACCTCGCTTGAAGAGGTGGACGAAACCCCGATCAAATTATTCAGCAGGTCAATTAAAAACCCACGAAAAACGCCAGACTAGTCAGTCGTCGATTAATATCAGAAAGCATAGAGTACGTAATAACGCACGAAGGCAATACTTAAACAATCGTCTTTGACACTGGCAACATCACGCAATAAGCAACGAAGCGGGACGCCTAGCTCGTTGACTTCAATCTCATCGCGGTTGCTTGATATCGATCTCACCTAGAACACTCAACGCGTCAATCTGTATAAATACGATAGTGTTAGTAAATTATTGTTATTCAAGCACTCAGCTGTGATCACTTTCCTGCATTTCAACTCGTCTTGATCAAACGTGATCAAGTTTACGTCTCAGGCGTCGTCACGCATAGTTGTAAGCGAGATTTACGACCCCGTGAAATTCCCAAGACTAGAAAGAAAGGGGATTGCGGTGGATCTGGACGTCGCAAGTAATAACAATTTTCTTGAACGCGGGACTCACCGTAAATTGAAATCAATGTCATTCGTTTAAAAAATCCTAAATTGAATACTTAGGCTTCGAGATATCGATACGTTATCGTATACGTTAGTAAACATTCTGAAACGTGAGAAACTTCGTGGGATTAGCAAGCTACGTCTGACGGTTTGTCAAGGATTTTGCGCTTATAGCAAAACCCTTGACTGATTTATTACGCAAGGACGCGAAATTTGGTTGGAGTACCGAACACTATAACGCACTCGATACCATTACAGATTTGTTAATGAAGAATTTGATTCTTTCTATATACGACCGCATCGCGGAAACGGAGGTTCACGTGGATGCATGTCCTTCAATATTAAGCGCGATACTACTGCAAAAATAAAATGGAGATTTACATTCTGCAAGCTTCTACAGGCGCAAGATAACGCCAGAAAAGGCGAAGAGCTATTCGTTTGAATCAAAGTTGGGGAAATTTTGCGTATATTTAATAGATACATTGCGTATATAATAGATTAAAATCGACTGTAACAGCTTGATGATGTTAGCGAAAGAGATTTAAAGCCGCGTGTGGGTAAATGGTTTATAAAACTATCCGAATTCCATTACATACTCAAATATCATACAGTGGAACGAAATAAAATAGAAGACGCGTTGATCAGAAAACCAGTTACTGAGGGTGAAAATATAGCGAAGAAAAAATCGACAGATGGTCTAAGGAACAAGAAGTTTGGTCTCTCACCAAAAAATTTGAATGAATTTTATTTTAGAAACAGTTGTCCTTCCGTAAATAAATGTCCATAAGCATTTCGGTCTAAACGTTATTATCTTCTACTATAATTAGAAACAATGGCGTAAGTTTCGATCATAGAAGTGCGTTTGGCATTGCTATACCACAATATCGGCGCACTTTTAAGCAGCGCGCGTGACCCGACGGAGATTTCCTTGTAAATGCGCGTGGCAGTCAACGTGTTAAAGCGAAACGATACAAACTAGATGATATAGTACTGTAATGAAGCGATCCGGTCGCGACAGGCAAAAGTCCGAAATTAGCACCAAAATACCAAAGACCGTATGAGATCGAAAAAGTTCTTGGAAATGATTGCTGCATTGTACGCAATATGTAAGGCGAAAAATAGAGGCAGCATGTTTACTGCGGCGCAGTAACTGCTAAGAGGTTAAAATATATATCGAGCGCAGGAGAATATGCAATGCGGGCGAGGACACGTTCTGCAACATCTCCTCGACAATGAGGGTTTATGTTTTAGGCGATCGTGTCATTGTTGCATCGTACGTGGACGTCGTATGCAGGAATGGCCGAATTATGATTATCGTGTGAACGAGCAGAAAATGCGCGCGCAAACGAAAGGGGGCGAATCGGTATGCGTAATATTTGTAATGAGCGTAATTGGCGGAGAGCAAGGAGGAAAGAAGGGCTGGAGAGAGGGAGGGAGCGAGAAAAGAGCGGAGACAGCCGACAATAATTGTAGAAAGACGATACACAATAGGCAGCAGTGAAAGGTATTCGACAATGCTCTAAACAGGTATTAATGTAGAGAACAGGGGTGCAAAAATGTGACTTGTGCGGCTCTTTTATCACTTGAATGTGGCTCTATCACGAATAATGAGTATGTACCATGTAATATTTTAATAATAAAAAATACTTTTATCGATATACAGGATTATTGTTAATTGTGATAGGTTCTTAATTTTTTTTAGTACTTAAAGTAAAAAAGCCGAATACTCAGAGTTAGTACATTTGGTTCACTTTTTGACTGTCAATAATAATAACGCAATATATAAAGAACTATTGGTTTGTTACATAAAACTTACTGTTCCTCTATTACAAGTTTTTTTTATTTAAAATATATATAGGATATTTGAAGAAAAAACTTATAATACAGGATCTGTAAGTTTTATGAATCGGACCCCTGATACCCCTCTGTCACTTTGTTATGTGACTCTGTAGAGAAGAGATGGCGCAGCCTCCAGAGAAGTCTTCTTTAAAACATTATGCGTTTACAAATTTGACATTATATTGGAGGAATAAGGCAATCCAGTACATGGAGCGTGTCTAATCTTAACTATTAAGTGTTATTAGTTCCTAGTTTTTGTACAACAGATTTCTAGTCAGTTTCTCCTTCAAAAAAAAAATATTGTTCTAAAGCTGACATTTGGCTCTTTTGACTAATGAGTTTGCCGATCACTGGCGTAAAGCTATAGTACACAGTTGCTAGGTTTTCTTCTAAAAGAAAAAGAAATAAATAAAGAGTTTACCACATAATGTTACCACTAAATTGACTTTTTCTATCACTCTAAGATAGAATTTGTTAGCTGTTCTTTGAAAACACGATAAACGTTTCCTCTTTAACAGATTAACGAGGATATATACAGGCATTTATCGAGAGCTCTTACTTCTTCATAGTTAATTTGTAATCATCGAAGGAACACTGACATACTTTTAAATAGAAGCCATGTAGTTAAATACTTTTTGTATACACTATCTATGTGACTTAGCAATGTATAACCGAGGAATGCCTGCCATAAAAAATTCAGGGAAGTACCGTGTAGGTAGATCAAAAGAGATTTTTCACTAATATTGGAGATAATATACATTTAACTGCTTTTTATACCGATTATATTGTTTGCTCTGCTTGGGAAGTAGTGCGTGAATCACAAAGGAGGACATTCAGAAGCATACATGTAAGATCGCGTATACTTTATTGTTCATGTCTACAAAATTAGTCATTCTGATTTTCAATACTATTCGTTAACTTCTTAACCCTCAAGTTTTTTGTAAAAGTATTTCCTCTGAAAGAGAAAAAAGTATTTATGGAAAAGAGACACGTAAGCACACGACGTGTGGTTTGTATGTCAGGTATGTCGATCAACCGCTACGCCATAACTTTGTCCGATTCGAGGCATACTTTCTAGTTACATATATACGGACGGTATGTAATTTCGGCGAACTTTGACCTTGATTTATTCGAAAACAAAAGCGTAGCGACCTGTACTTTTCACAGGAGTCACGTGTGAGTGGCTGTATTATCACAGTGTTAACACGTTGAACACCACGTAAATCCACATATGGGTTACGGCTATGTTTCAGCGGAGGCCCCGTAACCCGCAAACGGATAACGCTCTTCTTCGTCCAATTAACCCTTTCACTGTTATGGGCACATATACGCGTCCAGCAAAAAACAACGGTGCAGCCTATGGGCGCATGTGCGCGTCTAGCACAAGTTATTGGTGTACGCTGTGGACACAAATGCGCGCTCGGCGAAGGCTTTGGTTGTTTATTGCTGTCTCATGTGTATGTTCGGCAGTTATTTCTACCGTATATGTCTAACGCTCGTAGAGGCCATCTAGCTCGTTGCTTAGCAACGAGAAAAAATGAAATCTTGTTTAATTGCTCATATACTTGTTTCGAGATTTATTAAACTACATATTTATTTATTTTTCTTCGTTCTTGAAAGAAAGTTTTTGTTTATATATAGAACATTTATGTTACTCATTATTTGTCCAATTGTTCAATTTCAAATATCCGGATATATGCGTTATAATTATCAAATTGTGGTATTTTAATAATTTACCATTGGCAAATAAACAATATATATTAAAAATAAAAATGTTTAGATCCGTTTTGAAGTGAACAAAGTAATAGTAATTGAATAGTGTACTATATTATAATGTATTAATACGTCGATCTATATTATGTGAAAAAGTATTCAGACCCAAGCGATCGCTAGTTCCAGTCGCACACCGCTCACACGAAGCGTTTCAACTTAAAGCAGTTAGCAGTCAAAGGGTTAAAACAGGATTGTGAAAGCATTTTATAATCATTTTATTTGTAACACCATTATAACGAGTATAAGATGTTTGTCATGGGGCATAGCGACCGAAATGTTTATGCGCGTCACCAATTCGGGGAACGCCACCGAGGTTTCTCCAAAACGGTGTTGATTGACATGCGAGCAAAGGAACGAGAGGGTCTCGAAAGAATGTGCGGTCCGCAGAGCGTAAAGCAACGAAAGGGGCTCAAAAGTATGCGAGATCCGCGTATCGGAAAAAATAAAACGCGTTAGAGTCATTAGAATCACACGCCGACTACCGACGCTATCCGCAAATTTGCAATTATCCGTGTACAGTATGTATTTTATTAAACGCTATCCTTCTGTTATTATGTCATGTTTACGTTTAGTTAATACATCAGCCCTTTCCCCGTTTATGTGTGTTGCACGAGTATATACAATATAAAGCAAACAGTCATTAAAATATATTTGTGTTACAAAAATAAAATAATAAAGCATAAAATATACTCATTCTAAAAATTAAAAATGATATTTATATTTAAATTTTTGTCAGTTACAAAGATATTTGTCTGAACATTTTAAACATATTGACTCAGGACAATATCTAAATATATCTTCGTCATTATGTGGCTTAGTTTCTTTTACACTTTTGCGCTGTCCGATGAACATTTTAGGGATGAATAAATAAAAGTGTTAACAAAAAATACTACTCGAACGAATGATGGTTCTGATATAAATGCAGTGAGCTTCCGTAAGATTATTTTCAATGACACTGTTACTGCATTAGGCAAATGGTAGGAAATGCCTAAGTAAGTGGTCACCAAATATTTTATTATTCTATATAAAACTCCACCACAGAATAAATATATAACGGTCAAATAACTATAAAACTTCTGGTAAACGAATACTTAATCAGACAAAAATTAATGAAAACGCGAAAAAACTCTCATCTAAAGGCAACCAAGAATCACATCTCGCTACTTACACTCCGAGTCTCGAATTCGGCCACGGTAGACACTCCACCGATTCACGCTGAGCATTTAACGCGTTAAAGCAGGCTAAAATCGGTGTGTGACAGGGTCTGCCTTTCCCTCCTAAGATACAAAACTATCCAAAAGTTTCGTTTGTTCTTACAACGTAAAAGTCATTATTCAAGTTTGCAGAATGGCAAGATTATCTGATTTATCTTTGAAGGAATTATCTCTTTAACTCAAAGGATCAACGTGCGTTACAAATTTCATGAAAAAAAAAGTGGGGCATCGATATTCTGAGGGTAAGACGCGGTTTGCAATTTTGAATGTTACGCACGAGGAAATGAGAGGCCGAACAGGTCGTTTTACTTGACCGCTAGGCTGTAAAGCGTTGGTCAAAATAGTTCTCCCCGGAGGGGTGCTACTTCCGGACGATTTAAATTCAAAGGCGAATGGAGAAGCGGGTAGACTACGAAGGCTCGTTTCCATGGAAGCTTCGTTGCCCGTCAATGTGCACGTGTCCTCTGGGCGAGCACGATTTTCATGCAGATCGTTATCGTGCGCCGCTCTGAAAATCGCTTTTCCGAAACCCCCATTGTCCCGACAGATCAATCGAGGGGATCGTTCAAAGGAAATGGAAATATACGCCGCGCCTACCCTCAAGTGCTTCCAGAATCCTGATCCCTCCTTCGACAGGCCCTCGTGCCTGCCTTGTTTTTGTAATTTTTGTCTTTCAATTTCTATCGTCTCTTATCCCTGGACACAATGTTTTGACGTCCGCTTATTTTTATGTCCAGACTTTCTCGCAAAGTTGCATATAGTACATTTGTTAAATTCGGTTGAGTATTGTTTAACAAGCAGGATATACATCGATTATAAATGGAAATATGTAATATTTCATATTAATGACCCTACTAAAAACAGAAAAACGCGAAATATGTACTTAATACCCGAATTAGATTCAATATGAAATTATAGTTAACTTAGTTTTTTTTAGCTTTCATAAATTATCTTTGTTTCACCCGTATTTGCCATTTTATTTGTTATTTTTCTTCATTGTTATAAATGCACGATGTTAAAGTGATTGCTTTTGTTGATTTTGGTTCTAACACAAATGGTCAACTATTAAGGAAGAGACGGTCAATTACTGATTTTTTCAGTTTCACAAATGATCAAATTCGGACGCAGTGATAGACTTTCCATTAATAATTACCGTTTTTGTGTAATGCAACTTTTTGAAAAAAATATGCTTTGTTATATAATGTCGGAAGGTTAAAGAATATCTTCACGTTTCAAGATTCACTATTTAATAAATATTCAAGAAGGTACCACTATTTCTGCTAAAATTTGTCTTAAGTGGTCAACTAGTGATGCCTTTACCTTAATTATCGTTTATATTAAAATAAAACTTTTTTTTTTATTTACATTGCTCCTCTTTCCGTCATTCATAGCTGAAAAGTTTTAATCGTTCGAATATCATATTATGCATTAAACAATAAGTTTAGTCACTTTGCGTTCACTGAAATTCTATTCTATTCTATATCTAACTGTCAAATTCATATTAAGGTAAACTTATTTGCTAGTAAAGCTATAAATACTGCGATTGTTGATAATTCGGTCATCCTTCACGTTGAAAGAAGTGACGTAGTAAAAAAAAAAGTATATCACTTTATTCAAAGGAAGACTGTACTCTTTGAAGCGGTAATGGGATCGTAAAGCAGCAATTCCTGAATGTTCAGTCTACATTTATGTTTAATTCTTTATTTTCAATAGTACCACATTCTTATTAAAGTTAAAACCACAGTGTTCGTTGAACTGAGTCCATAACACTCCCATTTATCAATTAATCCCTTCATGCTTGCTTCTTTTTTTACAAAAATTTAATTGAAACATCAGGTTTAAACAATTTCCTATTTAAAGAATTTACATAACTTGAAAATGGTTTAGTTTAAAAAAAAAAGTTAAAAATACAAAATAATACAATAAATTTCGTCATTTTAACGTCAAAGATTTGAGATTATTTTAAAACAAAACAATAAAAAGAAAAAGTAATAAATTACACAAAAAATCCTTTTCGTTGGGAGAACGTTAGCTATTCTGGCATTGAAATGTCAGATTGGTTGGCCGAAGCCCAAGGGTAGGGCTGATGATTCCGTTGAGGATTTTTCCGCGTTTTAATTAATCTTCGTCCGAGCAAGTATTTGATTACCATATGTTTCATGTTCCATGTATACATAGGCACTCGTAACCTTATTGCTCGTAGCACTATTAAGGCAACATAAGTGAATTATATTGGTGAGCAATTTAATGTTCACCATTTAATTTATTATACTGATGAGCAATTTAATGCTCACACTTTTCTCAATAATTCATTTTTTAATTGTGCATCTGATTTTGTGGAGTGGAATTTCAGTCGACAGAACGACATTGTGTGTGAAAATGACTGCACCACTCAGCGAGGCTTCCATGATTAAAGTTAAAAATGTGAAGAATACAAATAAAATGAAAATATATGTACCTATAAGATGGTGAATAAGCCATATCTTAAAAAATAGGTGTGAAAAAAAATCAGACACTGGGGTAACTAGATAAGGCCTAGTTGTCACTCACGTTGTCAAATGTTTTATGGTTATTTGACCAGCTCATTACCTGATCACCTTTTTGTTGATTTTTCTATAGAGCAATAAAACATCTTGTGACCACTTGCTGAGGCATTTCTTACCGAGAATGTTCAATGCAGTAACAGAATACGTAAATAAAAAAACAATATTTTATTATGTTTTTCAATGTAAAACAGGGGCAACGATACGCGCAAATCCCACGAGCTTCGAATAGCAACTGACGAGCGTTGTATGTTTTTTTATCGTATGTAACGCAAACAAGGCGAAACATGCGTGCAGTGCTCGGGTTGGCGCGATGCGATACGTGTGCCGCGTGCGAGCACTGCTCGTTCAAAAGCATGAAGCGGTTAAATAAATTTTTAAATATTGGAAAACATAGAAAATGGACTATGAATAAAGTTTTAATAACAAAAATGCACACAATTCTGACGTATCCGCCGTTTCTGTATAACTAATGCAAAAGAGCCTCATGCAGTTTGGCGAATGGTGGCGCTAAATTAACCTGCACATTTTGTCCGCGAAAGCAGGTAGCGCGGCAAAGGCTTTTAATAGTAAAAAGTTTTGAAACCGTAAAAATTAATCCTCTTATTCAATTCACTAAATGAATTTTTCCAAAATCAAGTGTTGGCCAAATAGCATTTTTACATTTGTAAAAGGTATACCATGAATTTTGATATAGTCGTTGAAACTGTCAAGAAAATTCTGAAAACTAAACCACCTCGTTTAATAACAGATAGGTTACGTTAAAATATAATGATAAACAAACGACATACATATGTATTTACTTAAAAAAAATCACACTGATCTAATTGAAGACCAGTAACGAAATTATTTAAAAAATTTAAAGGAAGGTACACAAAGATTTTCTCGAGAATGTTTAAAAGCTTAAAGTTGTAGAAAACTTAACTTGCCTGTAGATTTTTTATAGCATCTCTAAGCTGATCCTCGGTCCGAAGATTTCCAGTTTCAAGATCGGTCTGCGGTAAGTATCCAAATCTCATGAGGTAATTTTGCTGTAACATATGAAAATAAAACAAACATTAATATGATATATTACGATCATGAAGAAAATTAAAAAAATATAGCGCTAGGTTAAACTCTAAATTTCAAGAATATAAGTTCAAATTTTTATATGTAGTACTGCTATTCGAATATTAAAAGTTTGTATCATTTTATTCTAATGTCGAGGCAAATTAAGATTGGATCAAAGTGTGCATAAGAGAGTAGGCAAAAGAAAAAGAGGGGAGGCCGGTCAATAAACGCTCGAGAGAGCCCCCCATTTTTATGGAAGCGGAACACTTCATTTCTGATTTATGTTATTATTTATGTATAAGTTTGCAGCACATTATACATCTTGTTTTTCTAAGAAAAAGGTAATTCAGTGTTCCTGACGTGAGGTGAAATGTCTACAGTACATATTTATATGTTTTAACGAAGAGTGTATTCCTTGTTATCAATGCTTTGCAATGATTCTGCATGAGAAACAAATCAACTTGTGGCTACCTTTATATTTTTAGTTATCAAAAATAAGCATTTCAAAACTATGTTTAGTTATATCTTACGTATTTTTTAATATCATTGGAATATAAGTTATAATGTATACTACTTTGCATAGGATGGATACAATTCTTTTGACTCCAAAATGTGGAATTAGATACATTGACAACAGATTATATAAATCTCTTTAACAACTTCGTTCTCACGGACGCGTTATGTCGCGACGACAAGACTGTTCCTGAAACTTCACAGCGTGTTATCACGCGACGCTATGTAGTCCACAGACGTGTAAACGCGCCACGCGATGCGTTTGTACAACGCCACGGATGACATACTTTGCGTGTTCCATTACTAGGTTAAAAGCTTAAACTCGAAAAGCTGTTTATTCTTAAAACGTTACGGGAAAGAAAATTATGATATTGCATTTTATGATATTGTAGTTTTATAAATTGGGATGTTACATTATGTGTAGTTCCCTGCATTAAATTGTATCACACGGAAAAAAGATAAATTCCAAATATCTTAAAAACAATGTTTTTCTCTTCCTGTACCGTTTTCAAAATGAATACTTTTTCGAATTTAAGCATTTAATCTAGTAATGGAACACGCGAGATATGTCATCCGTAGCGTTGCGCGAACAGAATCACGTCGTGTGTTTATACGTCTGTGGGACCGCAGAAGAGACTTAGCGTCACGTGATAACACGTCTGTGAGCTTTTTTGAATAGTTTCGTCGTCGCGGCATAACAGGTCAGTGAGAACAAGGTGGTTAATAATTTCTTTAACATAATAGCCAACGTTATAAAGTCATATGTCTGTACATATACGATAATGCAATTTGCCTCAATAGAGGTAAATCAACATACTGACAAAGTTTCAGCGCACATTTTATGCAGAATTTGCTTTAGAAATGGAAATTCTGCGTCGAACTTGCCACATCATTTCATCATAGCGTCATAATATTTCTGTACAGGAATCGAACAATAGCCGTCACTGATCCTACCTTACCTTATTCTGTGTATCTATAAGAAATATAAATAAAGAACAATGTAATCTTGTGTTCCAAAAATGAATTAACGTTATATTTTTATTAAAGGTATATAATAGATGACGGTATATTCATTTATCATAATATTTAGAACTATTAGAACAAACGATAATTAGGCAATACTTAACGGCGTGTAGAATCAGTGTATAAAAATGTAAAGGTTCATTTCTTGGATGTACAGAAATGTACTGATTTTTATTTTATGGCTGCGGTGGTACAATGTATTACAAGCGTGATAGTCCTCGGAAGTTGGATGCTGATTGCCGCGTATATTTTTCTTGCGTTCTTTATATCCTTGCTCGTGTGTACTCCGCGCATCTTGACTCCATGTTTGACGCGGTTGGCGGATCTTACCACAATTTCCTTATCTTCTAAATCTTACAAAATTACTATGTACAATTCTATTTTGCAATGTATATTACTAGAAGGTATGTAGGCGTAGTCTACACACAATTATTAAAATAATCTTTTGATTCAGCTTATGGGGTAGAAAAGCTGATTCGCTAATGTAACTTTGAAGGCTTCAGGAAATTTAAGCAAGGGATTAAACTAATCCGACGTTGTAACCAAATCAGGAGGCTTATTAATAAATGTTTTGAAGATGTTATGGCGCGAGGTCACGAACAGCAAGCGCATCTGGCCGTTCTATTTTCAAATACCCATTGCCGACATGGCGAGACCGGCCATAGAATGTCGCAAAAAACGATACAGTGTGTAGTATATAAGCGAATGATCAAGAGTTTATGGAATTTGAGATGTGTTGATTTTTCTATGGCAAAAAAATCTTTGGCCAAAATGATTGGAAAGGAAAAACATTATACATCACATAATGATATTGTATTAATGTAAAATATACCTGAAAAGATTTTAATGCATTAAGTTGAATTGTATTAATTCCCGAATTTCTTGCCTTTAATAAGCGATTGATTAGCAAAGACTCTTAAAGTATATAACTAATGTTTTAATGTCTACCAGATAATATAGATATTTAGGGGATACAAAAAGACTGTCACTTTGAATGTTGTTCCACCTATATTATTATATTGTGTGTAAAATAACAAAAATATTTTATTTAATTTATCGTTACCTGCCACCGTGAAAAATACTGAGCTAATTGGTTGTGCTTCTGTACCAGGACAGAATCTCGTAAAAACATTTGGAAACAAGACTCTTAAAATTTCACTTTAGATGTATTCCAAAAAGACAAAGGCTATATTATGCGAGCTTCTTTAAGATTAAAAATAGTTTATTGCATATAATTGTTCGTAATGTATTTTGTATGTAAATAATACGATAATACGTATAAAAAAACTAATGGTATGTATACATTTTTATGAATTCCATATATTTTTGGCAACTGAATCAGATCAGTTTTTGAATTTAAATATTTGCTGAAATAAATGAACTTTATCGATTCGAAAGTATGTATATTCTACTTAGTCATTACACACTTGCAACGGGAGAAAGCATAATTTGCTAGTCGTCACTTTTAGGATAGCGACACGCTCCGATATTCGAGTATTCGAATAATAGATGTTCGACGGAAAGCTCTGCTATATACGCTACCAGCCGGTGGGCGTAGCGCCGTTTCTTTTTCTTCCTTCTTTTCCCCTAGTGATTCTATCCAGTTTTTTACATCGCGCCTTTTCCTGCTCGCTGATAAAAACCACTCCGGAACCGCGATATTTTACGGAGAAATATGGTCGAATAAAAACACCGAAAACTTCGCTGAAAGCGATTCATCAAAGAATTTGGACCAGATGCGATTATTAAAATTAATTGCGGACACTTAGTAGACTAGAATTATTAAAATAATTTTACCGAAAAAAATGTAGAGTGAATATCGCGTGATTATAAGGTACGACTTTGATTATGATTTTAAAAATATAATTAGTGGAGTTGAATTCTAAATATCGAATTTGTTTTTAAATAGATTTATAATACACATCATACGTAGTGTGTGGTGATCTACCCATAATGACACGTCTCTATTGCGCTTTATTACGTTATTACCTCGATCAGGTTGGTGAACACATTAATAAGAATGAGAGAAGTATGAGGTCCAATACTTAAAAGTTTAAAAGTTCTCACGGAGTTGAGTAATAACTGCCGAATTAATAGATATAAAAACTAATACTTTTAATGTAAAATTAACTGTTATTATTTAACAGTAATTGATATGGGCAAGATATCTAAAATAGCCCGGAATTTAACAATACGAATCAGCACTGACATTAATGGAATATTTATGATATTTACGAGGACGACGTTTGGCTTTTGACACAAAGGATAATTAGTTAAAGGCTTAATTAATCCTTTCGGTCAAATATTACCTTTTATTAATTTCATGTTTATATTTCTAAATGTCTACTCTACGTTTTAATATAGAGCTCACATTTACGTGTCAATACTTATTCTCAAATATTCCTTGTGTGCCACGCATTGTATGATATGCATTTTTTATTTGTTCACATAAATTCAGCATAATATGTATTGGCAATAAGTAGATCAAAATCTTTATGTTCCTCTACAGGAAATCTAAGCTCGTAAATATCGTAATCATCGCGTTTATGATGATACTGATTCATATTACTCAACCAAGATTCATGTAGTATATCGGACGCTCGTGAATAATTGATATTACTTTTATATGGAAAGAGTTGATTTTAGGATCGTTGTTAATTAGGCATATTTTACTCTCGTCGATAACTAACAATACTCATTTAAGTATTGGAACTTACTAAATAAAAGACAATAAAAAAGTGTATGAAACAAATGTGTTAATTTGTCTTATCATTTATTTTAGTTTATGTAATTTGGTAAAAGTAAAATAAAACATTGTTTATTATTAGATAAGACATTGTCCCTGATTTCATCACTAACATTCTTTTACGTTTACTGTAACGTTTTGAGACTCTATTTTACATTATTTTTTTGATAATCTTGTCGGACTTTTGGATATTTTTCACTAAATTAAGATTATTAACAGAATATATTTTGTCAAATAGTATGTCAACAGTTTTGAGAACATTTTTGTCAACACAATACTCTATCAAGCAAATTGTAAACGATTGCTTCTCTGTGATTATGATGATGCATCTTATTGAAATGGAGATAACTGACCAAATTTGTTGGTTTCTGGTACGAGTCGAATGAGATCAATCGAATATGATTTTTAGTTAATAGAATATCTAAAGAACTTCTGCTCTTGTTGTTTTTGAATGCTATAGTAAATTGTAGCCTACAGTACTTACTGGTAAATCTGTTAAGTATAAGAGGGATATCTTGAGAGATAAGTACAGTTAATAATGTACATGGTCGCTGCATCTGTAGTAAAATGATAATTGACGTAAGTTAATGTTATTCGAATTGGATTTTTTAATATCTATTAAAAATCATTCCGCTCACATTGGAGAAGTAACTCATCATTCTGCCAAAGTTATGTTTACAATTTTGTTAAAGCGAGTTAAAATTAGAAATGAGTTAAAATTAAATATTTAATTTTACTCATTGTCAATGCTATTCGAAATTTTTCTCTATATTGGTAAATAGAGTAACTACGGTTAAAAATATTAATTCATACTTAGTTGATAATTAAAGGTTTTACGAATATTCCATCAACGCCTCTTGTCCTAAATCGACTATCATTTTGATTAGACTTTCACGAATAGTTAAATTAAGAAGCTATCAACGTTTTTGATGCTTGTTCTAGAAAAACAAAAATTTCAGGTTTTTAGTATTGTCAGAATATTTCAATCTCAAAGTAGTTCTATGAGTAACAATAATAATGTTTTAGGATGAGTTTATCAAGACAAACAAGAATATGAACGTGACATTTTAATATCCAAGTTACGTTGATATAGATTTATCTTTCTGCCAACTCAATACGCATATTACTATGCACATCACGGCAACCGATTCGAACTGATGAAAAATGGTTTCTGGAACGTGCTTTATCGAGTTTCACGTGAAACTTGAATCGTTTAACCATGATCCCGGCATTGCTGTTGATAAATCAAATAACCGAGCGCATGATTCATCAAGCGGGGATGATTTATATTACATTTGATAGAAGTCGATCGAGAAAATGATAAGCCACGAAAATTGAAAGAATACGTCTTACAAAAGAAAAACTTACGATGCCACATTATGATTGTCAACTATAGATAAATGAGAACTGCCAGTAATTGGAAGAATGTATTTCAGAAGCTCTCAATTGAAAAATGAAGATTTAAAAAATTTGGAATAATACAAAAAGGGAATGTATGATATTATAAATAAAAATATGTATGATAGATAAGTAAAAGAAAATAAGAACAAATAAAAACTAGCAAAATTACGCTTTATAGAGAAATATAAAAGTCGATGAAAAAAAATGGAAACGCATAAGAATTAAGATAATAGAGAGAGGAACCGTACGATATATCAAGTTTATAGTCAATAGTAGTAAAAAATGAGAGCCAATGAGCATTGAAGAAATGCAGTATGCAATAAAAGAAAAGATGTCAGCAAAGAAAAATGTCAGAAGAATTAATACAAGTTTTGTATTTGAAATTCACCCTTTTGCACTTAAAATTCACCTCTTTGAATTTCATGTTCTTCCTTTCATAAATTAAATTCATCCGTTTGCAAATTAAATTCATCATTTTACGAACCAAATTCGTCCTTTTGCAACTCAAGTTGTTGGACAACATAAAAATATTCGATGTAATGTTATTATTATGATGAAAAAGTTTTGTTGCATATATGTGTGAAAATACTCGATTGTAGCATAATATGAACGAACACAAAATCATATGAAAGACTCAATTGTCATAAAAATATTTGTACATGTACACATAAACTATGTATACAAATTCATCTATCCGTCTACAATATAATGATTTTTCTGCTGCTACGCTGGGTAACTTTATTATTATAATTTGAATCCGTTTGAAAATATAATAGGTGAAATAACATTAGCACTCGGTTCCAAAAATTAATTAAAGAGAGAAAGAAAACTGATTTATGACCTCTCAAAAGTAATATTATTCGACATTTCTATTCTTAAGCGTTTAGAGATATTGCTGTACTGAACAAATTTAAATCGTTACGAAAAAAGTTAAACGTAAAGAAAAAAAGGATTACATATATGAACATAGAAAAAGTGCAACTCCTTAAATATTGTATCTTTCATCGTGGCCCAAGCCGTAGACAAAACAAATTCACAGCATTCGCAATGTATCTTAAAAGTCACAATTTTTACGTTAATGTATCGTTCAATTCTTCCATGATTACTACGTACACCGCACATTGCGCAAAAGATCTCTAAGTGTTATACCAAGCCATTATTCAAGAACCATGAAATATACATAACTTTTTATTTATTCGTACGATTTTGCTTGCCGATTGAAGTGTTCACGAGGCTGTATCCGAGCATTAAGCGCGAAAGGCTGTCATGATATTCCGTGGTTGTCAATTTTGATGTTGTTCCGAGCTAAAAGGAATTTCGGATTTTTGGGGCGAATGTGTCTGCGCGATACTCCTCTGGAACGAGGCTAATGGTCTAGTACTTTTATGCGATCTTCGAGAAGGATCGAGTGAACTCCTTAACGAAATCACCGTGATTGCGTGGTTGTTCAATGCGTGGTTCAGGACCGAATATAGGAATTTAAGGAGAGATGTCAGTAACAATGAAGCCTTTTTTCGCTATAAAGGTTTTTATTGTTGATTCTAATTCGAAGTAAAATCTTTCAAAGTTAAGTTTCCGTCCACTGCGAGATTTACGTTTAGGTTAAATTTACGACTACTCTTTAAACTGACCCTTGGCCTTCTCGGTTTTCTCGATACGCAATCGAGTGCGCTCTGTTTTTCCGGATGCGACTTTAGAGTAGGACGAATCCGAAACTTTGTCAATCTCTTCAATACGCAATCGAGTCCAATCCTCTGAGACGTTCCGGTTATAAAGAAAAATACGTGTTAGTTAATTCCAGATATTTGCGCCTTCTCTGATAGGCAATCAAGTGCGCCTCAGATGGTTCGAAAATATCCTGGTGTCCACGACTTGATGGAGAGAAATTCGTTTAAAGGTTATGCGTATGATTAAATCCTACTGGTTTAAATAACGACTGATTAAGTGCGTCCAAAAGCACTCCTTTTTATATTCAGCGAATTTACCCCCAGGTTACCCTTTCTGAATGAAAATTCTATAGTGCGACATAACTCGTACGGACCCTTATCGGACTGTTGTCCAGGTTTGATTTACCGAGCTCCTACAATTACTGATGTTAGTCAAATTGCCTGAGTGTTCCAATAACCGCTGCTTTCCTTCCGTTACGTTTGGAACTCAAAGTGCCCGAGGGTTCCAATAACCTCTGCCCTCTTTCCGTTACATTTGGAATACTGTTTAGGTTGTAAGAGGATAGTCGTTAAGTTATAATAATTCCTTATCTGTTGGTTATTTCCCGATTTCTCCTTTCTTTTTACGTCGGAGTAATGCTTGTCACAAGGCAACGAAAGACTAAAAAAAGAAAGAAAAGTTGTCATTTCGGTTTTCGGGAACAAAATGTAGTTGCGATTGAAATAATGTAATCCAATACAGTTAGCTGGTGATCTCATCCGCTACGAATTTACGGATGCAGATGAATAATGATCAGAACGAAAAGTTAACTGTAAAACTATATTCAAATACATTTTGAAGAATATGGAATTGTTACATCAGACGGGAAATTTGGAAAAGATACGAGCATAAAAAGTGAATTATATGAATGTGATTTCAATGTGAATTTATTCTGATCTAACCTGATGCATAATTATACTTCAATCTTAAATCGATGAAGGAACAGAAGACCACTGTCCACCAAAGAACAATCAACAGAATGTAATGTATCCAGAAGAGTTTTTAATAAAACGAAGAAAAATAACTATACTGTTCGATAAAGTAATAAAACTTGAACATTTTCATAGTGAATATTTTACGGTATTTTACGCTTTGTTTTACATCGATATGAACGCTTTGTCACTCTAGGTTGAACACAGCCCAGCATCACGGACTACCCTGATCTCTCACCTCGCAAATTTCCTGAACGTATGCAAAATGTTGACAATTACAGTAACGGTCGCAATAGTGTGGCGCTAGGGCGAATTCAAGCTCATTATAAAGGCCAAAAAGTTCCCTATTCAGAGTCAATTGTAACGAGACATAACCGCCTATTCTTTTTTTTTTTGGCAAATCCGAAAATCGTGAGACAACGCGATGAATTGTTAGGTCGAGCGTAAATATGAAGTCAATAATTTGTTCCAAGACCTCTAAAGGGAAGCAAGAGGAACTTGAAATATGACCGTGGCAATGTTAGGCGGCTGCGACCAATTGATCCAGATTTAAAAACTTTAGGATCGATATGCGCGCTATTTACAAACTGCGCAGAAATGTATAATTATGGTTGTTACAATACGCAGTGACATATTTAATAGTATTATTCATAGAAACGTGCAAATTCAATATTATAGAGCCTAGTATAACTTGTTGCAAGTCTAAGAAGGCGGGAAAAGAAAGAATTATCGTTTAACCTTCTATGGGCGGAATTATATTCGCAAATTCTACAGCTCTCAAGGCATTTACTTTGATATTTCAGGTGAACGGTGCTGTCAACCGTCATCGACGTCGTTATTCTGTATCTCAGAGACATTATATAACTAAAACGTACTGAAAAAGTAAAAATATTCGCTAAAATGTCCATATGTAATAATATCACGTGACCTGGAAGTTACATAGTCTCATAAAGGGTTAAAGTTGAAAAAATGTCCCCCAACAAGAAAAATTTGCATCACAGTTATTACGCATTACGATATCGTAACATTAATCGATTAAAAGGATTAAATCAAATAGTTGTGCAAGGGCTGATTTATTAATTGCTTTTCTTCACAGCTGTGAAATGATTCTTTTCAGAGATATGGCATGGTTCTTGACAGAAACATAATTTATTTCATATCCACAATTAATGTTACGAAATCGTTATACACAATAACTTTGATGCAAGTTCCTACCTTTTTGGACTAGCAAAAGTTACATTAGGCTCTATAATGTTGTATTTGCACGTTTCTATAAATAATACAATTAAATATGTCAATGTGTATTGTAACAACCATAATTATACATTCCTGCACAGTTTGTAAATAGCGCGCGTGTCGATCATAGAGTCTATAAATCTGGACCAATTGGCCCCAGCAGCCTAACACCTCCACGGCCGCATTTCAACTTCTCCTTGCTCTTCTTCAGGGGTCGTGGAACAAATTAATGATTCCGTGTGTAGCTATGGTGCATTTGCAGATATCCCCTGGGTAATGCGCGACATTCCCTGCTTTGCCCTTGGAACCTTCTAGAGCAAGGCACTCTTTCAGAGAAGTCAATCGCACGCGTATGCACCTGTTCGTTCTGGGAATTTCCTATTGCGTCGTTCTCGATATCTTAACATTGTATTATACGTTGACATTCGAGTCTAACAAAAACCAAACTGAGAGATATTATAAAACGAAAAATGATCAAATGTTATAAGACGAACGCAGCGCGTAAGGAAAGTATTGTATACTTAACATTGGCATGGCAGTGGAGGGGTTAGTGTATGTCGAATGGAGTCGGCATGCACCACGATGACTCAGAAAGAAGCCACGACATCGAGAATAGCCGAATGAATACTCCCCAATGAAATTACATTGTGTCACGGAAGAGTGGTTTCCCCTCGTGCATCACGAAGGATATCTTTCGCTCAAGGGGGACTCAATTTTCGTAATTGCCACCCGAAAAAGAATATATAGCCCTCATCGCTCAGCAAAGATTTACACGTGTAGGAGAATGTGTCGCCCTAATGTCGTGTGTTTATACTCCTCAAAATAAAGAAGGTCCAAAGTAAGGAAAGGACAATTATTTTTCTTATCTTACAACAGTTCGAGTTGGCGTTACAAAATATCACAAAAGCATAAAAAAAATATATAAGAAATAGATATTTATTCGGATATACATTAAATTTCTTAGATCTCATAAAATGAAATAACGTATCACGATCATGAATATAACATATTATGGGGCCTTTGTTATTCCTCTATGTAAATAGTGATAGTACGTACTTTAATCCAAAGCTACAAAGTTTACAGTTAAAATTTTGAACCCCAATTCCAATGTTGACTTTCCTTTAAAACCGCTAATTCTAATTCTAACTTCTGTATTTATAATGAATTCTTAACATATTTACTATACATTATTATTATTTAATATATATATTATACGTTTGAATATCAGGGCTCCAGAGTTGACAGTGAACATTCCCAATCGTAATTCCGACTTTGGATCTGCAGGCCTAATTAAATCATGTGTTAATATAAATAACTATAAATAACTATAACTATAAATAAATAATTAAATGTTAATATAAATGCCTATAAATCCATGTACTTACACTATGTATTTATATAAACAAATTGGCAAATTTACGTAAACATTTTTCTGATAAGGGGACCGTTAGTTTTCTCTAAAAGTAAGTCTTATATGAAATAGCCAATAGAAAAATTAAGCCAAATACTGTGATAGAAGTCACGTGAAGCAGGATTTTGTTTTTATACAAATAAACACCATACTTATGTAAATCTGGAATTTAAATATCAAGAAAGAATCTTGATATCGAATGACTTTTAATATTAAATTTTACTTTATACAAATTCAAGCTTGCATAATTTTAGCATTACAGATTAACTACTTAACCAAAGTATATATAAGTAAAGATATTCTGTGCATTTAGATTTTCATAGACTGACTATACTTGATTTCACGTTTTTATTTTCCTACAGCGTGAGAAATTTAACGGAAATAGCGGAAAATTCCTAGACATTCATACGATATCCATAGGATTCATGCTAATGTATTGTACAACTCCAATATAGAACCACAGCTAAGATCAGGCAAAGAACTGCATTATATCACCTATACAATTTATATTATTAATCAAAGCCTCTATAGCTCTATGCAATCTACACAATTTATTATGTTGTTTGTAACGTAGGAAGGTTGTAAAGTTGGAGTTGACGTTTGTCTCGTGGACTGCTCGTACGACACACGAGCAAGTACATATAAACAAATATTTTACATATTTGCCACCGATCTGGCGACCGTATTGAGGATGTTTATTGTTTGAAAATATACGATGTGCATTTGTGTTTTCAATCAGAAGTTTAACGTAGTTCATGGAAGTACATTGGGATAAAAACTGTCCTACTATTTCAATACTTATATGCGCATGCGCAATGGAATGCTTCACATTCTGCCTCCAAATATTAAGGTAACTCCAAGCGCACCGTTTTACAAATACATTTCACCAGTTTTACTTTGCTACATTTTTTTCTAATCAAATATGTATGTTAGCAGCCTTTTTTTTGTTTTTATATACAAGTCTCAAAGGGTAAAATCGTGTTTATATTCTCGCTGTAGAAATATTATTCCTGGGATGGAAATGCGTGGGTCACGTTCCTGTGGGGACTAAAAGCGTTGCAATTTTCGCGGAAAGCTAAACGACGAAACGGTTTTGCTGCTCCGGTTGACACGTGGAGATACTATCTTTAGGAATTCCTTCAGAATCGCGGGGCGGGTAGTCTTGTTCCTGCGGAGGGACGAATCTTCCTTCGCATTGGGATAAAAACCGCGAAGCTGAGGATGCAGAAGGCTGGGATAAATATAGCTCGATGATTAACGGTGGCTCTTAAAGGCATATCATAAAACCATGTCGGGACTTCGAAAAGGTCGCGTTTGATTTACCGCGGGGGATTCGGATGCGCGGCTTCGTTTCACTCGTGAATTATCAATTACCCGACTGGAAGTTGCACTGAGCGCGTTGTTGCTGCATATGCGATACAACGAACCGTTTTATTAGTACCAATTGACTCTAAAGCGGAGGAACCTGATCTTAACCTTTTATAACTGACGATATTTGTCAATTATAGTAAACCGATAAGTCTTCAAGTCATTCCTAGCTGGTATAAAATTTTCTTTTTTCTCATAAGGCATAAGATTATGTAAAATTGGATATGAAAATATAGTAATAAGATGTCAGTTATAAAAGATTAAATACTCAACCGTTTTCTATCAATAGTTAATTCTCTTAATTCAGAGTTTTATGCACAGTTAAAAAAGGGCTTGAATCATTCTAAATGTATCTTGCGTAGCATTTATACATTCTTTAATCCATACATAAAAATAATGTATGCGTACAATTCGTAGTGATAAACTATAAGATTAGTTTTTTAAATGTTAGAACGAGTTTTGCTTTAGGTTTGATGCACTAATTAATGTTTGTCATTTCTTCTGCCAGCGAAATATAATTCATTTCTTCCAAAATGCATACTTTTAATCAAAGAAATTGGTCATTTCATTTATATCATATGTTAATAAACAATTTATTTTACACCTTAACTTACAAAAGTATGTAACAGAATAATGGTAATTTCATCTTAAATGTTGGATTAATAAATAAGTGCTGATTACAAAAAATAATACTTTTCTAACAAAGCGAATGGTACTTAAAATCCGACATACATACTGGAATTAATTCAATGCATTTAAAAATCCTTGGTTTAATACACGGTACCAGAGCAATTGCTTATAAGCTTGCCAATAGAATAAAAAAAACTGATTAATTAAAAATTACAATGAGTGAAATAATAGAGACTAATACTTTCACACGCGAGATACGGTATTTGTTTGTGCGGTACTGGATCGAATGTTATTCGATATCGTATTATAGATTATTAATACTTTATAAGGACCCTGCATTTGCAACAGATAGACTTTGGGTTTCTGTTCAGTTTCTGACTATCGAGTATGGCTCTTTTACCCTCTTAGTATAGAAAAAGGAAAAATATCAACGCCGTCATCGTTTCCAGAAATAGCCTGGTTCGAAAATTCTGTTTGCCATGTGTAACACAATTTTGAAACACGTAACGACGCATTATTTTTACAAACTGTACTTTTGAACTTGAAAACAATACTGCTAAAAAAGATATACGTGTTTTTTTGCCAACTCTTGTTTCATTGTTTACATTGTGTGCATTAACAAACCCAACCGCACGAAATCGATTTTTACAGGTTAACTTGTTGTTCATATATGGACCGTTTATTTTAAAAGTGGTGTAAGTCCATTTTAAACAAAAAATGAGATATCACGTAATTTATGCTTAATTTAGCGTAAACTTTTTGTTTATAATTAATTAGTATTTAATACCTTAAAAAATACCAACGCTTTGTTCAATTTAATATTGGCCGATAAAAGAAATTGCGTAGCCATTGATTATGAAAGTGGTGTAAGTCGAATTTCGATAAATAGGTTGTGAGGTCAGTGGCTTCTGCTTTTTATATTTGTACAATATACAAAACGCAATTAAAAAACCGATAAGAAGAAACACTAATCCAGAAAAAGTAAATTGGTTGGAAATATATTGGATGTGATTTTGCAAAAAAATTACGTAAAACATCAATGGGGGAAATAGAATTTGATACTTTGGATTTAAGAATTAAAAATTTAAAACAGCTACATGTCGGAGAAGACCACTAAAATTTGAAAAAATCGCTCTGACGCCTTTATATCACAATACAAGCCCTATTACATACGAAAAATATAAAAATAGGGAGCAATCATTACTTTATGTATCCCTTGTATATCATCAATATTTCAAAACATTGCCGCATGAAGAACATAAAAAGAGAATACCAATATCTTTTGTTAAGTCTAACAATATATAGATATTATTAATGTTAAAATTAAAATTATTCCTATTTTATTTCTTGTTATTATTTGTAAACAAAATTCGATTCACATCAAACATATTTTAAGTAATATTTGATTTTTCAAAATTAAAGTTAAACGATTTTTATAACTGACTGATTTTGAAAGTGGTGTAAGGCCATTTGTAGCTCGTAAATATACATTATTTTAGTTAAAATGGCCTAAAACGAATTGATATAATCAAATTACATATTGATAAATTAGTAGAAACATTGCCACAATCGATAATATTCACCCATATTTTTTAATTAACAAATATGCTAACCTTTAATTGTCTCGAAACAAGAAAAAATGGACTTACACCACTTTCAAAATAAAGGGTCCATATGTCAAAGTGTACTAATCATAGATAGTACGTAGAAAAACTGTATGGTACTAAAAATATTAAAAATAACTTAATTAAAATAACTTATTGTAATTATCATCAACAGTGAACTATTCGGATTATATAGCCAATAAGCTATTACTTTAAGGTAAGTTATTTGTTATCGGATTTACTTAAATCTTTCAGAAATGTATGAAACTTTTCACATAAATTGTTCATTGACTTGTGCGTATTATACGACGATTGTTCCAAATCCCATAACGTACCTTATAACATCTGCTTAAAAACAAAGGAGTACCTATAGTAATACTGCAAATAAAAGTTTAAGTTTGGAATAAAATGTGGTGGATCGCCTTTTGGTAATTTTCCATATACTCTGTTCGTCGTAGACCACTTGAATTTATGCAATATGTACGCTGAAAATTGTCAAATAACCATTTGAAAGTAATAAGTTTTAGATATGATATACAATTTCAAAATGCAAGATTGCAGAATAAGGGAGACATACATTTATTAATTGAATAGAAAATAAATGAAGTCTGTGTATAATTGAGCATAATCATCCGTTGCCTGTATTAGTTTCTATATACTATATTTGTAGTATGTGCATGTAACTATGCATGTAACTATTTTATTACTAGTTACATATCTAAAGCTTTAATTACGATTGTGTTTGCTGTAAACATATACTCATTACACTGTTCAATTATACTAAAATTCACGAATAATACAAGATATCTAAAGGCTCGAAATAAAATATAACCATAGAATACCAACAATATATTAACATTCATAGTTTGACTATGTTTCAGTAGATTTCCCACTTTTTCTATAGAATGAGAAATCAAATATGAATAGTGGATGTAAAAACTAGACAATCATACAATACCCGTGGAATTAATTGTTATGTATAAAGTTCAAATAAAAGTGCAACCGAAATTCAAAAGGGGTTAAATAAAATATTACCTGGAAGTAACAGTGAGTTATAGGTGGCTAACGTGTTGCGATAAGCATTCGTGAATACAAAAAAAAAAAACTCTTGGCTAGACTCGTCGCGTGTTTCGCAATGACGCATGTGGCATGACTAATGTATTAATGGATGACCATAGAAACAGCCATAAAGCGTCAGGCCGCGCCAAGTGTCACATAGGGAGATAACGAGATTAATATGCCTGACAGTTTTCGCGTTAAAATTACAAGACACGATTTTTTCTACCTGCAGATTGTTGATCGAGAAAGGCGAAAGAGCGTAGGCAAGGTTGAGGTATTAGAAGCGATCTACAATACGTTTAAATTCTTGTAAATGGTGACAATTTGATTAAAACATTTGACGAATCTCAGACAGTTATTTGTGTAACTGTTGTAAGGCAAATATGAGAAACGCAAATTGCAATCATGTAATGATTAAGGTGCAAAGCGGAAGGTTACACTAGTACAACAGGATGTGAACCAAACGTCAGATAAACAAGTCCTGCTTGAAATGCATATCAAAACAGGTACTTTCAGTGCATTTTTCAAAGGCATATGAGAATCCAGATAAGTACAGTATTTTGGCGAAGACTGTCAACAAGAATAATTTAGTATATAATTATTGTAGAAAAAAGCTGTTGGTACATCACAGACTCAGTACATTATAGATTTGCTAGTATAACTCCCGAAAAATAAGAATAAATTAACGTGCAAGGAAAGAACAAAAATAAGTATAGAGATTTCTGCGGGAGAGTGTTTTTACGGACAGCCCTTGAAACAATAAAAAGGGATATAATTACAATATACAGGTACTCGAAATATGTTAGATATACTCATTATGAATAATAGAATAATAAGATTAAGAATTGCTAAAAAAAAATAGATCAGCACAGCATTTTAATAAATAAATTAAAAAAGTAATAAAGTATATAATTGTACAAGTACCTAAGTAACATAAGTATAAACATTCAGAATTCGATATATATATATATATAGCGCAAAATGCCAAAAAAGAATACGGCAACCAACCATCGTGGATAGAAATTATGTTGAAAACAATCACGTATATTAAAAAAATTTTCTGATGAAAGAAACCGAGAAAATTCTACAGCAGATGTCTTTTTATGACAAAAATTGATAAGAAATATCACGTCTCGGAGTTCTGCGATGTGGTAAAAAGTTTCTTCAATTACATTTGCGTAAAAACGAACTTGTGATGGAATTCGTGCATGTATGAGTTTGTAGAAGCTTGACGCACCGCACAGAACTATAGCACATTGAAATTCAAATTTCAGTATCCTAACATAATAGTTTTGCAGTAAATTTGATTGCACAATACCACATAATATCACAATTGTGTAAAATCTACGCAATACAATTGAATTGGACGATTATAATTTTGGTCTAAATACAAACGCCTTTCAAATCTTTTAAGTAAATTTAAGGATGAAGTAGAATTTTCAAAAAGCAGAAGCAAATATTTTCGCAATTAATAGCATATTCTTTGCTAAACAATGTTTGGATTTCGTCTAAGAATATCAAATAAATGTTTGCATCTACTCAGCTGGCGTAAGGGCATCTAATTATATGTAAGTGTGCTTTAAAAAGTATGATGTAATTATAAGAAGAAAGAATTATATGTAATGTGCTTTAAAAATATGATAAAAATTATATATTGCAATGTCAGTGGCAATCCATTTTCATACACATAGTGCTTTGCTTTTGCAAAATTTAAAGCTCTGGAATTAATATGTTGCAGAGATTCCCATTTAAGTCAAATATCTCAATTATATTCATTAAAATTGCAGTTGAAAAAAGATAAATGTAGCAAATAAGTATGGTTTTAGGGCGCGCATTAAATGATGACAAAAAATGTTTGTCATAAATTTATTTATGTAGCTTATATCAGAGTTACTTTTTTTTTTACATATCATCACATTTTATATCTTGTTACAAAAATTGTTTAGAAATGGGAGCGTCTCCTTTTATTACAAGCGCAATGTTTCAAACATTATGCTTGATCCTTTTCAAGCTAATGTGCCAATGAAGATAATTACATATAAATATTAATTTTGTTGTATTATAATGAGAGGTTCGTTGATTTCCACCTATTTTCAGAATTTGTTGTTCCGCATTGGGTTAAGGTAATTTGTAAATTAATGTGTACCCTGCAATGACAGTCTTGCGGAGAAGGTTGATATTATTTCTACAATATGTGCTTCGCAATATATCATATACATAATAAATAGAGCAAAATTTAGAACTTACAATTTTAGAAATTGACGTGTGAAAAAGGATCAAACGATAGAAAGAGAATTAAAGAAAAATTACAAAAGAAAATAAAATTAGAATTATCTGTAATAATGCATGAAAAACTAAAATTTCAAATTTTTGTTCTCCCCACCCTTCATAAGATGTGCAATGTGCTATTTACAGGTTCGCTGGTAGACTGTGGATAGCAGTCATTCGGTACTCATCACGTTGTCATAATCGGGACAATGTAATGTATGAATATTTATAAGATTGAAATGGAGTTACTACATTGCATTAATTATTTGAGACTTTTCAACTTCATGGATTTTTAAACACATTGAATAAAACATTGTAAGTGCTACTAAAAGATTTTATGTCGGTTTGCAAGTTGATGATATTATTCGTAGATTTCATGTAGCACATTTTAGTAATCAACGCTTTTTATTCCTTATATAGTTCTATATGCTATTGGTATCCCCCCTCCTCTACTCTCTATCAAAAAATCTTTTCTTTTCAGGTATATAGCAAATGTTATTTTCTAATTCCATTATTATGGAAATTGTTGGAAAATTCTTTGTATTATTCTCGTAGTCATCGAATAAACTGAATTTATTACCTAATTTTAATTGGCATATTATCTTGAAAAGGAACACACATAGTGGCAAGAATGTTGCACAAAAATCTGTGCATTCCATTATTTGGGAAGAGCCATCATTTTCCTTCATAAACCCATTTTATTTTAATATGATATTTTAGTCTAGACCGATGCGAATTCAAAGACCTTGAACACTCTGACCTTGAGATGAGTTTAAAGATAAAGAATGAATTTATATCAATAGATAACACATGCAGGAAATATTATTACGCCAGCAAAATTGCCTGATTTAATAAGACTACATTATTTTTTATGAAAATGGGAATGTAGAATGTAGTTCTAACTACAGCTGGTAATATGAAATATCGAATTGTGAATGCATATTCTATAATTAATTACAGAAATGCTTTAATTAATCCTATGCGATCATTAGTTATCACGTTTAGACATGTATTGATTTTAGGTGTACGAATTTAAAATATTTTAAAAACTAAGTTTCTTAGTCTGATTAACATTACACTGTACAAATTTAATTACATTTTTTTACTTTCAAAGTCATCTCACGGTCATCGTCACTGCAGTAGACACTAATAATAAGAACGTCTGAACAAGTGGTCACCAGATGTTTTATTATTCCATAGAAAACTCAAGCAAAAGGTGACCAGGCATCGTGCTAATCAAATAATCATAACGCATCTGGTGCACGAATACTTGCTCAGGTCAAAATTAATAAAACTTTGGAAAACGCTCAGCAGGCCCTTTCGTCCTAGCCTTACGATCCGTCCCATTAAACAGATATTTGAATGCCAGATAAGTACCCCATGTTCTTTTAAACAAAAACACTTGTATCAGAACGATACAGCAATGCATTAGAGTCATTCACATTAGAGAAAGCTAATAATCATCTACAATACGTAGAAACCTTTACTAAAACTATACTTCAGTATATATCGATAGACGATTCCTTGATCTAGAAGAGAAGTCGATAAAGTATGGCTTGTGAGCCGCATACGGCTCTTTGTCTATTTCAATGTGGCTCTACCGTGAATAAGCACTATATGCCATATTATATTTCAATAATAAAAAATACTTTTTATCGATAAGTGTGAGAGGAGAAAGAGAGAGCGCGCATGCCAAGAAAAGTTGGCATCCGATCGGAGAGAAATGGGGAGTGATAATTAGAATAGCATTGTTAGATATAAGGATGTAATGTAGAATGTAAGGTAGAAATGTAAGTGTAGAACGATAAGACCTGGAATATTAATAGGGGTGGACTATGATAAAGAGAAAATTCTAAAAGACTGTAACCATAAGGGGAAAGGTTGAATATACATACATATTATATACATACATACATACTTTTCATCGATAAAAAGAATTATTGTTAATTGTGACAAGTATCTAATTTTTGTTTTATTCAGTGCTTAACCCTTTTAGCGCCAAGCGAAAGTATCGTACTTATGCAAAGAATGCCGGGCCAATTTGACAAATTTGCTAACGTTTGAGAAAAAGCTCATAAATAATAATATATATAATAATATAATAATAGTCATAAATAATAGTATAATAGCGAATAATAAAGTGCTATTGGATAAGCAATAATATATCGTCGTTGGCACTTTTCGCAAGTATTACGAACGACGATATATCGTCGTTAAAGTTGGGTTAAAGTCAAAAGACCGATTACTCAGAGTAGGTATATTGAGTACACCTGTTGATTATCACTAATAATAACACAATATTTTTAAAACTGTAGACCCGTTTCGTAAAACTCATAGTTTCTGTATTACAAGTTCTTTATTTACAGTTTGCATAGAATATTTGTAGGAAAAACTTGTAATAGCGGAATTTTATGGAAAGGGCCTTTAGTATCCGTCTGTCACTGTATTATGTGAGTCCGTGGAGGAGAAACAGCGCAAGGACCTCCACAGGAATGATCGTTTCAAACGTTATGAGTTTACAAATTTTACATTGTAGCGAGGAAAAAAGGCAATCGAGTACATGGAGAGTGTCTAATCTCCATGTATTATCTATGTTTCCTATCTATCATATATAACTGGTTTTTAGTTTTTCTACAACAGATTTCTTGTAAATTTGGTCCTGAATAAAAAAAAAATATTGTTCTGCTGTTGACATTTGGCCCTTTTGACTAATGAGTTTACCGATCACTAATCTAAAAGTAACCGATCCTCGCACCGAATCTGAAATGTTCTGTTATATTAACACGTTAAGCGCGTAGGATAAAGAGAATAAGCAGAGGACTAATTTGTTTCAATTTTTTTCTCGCCTGAGAAAATGGAACGAATACACACGTATACAAACGGCAGAAAGCTGACCTCCAAGAGACGATCAGTTAGAAAAAAAACACGAAATTGTAGAGACAATTCAAGTACAGAACATTTTTCTATGTTTTAGAAAGTATCAATGAGGAAATTCTAATTTCATCAATTACAAAAAAAGGAAGAAGACGTGCATAAAGTTCGATGATATTGTTTGGGATGATATGATAAAAATGCAAACTTAGTTGGACGCAAGACAGCCGAAAATGTCACCAAAAAAGTTATCACGTTTTGCAATACATAAAAACCAAGCCATATTTTTGCTTAAAGTGTTTTAATCAATTTAATTCAAATTGCTATATTTTTTTTAACTTTCATACTATTGGTCCCAGGGATCGAAGTTGCCCAAACAAAAAGTCTACTACCAGTCCCCAGGAACCAACGCCAGCCAAACGGAAAGTTCAGTGCCGGTCCCCAAGGACTGACGTCGCGCTCAACGCGTTAAACGACCCGTGCATAACCACCTCTTGTTATTCAGTTGTAAATGAACACACGTTGTTTTGTTATATCGCAAGTGTTTAAATCTCTATTCTCGACTATGGATCTTGCGATGCCCAACAAGTCGCCAGCTGAGAATCTCGTATGGTGAGTGGATTTCCTTTTGGAATACTGCCATATTTAGGAGCAGCAGTTTACGGGACAAATCACTCAACATTGCCATTCAGTGACGCTCACCTAATCTAACAGCAATATACCACAGCCTTTGTTGAATTAAGGGTTAATTGTAGATATGCACGCGCGCGCGAGACAGAGAGATAGAGAGAAAAAGAGAAATATATGATACACGTTTATTTTTTCTTCAGTGTCAACAGTCATAGTATTGTAGATCGTTGAACCTGCTTAGTCTTAACTAAAAATTCGCGTAGCAAGAAAGAGATATTCATATGTATAAATAAATAACGATAATATTGAAATGATCCTAAGACTAAAGACCCGTTCTGCAACCAGATACACCCATTGTAGTTAATTTCTTTTACCAGGGATAGTAATCAAGAAAATTCAGAAGTTTAACTTAAATAGGACACTTTATATGTAGACGTACTTATAGACTTTTTAAATTACAAACTGGTATTATTTCCATAAAAGTTATAAATCCTACAAATTTGTCAAATTATCTGTGTTTTAAAAATAATAGGTTGTCTATAAAAATGTGATGAAATATATAATTTGATAAACAAAAGAGAACATAAATATGCTATTTAAAAATGTATTACCCTTGGAAAAAAATGTCAGTCCACAACGAATGTAACGGATAACAAGTGTCATTTGTGAAAAAGGATTGTTTGGCAAATTCCTTGTTAAACTATCTAAATAATTAGGCAGTTAAACAGTTAATTGGTATTAAATACAAATTAATTTATACTGAAAGTTATCTTTGTTGCATACCGAAAAATTTTCCTGCTGAATTATTGAATAAAAATTATCAATACAATATTACTTTCAAACAACTTTTCTGTTTTATCTTGATATATTTTCAGCCACATAAGACTGATGCCGAGCTGTCTAATTTACCTCGTGGGGTCATATTCATAACAAGGCCAAAACTCATGTCTAAAAATCAGTTATAATAATGAATCATAACAATATAAATATGAGATTACATACGGGAATTTTAATTTAAACATGTGTTTCAGAAACTTTGACTTTTTTTGATTCTTTAATTCCTTAAAATAAAAAATAACTTCAACTTTGGCTGTTCAACTTCAACTGTTTTGAATTAAATCAATCAATAATTAACTTATATTTTAAAATACTTTATGCACGATTGCAAATACAGACGAAATTGCAATAACATTTTAATAATAAAAATCGAAAATCTTACAATAACCGTACCAAGAAATTATCGAATACGTCCGACATATTTGTAAGTAGCAATGCACATCGTGAAGAAGACGGAGTTTAATATTAATTTCTATTTAAAAATTATATTTTCCTTTAAGGAAAAAAAAAGAAACGACAAAATTTTCCAATCAACCAATTATATAAAGTTGAATGGTCTGCCTTCCATATCGTGGAACGTGAGTGCGGCACGATTATTGCAATAACTTGAGAGCGGAAAGAAATTTAATTAACGAGATGAAATACGCGTTCCATTCCTGTCGCGGATGGCGAGAAAAATGTGGCCGCTGGCAAGATGAAGATCGTTAAGCTGGGAAACTCTGGGAAGGGGAGACGTACCGATCAGCAGATTTAGCTTTTAACGAGTGCGTATCAGGGGCGTGAGAATAAGCTATGAAACGCATTAGTTTAGCATGGAAAATCGTTGATTTACCATTGCAAAATAACGATGGAACATTAATTTGCCTACCATTATTACTGTTATGATATTGAATTTAACAATTATTCGTACCTCCTTCTAAATACATAGGTTATTGCTAAAATAATCTATTATATCCCTATAATCTACCATAAATTTAACATTCTGTTCCGTTTACCAGTTTTATCCTATATCGTTTTATCCATTGTCCTTTTCCAAATACGTAAGCCGTTTAAATCAGAAGCTAATCAATCCTTAAGTGTATTATTCCACGTAATGTTACACCTCGAGCTGCAAAGTATTTATCGTAATATATCGCAACGCAAGAATATGTAGGGCGAAGGAAGGAATTCAGCAATTTATTACATTATTTTTCCAAAGGTCAAACAATATCAGGCTGATCCACTCTATTTTTTCCTTATCGAGCCCACTCAAATGCTCCTCCTTTTCCTACCTTTTCCATCATTTTTGTGCAGTCATCAGTTTATGCATCATCAGAAGTAAAGCACAGATTTATCGAAATTAAAGATCCGTATATCTGTGGCCCCAATATTATTTTAACCATAACAGGGAAAGCAAAGAAGTTCTTAGAACTTTCAAATATTTCGATTTATCATTAATATCGGTAATTATAAGACACTCAATAAACAGAAACTGGATACCAGTCCGACATGCACGATCACATCTCACCATGAGAACTTTGTTGAGAACAGGTCAAATTCACTTATTATAGTATTTGACATTCATTATTCAAAGTTTGTATTAACGCGGTTTCTCTATTACTGAGCATCTTGATCTCCCTGATCTCAAAATTAAACCAGAAAGATTCAATCCTACGTATAACGCTCTTACTCGAGTTTTTCTCCATGAAATCATAAGATATTAAGATATTTCTGAAAGATCTGGAGCACACTCGTCTGCACATTGGAGAAGTCGCAAATATCTGAATTGGCTAACGCATATTTTTTATTTTCCAATCGGAACTTCTCGGAGGATGTAAGGTGCATTCTACTGCGTATTGAAAAGATCGACGAAGTCCCCCATTCGTCCTGGTCAAAACATCATTTCCGGAAGAACTGAGGCGCACCAGTCTGCGTATCGGAGAACCGGAAAGAGTGGGGCAGTTCGATGAGCAGATGCATTAAACGAAAACTTTGCAGTGGACAGAAATTTAAATTTAAATTATTTTAACTTGAGTCAGAAAAATCAATAAAAACTTTTATCGTGAAAAAAGCTTTCATTGACATCCTTCCTCAACCTCCAAAAGTTCGCCCAAAACCACCAGTCGATTAGCCTTGTCCCAGAGGAGTGTCGCGTAGACACGCTTAACCCAAAACCGCGAATTCCTTTACCTCAAAATAAAATAGAAACGGTAACAACGATGATTCATGACAGTTATTAGCAAATTGTCAGACACACAACATTATCAGCAGTTAAGTTTACGGTAAACACTTGGTTCAGTACACTATATTATTTAAGTTATCAGTTCACGAAGCTTGTTGTACGATTGTTACAGTTTAATAAACTTCATTATCGTTTAAAAATACTTCTCATCACACACTAAATAAATAAAAATAGCTATGCATCATTAGTCTGTGTAAAGTGGTTACGAGCATGCAATAACTTTCAAGTAATAAATCATTTGATTTTCCTCCAGTTTAAGCACGATACTCAGCCAATAATGGTCACATATATCCTCCTATCGTTTCTATTATTTTCCACTTTCTAAAATGACCAATAAAAGTCAATCTAGTAAATAGCAAGGTTGCATTTTACTCGGAAATGGAACCGACCAATCTAGGTAAAGAAGCCACACAACACTTTAAAGGTAATAAGAGACTATCGACATAAACTCGGAAACTCCGTACCAGTCAGAGACAGAATTAGAATCAATTTCAGAGAAGTATCACTTTAAATCTTCATCAACCGTCAAAATAGTCAGTCGCAAAAAAATGTTGTTTTTTTTTACATTAAATTCCAGCAGTGAATTTTTAACAAGGGTTTATTTTTTATCAATTATGTAATCATCCTTGTTATCGGCAACCTTTTGTCATCTAGTATGCAAATTTTCAATGCCGAATCGATAACAATCAAGTGGTTTTTCAACGAAATATCTGGATATGGCATTTTGAACATCATCCAAATATTCAAATTTTTTGCCACTTAGAAAAGGGTGTAGTAATCGGAATAAATGGAAATCCGATGGTGGAATATCGGGCGAGTATGGTGGGTGAGGCAATACTTTCCACCCCAATTCATTAAGTTTTTCTAGGGTTCGTCTTGCGCAGTAGAATCTTGCATTATCGTACAGCAGAATAACGTCTTCTCTGTTGACAATCGCTGGGCATTTTTCGATTAAAGATCGATTTACTCGATCCGATTGTTACCAGTAAAAGTCTGCATTCACAGTTTGTTCAGGTTTCAGCACTTCAAAATAAACGACCCCGCGAATACTCCACCAAACACACAAAAGCGCCTTTTTGGGGTGTAAACCTGGCTTAGTACTTCGTAGCAATTCATTCGGAGAGGACGACTGCCTTTTGCGTTTTCCTATATCATAGAGGACTCATTTATCATTTCCAGTGAACAAACGATCAAAAAACTGTTTTGTGCCACTGAAGCAATAAATTGCATGTGGTGGATTGGTTAGCTTTGTTTTCTTCAGACAGATTATGTGCGACCCAAACATCTGCTCTGCTTTATTTATCAAACCATTGCAAATGTTTTTGGATAGTCAATCAAGGTTGATTAAGAGTATTTGACAGTTTTTTGATTGTCTGACACGGATTTGCTTCCAGTTTCGCCCCTAACATGTTATTATCTAAAAATGTTAGTCTTCCTGATCGATACGAGTAGGAAAAATCAAAATTGCCAGATTTGAACTTAGCAAACTACATTGGGCACTCACGAACGTCTAATACACTTGGATAAACATTGAAAATGTTTTTGCTAACAACCGTTGCGTTACTACTTTAGTGAAACTCAAAAAGTATACAATCCCGGATATCTATCTCTTCTGGTATTTGGCTGGCTATTTCACCATAAATGGTAAAAAAAATTTTTATTTAATTATTTACGAGTAAGCAAGTCACTCTAACCATAAAATGTCTTTGGCATGACTTTGAAGTATACGATGAACTGATAAATGACAAACGAATATCGACATTACTTTCCGGTGGCCTTCACATAAGAGGAACCTCATTTAACGTCAATATTCTTGAAGCGATCCTTTGATTCAGAGATTAATCAGAATACCGCCAGAAGACCAGTGACACTTGTAAGTCCCAATATAATGGTTAAGTGTTTAAAAACTTACACGCTTACGTACATATAATTAAATTCCGTACAGATAGGTAGATAATAAAAATATTGCTCTGCACAAAAATAGACGACGAAGTGCTAATCGTCGGCCTCGAAAAATCAAATAATGCATCCATACTGCGATAGAATTTAGATACAAGTATCTCGATACTCGCTCTGATGTCTAAAAAGAAAAATCACAGAAAAGCTCCAGTCGTTAAAACTGGTAGCAACTTCCCCTGGTACTTTCGGTCTTTCATTCATAGGGCTCTTTCTTTGGCTTCACGGCATTTCCTCCCTTTCTCACCATACCGTTTACCGAGCTATCACGATGATATATGCGGAAAAGCGAGGCACCGAGGTGGAAATGCAAACTAGCATATCACCAGACCGCAACGTGATAAAATACCCTCGATATCCTGAAATTCCGTGAGTTCCGTCAGCCAAACATTTCTATTACAAATTAAATGAAGTTAAATGATAGCCGTTTAATTTACTGGAAAAATAATAGGAGCTTAGCTGTCTTCAACCTGTACATTTCATTCATTTATATTTTAATCTTTATTTTCAGTCGTGCTCATTATCCCAGTAATAATATTATGGCATTCGGGCTGCTTTCACTTAGAGATTTTTACAAATTTTATTGATTTTCACTTTTTATGAAGTTTTACAAAGGAATTTTTACAAAGTTTCATTGATTTATAAATGGACGACTGTATGTTAGAAAGATAATATTAATACACGAGACTCACGTAAAACACGAGTTTCTACAATGCAAATTCTCAAAACCACTGTTTTTATATAACCCTGATACTCGTAGAACAGCTTAAATAATGAACCACAAAAATTATCTGAATTTAAAAATTAAATCTGCTTTAGCTAAATATTACATCGTTTTCTTCATCGTTATTGAGTTCAAATAATATTTTTATTACATTTTAATAAAATACAAAATTTTTTACACACATTAATAATATGTTTTTTTAAACCAACTGCGTGTATATGTTAGTTATTTTTAAACTACTGTCTTATTTCATATAACATAAAAAATGAACGATAGCATAGGAATAATTGTTTTAAACATGTTACTTTGGATTATGCGCATTGTGCGAGATTAATTTCCGTATAGCACGTTTGCCCATAACGCAAATTCAAATAACGTGTAACTATTAACTATTTTACACGGAAATCTACAGGTGTGCAACAAGCATACTTAAAATTTTCGAAGCAAATGTGCTTAGGAGCTATGTATAAACATGTAGCACTCCATCTTTGTATTCGTATAAAAAGCGCTCTCGCAATGTTATTACATTTTTTTGGAAGGTATAATCTGTATTTTTATAAATGTGGAATAATCGAAATGAGTACAGTTTATTGTTACTGCGTTTTTAAAACCACGAGAATAAATATTAGATTAGATTTTGTGAAATCTCTCATTCCCGTAAAAAATTGTAAAAAGAAGTGGAGATTAAAGTACAGTATATGCTAAACTACTGTCCCACAATTGTGCCTTTCGCAAAAGCCACTTAAAATGATACATGATAATTTCATGCAGTATTAACACTAAACCTACCGGCCACTTTCTGCACATATTTCTGTATACCATGTATATCCTTAAAGAAAAAGGGTATTAAGAAGAGATATCGATGGATCCATAGAATGATTAAAATTTTGCTGTAGAATTTACGGAAAATCTTGAAGAATGCCCTACTACGAAATACAGCGATTTTTCTAAGAAATTGCTGACCTCGGTCATTTTGAATGCTTCGGTAAGTTTAGTGTCAATGTAACCACTTTGGACACTGAAATAGTTGAGCATCCGATAGAGGTAATAGAAATCTCGAGAAAAAAATCATACGAATAATATTTATTATTGGCAACAAACAGTGTCACCAATTATTGCGTTAAAGAGGTTAGGAAATGAGAAAAAAATTAATGTTATGTACCGTTTAATAGTGCTTATTGCAAGTCACATTGCGTATACATAGAAATTAAATGATTCTAATGAGATACAATTTATGGGCTACACGGAAGCTTTACGAAACAATATAATAAACTTGGTACGATGTAATGAAACTTCAATAGCACATGCGGAAGTGTTATAATGCTATATGTTGGTTAAGGAAATATTTTAATTTTATTATAACAAAATCCACGCAAATCGTTACAAAATATGCAATATTCAACACACTGCAGTTAAGACATGTCGAACTTTTTATACATATTATCGATATTACACTTCATTATTTAAAATATATACAAATATATTTCATAATACTTAAAAAGTAAACTTTTCCAATTTCAATGATTTTAGGATTAGTAATAGTACATTCAAAAGTGAACACTTTAGTAGATAACATTTTGGTTCCTCCAATAATTTTTGTCATTGAGAGTCATTTATTGTCCTGAATTACTTAAATATGATGATTCTATTGCAAATGAAGAACTATTTTCATTTCAGCTAATGTCAATATTCTTATTTTAAAAAATGATGAACTCTATCCAAAGATAAGTATTGGTATTTGGACAAGACAATATTGCGGAACTTTGAAGTTTTTTTAGAAGTATTGCAGTATTACCTAATCTTTTCATGCCGTATTAATCTGTCTCGCTATTTTCATGTCTGTAACTATTTCGATATTCAAATATATTTCAGTGTGAAACTCCGAAGCTAACGCCAACTGAAGATTATATGTGTGGGGAAAAATTGTTCATAATGACCTTGACAACATATTTCAAACTCGTGGTGAAATGATCCCTATTTCAAATAATTATTTTTGTGCCGGTGAGGGGCGGGGTATGAAAAATGTATAGAATAAATGCAGACGATACTTATCTCTAACTTTCTTTTTATTTTCACATTTCAATTACTGATAGCGAATCCTCGTCTTCTCTCACACGTTGTTTTTGTGGTTTGAAAAGGATCACATATTAATGGTCGAAACGCTATATATTATTCATGAATGAGTGCCTCTAATACGAAGAATGAAGAGAAACACATTTCTTAGAAAACTATTTGATCAATGAAACATTTATAAGATTTTAAATTCCATACCGACGGAATCACTCGTAGTAATCGTACCAATTCAAGTTTATATTATGGACAAGACCTTGCAATAAGAATTTCAAACATGAGAACATGGTGTTATGATCATTCTCAGGGAATGAAATGGTATTATTGTGTCACGACAGCCATGATTTGTAACCTGTTATCCTCATTTGGAAAATGAGATTCGAAAGCTGTCTCGATAATAAAGATTAACAAGGATTTGATTCCTTACGTCGGTAGAGCATGTTTCTTTGTAGCGCAATATCTACAAAGAAGTTGACAAAGAATTTTCTACGACTGTCATTTTCTCTTTGTCGACATTTAATTACTTCAAAAACAAATTCTTTTGTGCTCGTCCGAGGTTCTTCGTAGCAAAAACGAATTTCAAGGACACTAACTCTGACGTATCTCACATATTAACGTCTTGTAAATGATGAAACCAAGATTGCTAGATTAAGATGTAAAATGCAAGATATGGAAGTATAATTAGAGGTACATTTATAGCAAGAATTAATTCGACAAAGTTTTTAATACCTCATACCAGTATATTCTTGCCTCAAGTGTGAAAATCGCAAATAGAGTGCTGCATGAATTCAAGGAAAGATGTGCTTGAAAGAGTTTATTTTTGTATCTAAAGCATAAACCATTAGAAACCAATTCGCGTTTTTTGCTTATATATATTACATTTATTTTATAATACTTTCCCCTATTTTTAATACTATACACCTGCTACAATTTTAATACCGTAGAACTATGAAAAATGACCACTTAAATTCGAACACTTTCATGTTTATCTTGAATTCGATCTTCATCGAGGTTAACCATCCTACTTTTGAGCGATAGATCCATCAGCTTGGAGATAGGGACTTCGTGCAGAGCGAAAATGTAACCATTTTTCTTTCCTATTTAACGCGATAAATGCGTTATCGTCCCCTTCCCTTGCCCAGTTACCACGCATGTCGCTTACTTAGGGAAATGTCACGGCAGTCCACAAGAGCTCGCGTCTACGTTTATCGCTGTTCTCTTTTCTGGATCCACCTACGAGCTGAACATCTTATCTCAGCAATGATTACGAGACCAAAGATAAGCAAAAAGTCCGACGAGTGATAGGTTTACCGGAAGAGGACACAGACGCCGTAACCGCCCGGATGCTATTCTAGTTTTATGCCGAGCAAACCTTTGTCCGAAATTATGCCAAGACCCGAATCAGGATGAGAGGAGGGGGGAGGGCAAACGGGATAACTGCCAGAACGACAAATTTAAAGGCAGGTGAGTGAAGTAGCCCCTTGCGGTCGTATGTTCACTCTCAGCTACCAAAGCTTTTTTACTGTTCCAATCGCATGTCTCCACCACGTCAACCATCACAGCAAAGAACCATAGGAATCTTATATTGTATTCATTTAATCTTAATCTCCATTTAGGATGTATCAGTTTATACTTCCTGTGAAAGAAAATAAACTGCTAAAGAACTTATTCTCGAACCAACACGGTGCTCCTATCGATCAGAGGTAATGAAACCTAGTATAAACAAAGACTGTCGCCTCTCAGTCACCATACAAGACGCCGTGGCGATGGACTCGCTTTTCGAGCACAAGGGGAACGACAAGCTTCGGAGACATTTCGTGGAATTATATATATATACTTATACTTCGTGGAATTCAAAAGGAGGTGTCGATAAGGCTGACGAAGTAATAAATGGTGGAATATAATTTTTTTCTCGGGATTAGAAGTATGCACAATCAATAGCTACATTTCATATAAGGTGTCAACTAGAAGACAAAACAAGAAGATTGTGTCACATTTTATGTTTGTGCGGGTATTGATGGAAAAACTTGTAGGTAATTTTCGTGATAGAGCATCTACAAAATCAGGAAGACCTTCGTCCTTGGATAAACAGGAAAAGATTCGTGGCAAACTACATATATTGTGGCACTGTGAAGATGTAAAGAATAAAGATTGTTCTGTATGTTCAAACAGAAAACTCAAGGGCGAAGACGCGAAACTAGTTATTTTTGTAACACGTGTTCTCGAAAACCAGGACTGCATATCCGAGATTGTTTTGAAAGATATCACATGATAGAGAACTATAAAATATAATTTTTATAGTAAAACATTAAATTAAAACATATTATTGTGTAAATATATATTTAAAGTTTACAAAAGTATTAATCAATTTTGTTTTTCCTTCATAATCTTGCATATTGTGTATTACTGTTCGTTTAACGGAAATTAATTCCTACACGCATCAGACCTATGTATAAATTTAATACATCCGCAAAGGATTAGTGAAAGGCATTAGTCATGTTTTTAAAAAAGTACTTTTATGCAGGAAGACTGTAATTTAACACGTTCGCAGCTCGCGCTTTAAGGCCGGCGCATGTTCTAGCGCTTGATGATATTATGTGCACAATATGAATAAAAACATAGTCGGCTTCGGGTGATGTATTACAAATGAAAAGCGGCGGTAAACGTGTTAACAATGTAACTATAATTTAACACTATAATTTATGTAAATTCTTTATATTTTCCAGATTTTAATCATATAGTTTTAAATAATTTTACAATTTTTGTTTAGAAGGATTAAATCAATTTTAGAAATGAACGATAACCTGTGACACTAAGAATGATCAAAATCCACGTTTACACTATTTCTTCTGAAAATTAAATTACATAAATTAAATGTAAATATATTAGTTAGGAATAACTTAAACACTACTCCTGTAACAGGTTTTAAGTAACCGGGCCTTGATAATTAATTTTAAGTGTAAAGACTTAATAATTACCAAGAATATAATTAAAAACTTAAGATGCTTTATTTTGCAAACATATCTAAAACATACACATTCCTTGTCATCGTTCCTGTTTCGTTTGAGGATTATAAAAAATAGAAAATGAGTGACTATGTGCGTGAGTAAGAGCCAAGGGAGCGGAGTGAATAAAAACTTTACGTATTACATCCAAAACCTAATCGGCATCATTTTCGGAGAACTTTTACGTCCATTGTCTAGATAATAAAGGTGTACCTATCTAAAGCCTTTTACAGGAATCACTTTTGATTGACTCCCGGTTATTATCGCAGATCAAAATTAATTGGACGCAGGCTCTGGTCTCTTCTAATGAGTGACGAGACTCATAAATGTATGTTGCACGTTCATACACATACAATTCCTATGCAATTGTATAAGTTAATGGGTTTGCATTGTAAGATGTAGATACATGTATGTGCCTTATTAGTAAGATATAAGTGAATGCGTAGACAGTGCCTGCGATAGTAAGCAGAACGTGACAAAGAAAAATCGGCAGAAAAAAAAAATAAATACCAGAAGCCTATACAATTTACGTTTGTTCTTATGAGTCTTTAGTCTTATTAGAAGAAACCATAGTGATGGCCGAATATAAAATAATAGTCTATTGCTTAAATCAATATACACGGCGATTCAAGAGAAAGGGCACAATCTCGATTGGTTAATTTCCTGCACTATATGTTGTATTTGAATTCTGTTAATCACATTTGAAAAAGGATATTGTAAAATTTCGAATAGTGTTCTTAGAGCACTCCAGCATCGCACAGCAGCGTCAGGTGTGAACAAGATGACTATCATGCAACACAACATTTGTTGCATTGGTGAGATTAGTAACAGTAAATCTGTGACTGTGATGCAGCGTGCATTTCATCATAAGTCGAACATTAAACCTCCAACGAGAAAGACCGTTTATCATTGAAATAAGCAATGTGTTGAAACTCGCTCTTTGCGTAAGGGTAAAAGCCGGGGACGATTGCGGGGTACCAGAGGAGAACATGGAGCGCATTCGAGTGAGTTTTCAGTGTAGTCCCATGAAGTCAACCCGCAAAGCGAATAGAGAAGTTGGACTATCGCAAACAACTGTCTGCGCTGTGTTGAGCCACCAGTTAATTAACATGGAACGTTTATAAACTTTAATGTGTGTATAATCAAATGTAATTTACAGAATTCAAATACAACATATAGTTCAGGAAATATAGCCAATTGAAACTGTGTTCATTTTTTCAATCATCTTGTATAAAAGCATTAATCACATTTCACAAATTAGATTATTAATTACATTAATATGAAAAACAAACATTTCTTGAAGATCTAATATTTGGTAAGAAAACGCTAATTATTATTTGTTATACTAAATCGTATCGTGAAAATCGATTAATTTGATAGTTTGTTATATTCAAATGTTGCTCCACTGCGCTTAAATTGCAGTGGAGTTTTTTTATTCCTTCATAATGATACAACAGTTTGTTTTTAATTCTTGGGCAACATTTTTTGTTATGAATATAATATATTGTGATAACAGATCTAATTAATAATCGATTATTTTAAAGCGTCACCTCATATAAACGTTTATCTTAAACATGTGTCCGTAACATCTTGCACATGGAAGTCTATATTGTTACAATACAAACTTAATTGCTGCTGATATTGTAAAACTTTATAGGATAGGATGTGGTTATATTACAAGTGTATATATAATTTTAACCTAAGCTAGGAATTGTTAGACATTTAGTAACTTTAATATATTGCGATAATTTATCAACAAATTAGTCCTCTTGAAGTTTAGTGCACTACTATAAAGACCATTATCCGAGATATTTTTTGTAGAATTAATTTTCCTTCACACTCTTCCATGCCTTGAGAAAAAACATATTTTTAACTATTTTCTGTAAAGAGTTGATACAAAAATCGATACAAAAATTTCGAAGAGAACACGTTTAAAGTTTTACAATAAGTTGTCCAAGAAACAATGTAGAAATTTTTTAATTTACCAAAGGACTAATATTCTAAAATTATAACACATTTTATCTATAGCATGATCATTATTTATTATTTTCTTCCCTCCATTTTCATCTTTGTTCGTCAATTTGTTCGTTCTTTTTTTTTCACCGTTTTATTTACTGTTTTCTCCTTCAATTAAAAATCATGCATTGCTGCTTTACCTCTGCGGTTAGTGGCAAAAAGACGAATAACGTCCTGTTCATCTTGATATACTGTTTGTAGTCCGATTTTGGTATCGAAGACTTTCATTATTTATAACAATTTTGAGTAACTGCCGTTTAACACAATTACGGTTAAATAAGTTACTAGTTGTACTACTATTGCTTTACTTTCGTCATTACTTTGCTGAAACTTACTTAAGCATCCTATGAATAATTCTTACTTGTTATATTTTCATTAATTGATGCAATGGTAGCAATTACTTACGTTTCCTGACAAAGCATTTCTATGCTTATAATTATTTACGTTACTGTTTGCTTTTGCTTTTTATCAGGAGTAATAAGGATCAGGACCTTCCAGACACAAATAATATTTCGGCCATTCGATTTCTGTAAGTGTTACACGTAGTATTCTTATCATTTACTTGCTGAATTATTAATTTGCACAATTTAATTTAAATAGGTGAGAGTTACGGTTAACTCTTCTCTTATTAAAACATAACATTGGTTAAATAGCGTTAATAACCATCTGCACAAAGTTCTTGTTTCAACCATACACTGCTTTTAGTTTGCGTTAGCAAGTTTTCGCAGACTTTCTCTTTTGGAACACTTCCTATACACTCTCTATGACAAACTTTCTGTGAAAAGTCACGTTAAATAATATAAAATTCCAGTACGTGTAATATTAATTTGAATCGCGATCAATACGTTTTATAGAGCTTTACTTTGACCATATGTGAAGTGAGTGAAATGAGATACAACATTTAATGCAATTCAATAATGTACTTCTACGGGTCAAATTTTAGAGAAATAATTATAAAATCCTAAAAACGTCCGTAAACACCAAAGCAATCATCTAACACGTCCATAAACATAAATACACACACGCACGCACAGATATATAGTACAAACATATTATGATAATGATAGAGATATAAGGGGTACACCGTTCATATTATGTATAAGATGATCTTCTACTGCCACTTTTTGATGCGCATACTTTTTCAAGGGTAAGTAAGAATTCATGAAACCTAAAGTGACAATAGGCATCATTCAAAGTATTCATTTCTTTGCATTACATAGCCATAAGAATGGAAATGTAGACGTTATCGAGAATGTGCCAGTAAGAAAAGTCAACAAGGCGGCCGCCGTTTTGCCGGCATCTGGTCGGTTTCTATTTGCGGTACGGAAAATGAACGATGACCGAAATTTCATCTCTTGGAGCGAGTAACATTGAAAAAGTAAATCCTGGAGAAGACTTCGTTGTTTACTGCCTTACTTCGTCCCTTGCCCCTCTCTTACCACCTTTCTTATTTCTTCTCAGCTAGAAGTGTATATAAGCACAAAAGCTTTTTCTCATTGCTCTCTTATCCGGGAGATACTCAAGCAATGGGAAAGGCTATATAACGAAAAGAAATGGAGAAGTAAGGAACCTTAGTGCTAGAATGGATTCCTTCAATTATTTACACGTAGCGAGAGTACCTACCTAAATGGAATGACAAACGATATAGGTTTCGAAAGGATGAGTACTTGCGAATGGTATTAGCACGAGATAGTGCGAGAATATAGAAATAAATAAAAGAAAATGGACAGAACGTCTAGTTCCCGATTTGCAGGATATCGGTCTCGCACGACTATTTGCATTGTATAAAAGAACAAACATTATTCTGTAACTATAAAACGTTTGTTTTTATCCCAATATTGAAAACACAGCATGCTTTATGCAATAAATGTAAAATAAGTATGTACGTGTTATGAATTATTTTACCTAGCATGTGTACTTGTTTCTTCGATTTTTGGTGTAGACTGCTAAGTTGGTTTAGTTGGTTTAGTTACGAAAGTTTGGGAGGCGTACAAAAAATATCCAGTTTCCGATGTTTGTCGCTATGTTACTGTGATTTTCAAACAAAAAACTTAATTACTCAATATTCACCGGATATATATATAGATATGTGTAACCTAGCTCGATCACTCCTTGAAATTAACCATCCGACCAATGTTCTATAAACTAATGTTTATTTACATAAAGTAGATGATAAGCGATAATACAGAAAAAATCAGTATACAATCTTACCTATGAAAATTAGTTTTCAAGTCGTCAATTTAGGCGTTAAAAATTACACAGATAAAATTGTACAGAACGATCTACGTTTATTACTAAAGGTACGAAGGTCGTTTTTCACGTCCGTCAGTTTTCCTTCGAAATCAATTGTGCCAACAGATTCCTGTTAAACGCGAAGTTTCCCCGTATATATCATATATATTGAAACTCTTTCTCTTTTTATTTAATTTTTTTTCCCCGTGGGTTCGAGCGAGCACGGTATCACCTTCAGGGACCGTAAGTTGGTCGGTGCAGATCACCGGAAACGTACGATATGAAAAATGATGCAACACTGGTAGTTGCAATGACCTATATATTTTTGACAGCAAATTAGAGCATGCAAGAGCACAAGAAACTGCAACTCACTTAAAGTGAGTACTCGCGCACTTCGATTCCGACGAAGATGTCCTTTTTTAAGGTCGTATTAGGTGCACCGTCCCTACACCTATGAAAGGGAAGATAGAGAGACCAACCAATATAAGTTATCAGGAAACGGAGAGAAGATCCGCGAAAACATTAACTCCTTGACAACATCAAGAATTCTGAGAACCCCCAAAACAAAATCGAAATCTAAGATGCATGAAATAGATACGCGTACAGAATCAGACCATGCCGTCGTCTTTTTTCCATTAGGAAGGGGTAGAACTCTTATAACTCTTATAACTCTATATAACAGGATACTTTTGGCCACGGCGGACAGTTAGATTATCATTATACAAATCTGCACTACGGTTTGTGACGGTCTCTCAACCTCCCTGCTAAAAGGCTTAAGACTAGTAAGATTCAGACATTTTATAATCATTTTTTCTAAGAGAGCTTTTTTCCATTTAATAGTGGACATCCCGATATCTGTCGACTGCCTGAGGCGCACTCGACTGCGTATCGGAGAGAATACAAGTATCTGGAACCAAACAGCATTAAATTCTCTTCATAATCGGAGAGTTCCGACCTGTCCTGGCTTAAAGTCATCTCCGGAAAGACTGAGGCGCACTCGACTGCGTATCGGTGTAACCGAGAAGACCAAGGGTCAGTTTGATGAGAAGTAAATTCAAACGTAAAATCCCAGAAAAGTCCCAGAACCATTCATTGAACATCCTCACGGGGATTTCGCCAAAGAATTAACCGAATCCCTCAGGAAATTCTCCCAAGATTAGTAAATTTGCCTCATCCCAGGGGAGCGTCGCGTAGGCACGTTTGACCCAAAACTATCAATTTCCTGATTTTAAAACTATAATTAAAAATCGGTGAATATAAGATCATTCTTGACAAAAATTCAACAGTCGCGGATAGCTCGTGACAGTCGTAAGGGATTCACGTCCCTCCCTTCAGTGCGAAAGATTTAGCACACTCCTATGTTCCCGATATACTGCGGTTGTTTTTCCCGGTTCTCTCTTCTACAACGGTCCTACCACGAGTAAGACCCTCGTTCCCCAAAATTCAAGTTCAAAATTGTTTAAATCGGATTATGACTAGAAGAAAATAACTTTGCACTTGTCCACCTTGTATTTGACCTGTTATTTCTGTATCATTCAATCTAATAAATGCTTTTAAACCATAAAAACAACCTCATTATAAAGATCGCACAAATAATGAAAATAAACATAACGTCGATGTACATTTTGAACAAAAACATAATCTGCTTCCTTTTTATACCGAAGTTACGCACTCAATTAGCGCAGTGAAGCATAAATGTTCACTTCCGTTTACCACTGCATGAAAATTTGGCATGTGCAGCAGTTATACAGGTATTCGTCATGCACAGAGGTTGCACTCGTAACGTGCAAAGCGAGTGAAGGGTCAAAAGGTAACTTTTACAAAGCCCGAGGATTGAGTACACTTCACCTCGATTCTTTGTGAAGCGACTGAAGTTATACAATGAACATCAGTGGATAAAGGGCACAGAATCAAAAGGAAGATTTTGTGTAAGTGCATGCTTGCGATTCTCTTGAATCTTTACATGTTTACCTTTTCTGGAAGAAATCGTATTCCCCTATAAAATAGACCTTCATAAACAAGTTGCACTTAGAACTCTCCAAGATAATAAAAATCTCGTGTTCTAAGAAAAAATCGCTTAGCGCCTTTAACTCATTGTAAACTATGAATACATATATTTATATCTGTGTTCTACATTTGCGTATGTAAACATACGTGGTTTTACTTACACTGCCAAACATGCTACGTGCAACACTAGATTCCACGTGAAAGGCAATGATCCTCAAGATGTTACATGTTACCTTCAGAATATATATATTAACCTTTTATCGCTTTATAGCGTTTGATATAACGATATTGTTTTGAAGACAGCGGTTGGTTATTTCTTTTTCAAATAACTGAAGGTTTGTTTACTTCTTGAAATAATATCTTACCCTACCCATTATCGATAAATGTACTTCAATCAGTCTTCTTCAAATTGTTCAATTTATAATAAAAACGAAAAAATAACAAAAAACATGCATAAACGCCTTGATAGTACCGATGTTAAGAGCAGGTTACCAATTGTTTCACATCGCACCATGCTTGCATCAATACACAATAAAACCGCGTCGTGGTACTGCAAAAAAGTTGCATCACACATTTTACACTGTGGCTAAATCAATAAAGGTAGGACGATTGTGGTCGGTTGTTTTTATATATTGTAACAAGTTCAAGTGATCGAAGTTCAAAGAAACGTTTGCAAGTTTTCCATTTCGTATAAAAATTTATATGTTTATTTCAAAGAAGGTGTAAAATTAAGAGATACAGCTAAACGATCAAAATGCCGCAACGTCTTTGAATAAAAACCTAATTTCCTTCTGGTAAATGCCTCCACGCGGCGCGTGCCTACGTGCATATGAGCGTACGAACACGCGTATCAGGTGTTTTTGATAATGTAATTAACGTTCCGTTCAAGACTCGACTAATCCTTTGACCGCAGATCGTCCCAAGCCTGTTATACTTTTCTTCGAAATTGGAACTCAAATTTAAATTCTCCTCATTTGCAGATGCACTAAATGTCCTTTGCAGTTTATCTTTCCTTCTATATCTAATTATCCCGGTATATGTGCTGTTTTTTAACTTTCGAATCGCATGACCGTGGAATATGTATCTGCATTTCTTTTATTTTATCATTGTAATCCTTGCTCAAATGCGACGTTTCAGTCAAGACACTGTTATTTCTCGTAACAAATCCTTTAAAACTGCTGCAAACTTTCGACGAATTAACAGGCGCACATGATAATATAAAAGTGACATGCGCCGCAAGCATAATATTACAATATGGTAATCTAACAATCAGAACTGTAGTTTCTGTGAGTGTTGGATATATACGATAGAAACAATTTCTGAACATAGGCATGAGACCTTAATAAACAACCAAAGACTTTGGCGGACGCGCACTTATCTGAGAATGTACAATGCTCTACTTGGATTTTGTGCTCTTACGCGCAAACAATCGAATGTATGTCATGAAAGCATCGATGATCATTAAAACGCACTAATTACTACGTCAGATCCTCTTCGGGGAACGATAATGATCCGCGTGGACAGTACTGAATAGACAAGTACTTTTCAGAATACTGTGGAATTCGTTCTGAAATTACCACTGAAGAGAGAGACTCAATGCACCTCAGGCAATTCGATACGTATGCTTTCACTCTTTTTCGTATTTTTCAGAACTAATACACTTTAGAAAGATTGTTAATTATTTTATCGGTCTGCACGTAACTCAAAGTGTCATGACACGCGTTGATGACATTATATATCATAGGCTGAGCTGCACGATAAAACAATTTGTCGTTTCCTGTCTTGCGATACACAAAACAATCGCGCAATTCGTACGCTTTGTCTTCTTCTTTCTCGACATTGACGCGTTATTTTCAGCTTCTGTCATACTATTTTTACTTCAAGGATATAATCATTTGAAAAGTGTTTGCTTTCAGTATGCGGATAATATCGCACCTGCTGAAAACATGTACATGTTTTATGTTACTACTGCAAGGGTGCACTATGTAATAATCATACGATTAGAAAAATATCGCTTACCGAGATGTGAAAAGCTCGGCGCAAAAGCAAAAGATGAAAGCGGTTATCGCGTATACTACAGCAAGTCACTTTCATTCACACTTTGATTCAACCTCCATTGCGCGATGACTCAGATAGGAAATCTGTTGCTCCCTGTCGAATTCTATCTCTAAAAGGATATGCCCATTCACGCACTACAACTCAGTAGCAGACATCACGCAATGCTAATATTTTCAACCTAGAAGAATAAAATTATTGTTGAATAAACTAGAATTAGCTTATTACCAATCTCTCATTGATGAGTAAACTACGAGGGTCGACTGCTTAACGAAAGCTCCCATTAATTCGTTAAAAATTACGTATTCCTCCAGCTTCAAGATAAATATAGTGCTTGTCAGGCTATCGTGGCAAAGCTTGGCTTTGCACGAAAAGTTGAAAGCAAAACGTTGGAAATTACTCACTAAACTACTCCGATATGCCCTTTTACTAGAATGTAGCCTTTCGGAGGTCATTCGATACCCTAAGTACTTAATTGGTTCTTGATATAATAAAGAACATTTCAATAAGTCGGCGTCGTAGACGATGTTGTCTGAATGTTCGGTACTAAGGACCGAACACGAGCGGATAAACAAAAGCAAAGATAAAGCGGAAAAATCCGCGGATTGTTTTATGACTGCAAGGGTAGAGTCTTTACCAGACCTCTACCTAATCGTAGAGGTTCGTTAACCCCTTGACATACAAATAAAACGGAATTTGATGCGTCCGAAAAATACTATTTAAATTGACTCAACCGAAGAAACCTCAGGAAGAGAATGTTTTATTTTGAAATTTGGATCGTTATATAACATTTAATCAGGTTCATTTATAATGTTAATGAAGAATAATTATTTATAACTTTGACTATACTCAAATATTGTTTAGTATGGCAGTCGCCGTGCGAGATCTCCGCTATACTGAATACTGCTTTCAATGTGCATCTTTCTGATCTACTGATTTATGGATGCAGCTTTGTTATTGGTACTGAGGAGAAGGTGGGAGGTTGGAGAATTTTCAACATTGTAAACAAATCAGAATCGACGCACGAGTAAAGCAACTCAGTAATCTAAGGATACACTGCAAGGCATGCGCCGGAAACAGTTCTTGACGAGTTAGATTCGTTAAAGTCTACAATGGCACATGAAGTGAATGACGACCTCGAATTGTCAATGTATGTTTAAGCAATAAAACACTTGGCAGTCGTAAAGCTTAATTGTCGTACTTCGACCATTAACAGCACACGTGTCCTGCCATTATTTTAAGTCACAAACGATTTCTGAAAAATGGTCAGGAAAACAATACGGTGGTCAACAGAACTACATTTACCTGGGAATACAGCTTAACTAATGAAACTGAAAAAGCTGTATCAAAAACTCCCTCTTAAATACCTAAACCTTATACGAAGCGCACTTAAAAATCATGAACAGATTAGCTCAAACCAGTCGTCAATCAACATCAGCAAGCATTAGAACTCGCAATAACACACGAAGGCAGCGTTCAAAGAATCGTCTTTGACATTCGCAACACCATGCAGTAAGCAATGTAGCAGAACGACTAGCTCATTGACTTTAGTCTAATCGCGTTACTTGATATCGATCTCCCCAATTACACTCAACACGTAAATATATATATACGACAGTGTTAGAAAATTATTGTGTCTCACTTAATCATCAATATCCCACATTTCAATTCACCTTGATCAAACGTGATCAAGTTTACGTCTCAGGCATCGTTACGCATAGTTGTAAGCGGAATTTACTATCCCGTAAAATTCCTAAGAGGAGAAAAAAAGGGAATTGCGGCGCCAAAGGACGTAACAATAGGTAAAGACAGTGTATTATGCAAAGTTTGGAAATACTTGTCTAATATTTAGGTCGCGATCAGAATGTCATTAAGTTATAGCAGAATTATATTTTGTTTCAGTAACAGCCTAAAGATTTTATTAGTTTATCGTCGGAATGTTCGAAGTGCGTTAGGTAAACAAAATTTATATATCCTTTGCACGTCTTCTTAAACATCAAAGAACCATCGCTGTGTATAAAAGTGGTCTCTCTTTCATTCCTTCCTGTTTGGTTGAATAACGAGAAAGTGATATGGAGTACGTAAAACAATGTACATCTAATTCTGTTTTTACATGATAGGTACGTTTCTGCAGAACACGTGTAAAAAAAAATTCGTGTAAAAAAATGTCTCCAATGTCGCAGTTACAAAAATAAAAGTAAAGCAAAATTTTCTGAATTTGAATTTGGGTCAATCGTGTTAAACCAAAATAAGTCTTGTAAAAAGAGAGTTAAATTTTTTCCTGATTCGTGTTAAAACAGAATCATGTAAAAGAAGTTCATGTAAAAACACAATTGGATGTATTGTGATCATGAGAAGACACTTACGATAATAATATTACAAATATAAGTTACGAGTCTATATACGGCAATTTGAGTTATTAAAAAAGTTTAAGGTAAATTGCTCACAACAGGTCACAAACTTTTGTTAGGAAATAGGCAATTTTTTTACAGTTTGTCACAAAAATTTAGATACACGTACTTCAGGCTGCTTAAAATACACTCTATTCGCAGTATCATTAAAACGTTCTCGGAAATGTTTTCCTTTATATTTACTATTCCTTTCAAAATGGCTACATAATATTAATGGCAATGTTTATAATTCCTGATTTATACAATATTGTATAATACACCGACTGTGTACATGGCCTTCGGTCTTCTGAATACTGACTAATAAGGATTGCAAAAAATCTCAAATATGTGTATTCGAAATATCCTTCGGCAGGGGTTGTTAATATTTAGAAACAACACAATTGACAATATTTAGAAATGAAAAACATCCGTTATTTTATTGTAATCCAATTGCATAATTAGTTGAAGTTACAAGAAAAATGCTTCTTAGAGGAGAACAGTTTATGAATATTGTAGAAATAGAAATTCCTCGAGATATTTTTGAGGTATAATCACGTGTGCAAAAGAATTTGTGAGCCATATTACAGAAAACTAGAGCACTGACCACAAAGAACTGAGAAATGGCAATCTATCAATATCGAACCGCAATATACGACAGACATGTATGGAATATATGTAATATCTTTCTAAGGATTCAGAATCCAACGAACACAAAACATCGAGTTTTACACATTAGATCAATCCTAAATCAATAAAAAAGTACGTCACATTCCTACAATATTTTACACGGTATAAATTAGTCATATTCAAAGTATTCTTAAAATGTTTGCTTAAAATTTAGGAACATGTTCTACTGACGTTGAGGATAAGACAAATTTATAACTATCCAGGCCAAAAAACGTTTCTTATTAGAATTATAGTACTTCACTCTTCATTTTTGCATATTATAGGAAATGTTGAAACAAGTTTTTTCAGTATCAAAACGTATTTTAACACGTCGCTTCATTTTCTACCAAACACGTTAAAAAATCTCGATGATAATTCAGAGCTGCGTTCGCATTGCTATAATCATTGGACTCACTCGTCAATGCCAATTAACACGCGCAACAAATTCGGACAAGAAATGGTTTCGGCTCTAGGCTCATACAAACTTATTATTTTTTAATCAAACCTATTAGAATGTGTACTTAAAACCCGGTTGAAGATTTTAGGAACGCCTTGTATAAATTTTCACGATGAAATTGTAACCGTTCAGTTATATTCGCTCATCTGTAAAGTGTATTGACGACTTTAAGGTAAACATTTGTACGAATTTTCCTCGCCTAAAGGAGGTATCGCTGAAAACCCCCGAGGAAGCAGGGTAGTCGTAGTCGAATTTGGGAGTCATTGTTCCTCAAATAGTCGATAAAATCAGTCCACGGGGCCTTCTATCCCGCTAATCAGACGTTTACGCTCAAAGCAGTTGTGGTAGTGGAAAAACACCTTGTTGCTGACGAGAAAAATTTTCTTCTCGACGACCATAGGGGCGTTCAAAACCTTCCGTCGGAACCCGCAATAAGCGTGCGTCTCCGAGGACATGAGTGCTTAGCGCCTTAAGCCCAAATACCTGGATCCAGCAATATCTTCCTAAGACTTTTGAGGTAAATGTATATTAAATAATTCATTTACATAATAATCCATTGTATTATATTCTTCATGTTATTATAATAATCCATTATATCATTATAATTCGTTTTTATTCTGATTTATTGATTTACATTTCTACATTAATAAAATTAATTTTTTTTATATCTCGAGGGACTCTCGCCTTTCATAATCCGAACTTCGCATACATTGGTCCTGCCCGTTATACTCATAGTCAATAAACATTAAATTATTGCCTCTTTATCTTTCTCTATTATCCATTCTGAGTAAGAATAAATTAACATTTATCCACGATAATAAAAAAAAAAGGGTCACAAATCGTAAAAACGATATTCCTCATAAAAGTTTCGAGGACCCAGCGAGTGAATGGTTCTTGTGCCCTTAATCCAGCGGGATCGTAAAAGCGGGCAACGTGTCTCCTAGATCATATAAATTCACAATTCTCAGGCGCAAATCCATATTTATCGAGGCGAATACGCACGTGCGCAGTTGGATATCCACGGGAATGGTAAAGCGCGAAGGGGAGAGGAAACTGGTAACTGGACTTAGGCCGTGTTTGGTCATCGGGCCCGATTTCTCCCGCATTGTTTGGCTCCTTTTGCCGAGGAACCGGTTACACGCGGGGTATACGTCACCGGTTGCATCGCCATTCAAGGAGGATAAAGCATCGGGAATGTCCCCGACAGAAGGATATTTTTAAGCCGGCTTTCGTGTCCTGAGCTCGGCCTAACCGACGAAACCTTCGGCGCTTTGCGCGCATTGTGTACGGTGCATCGTGAAATATGGTCTTTATAAATTGACTTTCTGCGCCGCTATATGGACATTGTACTCTATATCGCGCGGAAAAGTGAGAATTCAGGCTAACCGGGAGAATGTCTTATACGAATGTACAAATGCAGAAGAGATAATATGAATTATGTGATAGGAAACTCAGAGTACTTGCTCGAACTTAGTTCGAATTTAGTTCTAAGTATTGTCCTCGGGTGGTCACGACGGAAGCAAAGTTGTACACCTAATAAATGAACGAATTTGGTATTCGTACGTTTGAGCTCAATTGTGAGCTCTGTTGGAGTATATTAACTCTACACGTTTAAGGTAAAAAATACAGCAATATAACTGAAGAATTATTTTCATAGAGTAGGTATAATTATGAAAGACAACGTTGGTCTCTTCGTGGCAACCGACATCTAAGCTCGTTCATTATGAACGTTGAAAACTAAAAGAATCCAGAAGAATATAACTATCTTTTTCAGTAGAAAACAATAACATTGTGGCCATTAGCGTAAAGAAACAAAATTTGCCTATAATGTATTCGTTTTTTATTTGAATGGTAGTATTTCAGTATATCGGACAATTAATCTTCAATTATATTTTTGTATTTTTTATGTTAAAGTAGTAGAGTTGGAGTTCATATTAGACTTGTAAAGTACCTGAAGGGCGCTCGTAATTAAGCCGACACGATGTATGAATATCAAATTGGTTCTTTCATTTTTAACAACCATCAGTTCCATCTTGGAATAACTACTCGCTGAGACCACGCATTCAAATTATATAGGCGAAAACGTGGTCTTGTCGAGCAATTTCGTTTACCAAATGTGCGGGTAATAAAAACAAATCGCGTATATCCGACGTTTCGGTTCTCCTGCAGGCCTTTTTCAGATATATATTATGAACTTGGCATATTATTTAATGAGAAATAAATACATGTATTAGATTCCTGGTTTAATGAATATTCCAAATGATCTTATGTAATTTGTTTTTGACTATATTAATAAAAATTTGTAAAAGATGATCCATTTTTGGTTTTGTAGGTATAACTACAAGAGTAACTTTCAAATTCAACATGCATCAAAATATTCTAATTATACACTTAATCGAGCATTATTCGTCGATCAATCGATTTATTATTTGATAGATTGTCAACTCTATGAAAAGTAGTATCAATTTCTAGGGAAAGTTATACAATCATTCTCCATGAAACAGTGTAAATAAGTTTCTTAATCTAATCTAAACTTCTTCTCAGATCCTTTATTCATTTATATAAAAAAAAACGTCCGCCTAATTTCTAATCAGCAAATGTCGCAGTTCACTAGTTAAATAAATGAAAAACACAAGAACACTTGCGTGCAGCATTCGAAGGGGACATAATCTTATGTGAAAGGAAAAAGTCGCTTCGTGAAACTACGAAGCCTGTCTTATCACTTCTACTTACGCGTGACTATCGAGATAAATGCAAGAACGAGAGAAGAAAGTCGGTCACGGTTCTCCAAGGCAGATAGTACTACTGCATATCAACTCATAAATATTGCAGTTACTGCAATAGGGAACGCAGAAGATTAGCGAAAGGCGTTTGCTAACGGTCGGTTTCCTGCGTATAATCATCATTCTCTTTGACTCGTAACCACCGTGAACCTTTAACCTTTTCACTACGCTTGACTGCGAGAAGGATGATAAAGTTCACCTCCGTATGCATAGTCTCGCTATGGAAAGTGATTTATTAATACAAGTGGCGTATTAAGAGGAATAAAATAGTAACTCCACTAAAACGGATAGTAAAAAGTAAAATGAATTTTTTCTTAGACAAACTGGCTTATCATAATGGCGATGACATGAAAACGTGCAAGTGCTCAATAGGTTTTGCATGAATATTTGGAAAAAGTATTAAAAAAGAGTGGCCTATGGTGATAGTGAGGCGTTATGTTTACAGAATGCTGGTATGAGAAGATATGTTGGGACGCGTTTCAAAATAAATTAACTGCGGTATTACCATCGGTCGTGTAATCAATAATATCCACACCGAATAATATTTAGTAGGTTGTCCCAAAAGCGTCTTTCGCAATCTACACGCAGCGACTTTATGTGTCGATGTTTATACAAACATGACACCTAATCTGTAATATCTTGTAGTGCTTATGTCCAGTCGTCCTCTAGCTGTAAACATAATTCAATAAAGTAATATAAAACAAAAAATGCAATATATTTATTATTTCCTTATAAAACGAGAGGAACTTTTGGAACAACCTAATATATCGATATGAGTCAAATGTAATTTCTTAAAACTGTAACCGCCGTGGAATGTATGTAGATTTATTTGATTAGTGGAACATCATGTTCTCGTGCATAACCGCATTCGTGCATGATTGCAGTTCGTGTCGAAATATTGCCAATACTTTAAAAAATATTAAGCAAATCATACTTGCGTGTCGACTGACAATAAGCTTTCAATATTCGAAGTCAGTGTCTTTTTTGTTTCTTCTTTCTTGTTTATTTCTTCTTTCTTTGAATCTCTTATACTATGGGAATGCGATAATAGTTCGGTGGGAGAGAGGATAAATATTTTAAAGATTATAAGTGCGTGTGACTGAAGGAAGAATGTTTGGGCTCTAACGCAGTGAAAGAAGATCGATTGGAACGGAGTGTGTGATTTAGTTTTGGATGACGCATGGTTTGAAAAATGCACGTAGCCAATGGCTGTGTGAATGTGATCGAATGAGAGAGGGTGCATGCAGATATATTCCGGAAAAAGAGCCGTTAGTTACAGAGAGTCGCAGAGAGCAGAGCAAAGAGTTACAGAGCAGAGCACAGAGAGCAGAGTCGGAGTCAGAGTGCAGAGAGCAGAGCGAGAGTGCAGAAAGCAGAGCCAGAGTCAGAGTCGGAGAGCAGAGTCAGTGTCAGAGTTAGAAACAGAGTAATGAGCTAGAGTATAGAATAAGACAATCATAGTTATATCAATAGAGTATCTTAACTTATCAATACAAGTTGTGGGCGAAAAGATACTTGAACCAAATCACCCCCATCAATATTATATATTCATATTTTTAAAAATAATGAAAAATATCCAAGAATCACAATAATACAACTATGTAGTGAGATGAGTCAGCAATCCACGTTTACTTGTAATTTACGGCTCTGATAAGCATCAAAATAATTCGACAGAAAAGAGACCGAATGATTGGAAGGCAGTTATACGCCGATATTACGTATTTACGTAAAACAATCGAGAATACCAGCATCATTTACAAAGTCAACTCCTCAATGGCGGGGAATTATTTACTGTGCTATTATTCACCATTCTTCGTCTACATTTCTTTTATGAAATCTTTTCAAGTAACTTACGTACATATGCATTGATATTGCAAACGGTAGAAGTTAAATTGAACAGAAAATATAGAAAAATAAAAAACCACACAATGCAAAAGTAAAAATAAGATATACCATTAACGAATAGTTATTACAAGCAGCACGATTTACTTTATTTTTTATATTTACACTAAAATAATTAGAAAAATCCACGATATGGACGGATAATTATAATACTTTAAGAAAAGTACTGAGCATATCTGATCGGACTTGAAACTCAAACAATTGAGATTTGTAAACACATGGTAAGGAATCGTATAAAAATACATAAATTTATTCCTATCTTATAAGAAACAAGAAAGGAAGGTGAATGGTTCTAATGGAAAATCGAATATTTGTAACATATATAGTAATATGAATATGTATGTTGGTATATGTCCGTGTAAGCCTGTTCTATCTCGGATCAAATATCCGTTTAATATGCTCCGTGCCAAGCCGTATTTGTCCAACTTGATGTTTTGCCATTTGATGCTTTGATTAAAAATTAATATATTATCACACAATATTTCATTATTTCATCAATCCGTAAGTAATTAACTTGTTCAGAGTAGATATCACATTGTGTTCCGTTTTCGATACACGTAATGCTGTAATCAGTCCGATTGGTAAAAAGAACTTGCTATATTCGAATTTGTTTAGTGAAAAAAGAGGGAAATAAAATATTTAACAAAAGAGGGAGTAGATAAATATATGGAAATAACATATTTTGTTTTTCATCTGTTTCTGTTGGAAAACAAGTTTCAACTATTATACGTCATTATTAATTACTGTATATATAACAAAAAGTTTGTGTACTGTGTGCTATACTGCATTTTTTATAATACCTCATACTTTTAATGGAAATATATGTTACGGAATTAAATTAGTCATAAAATGTATATTTTCATCACATTTAATAAATATACTGCGTGTACAGTTTTCGATTAGTGAAAAGAACCTGCCTCATTCGAATGTGTTAAGTAAAAAACGAGGAAAATAAAATATTTAAGGGAAGAGGGAGTAGATAAATATATGGAGATAATATTTTTTGTTTTTATTTGTTTCTGTAGAAAACAAGTTTCATCTATTACACGTAATTATAAATTATCGTATATATAACAATTAAACCAATTGATGTATTTTGTTCTATAGTGCATTTTTTATAATGTCTCATTCTTTAAGTAGAAATATATTATATTTTACAGATATACATTTTTTATAAAATATATAGTTTCGGTACATTTAATACATATGTCCGTATGCATCGTTTACGGTGCACGTGGTCTGAGGATCAAGCGTAACGTGTACCACAGACGGTACACGTGGCACGGAACATGTCAACGCATTCACACCGGAGCGATGGCTCGTGGTCGATACTCCTATGAGGTGGCGCATACCACTGGTGGCTCACGCTTAAAAGATAACTGCAAACATAATAAATACACTTGGTTTTGACGTTTCATGAAAATGTCCGTTCACTAACGATATCTTTGCCAACAGTCGACACTCATGATTTTGAACAACAATACACTCACGCAATCACGTACAAACCTTATATTAAACTGTTTATTTTGAAACTGGTGTAAATGCATTAAAAAAAAAGATATGAGGTAAATAAAAAGTTTACACTAAATTAATCACAAATTATGTGATGTCTCATTTGTACTTACACCACTTCCAAAATAAAGGATCAATATATTAAAGTAGTAGTCTAGGGCGTTTGAATACGACCGCTGGCCCACGGCGGAAACAGAAAAAGCAGCCCCGCCAAATGAAGTAAAGCACGAATACGAGCGCTGCTCCACAGCAAGAAACAATTATCAGCGCCGGCGTGACCGTGTTAAACAAAAAACACGACTGTCGTCATAATAGATTTAGCCGTAAAGCGTGTTATAAAGAGCAAAGTAATGAGGTACAAAGTGATTCACACGACGTTTTTAAATATCAGTGGAGAACGTTACAGTTTTACTATCGTTATTAAGCTTTAGCTATTAAACTAGGTATTGCAGAATAATTTCTTTGAAGTCAAACATACTTGTACTTGAACTCTTGTAAATATACTTGAAACCAAATGTACTAGCTTGCAAGATACTATGAAATAATATATTTTACACTTTTATGAAGAAAATAGAAAAATAAACTAAAATAATGGGTGATAGACGCGGAACGAATTAAGGTGCTTGAGATTGTGTATATTGAAAACTCAATTCATTTCGATATGACTATCTTCGCCCAAAACCCCACAGAAATTCCTTTTTTTATGTGCTCTACAGTCACCTACTTTACTGACACATTCACATTTCAATCGCTGTATGATATTTGATACTAAATCGTACACTCCGTACAACCCACTCAAAGCTCACGGCTAAATAATTGAAACGTTTTTTTTTTTTAATTCATTTTTCGGCACCGACTGATAAGGTCATTTGGCCTTGGACCTACTGTTTAAAGTGGGTTCCGAACCACTAGAGCTACGGTATACATATCACATAGAAAAACCGGAGGTGATGGACGAGATTCGAACCCGAGTTTGCCGCGTGGCAGTCTAAGCTTCTATCCATTACACGATCGTAGCTTTGAATCTTTTTTGTTCATGCGTTGAGGCTTGCAGGCGTCGCGAATCTGCGCGCGGAAATTCAGACTGCTTTCCGTTTCGGGAAGATTGACGTCCGACAAAGTACGAGCAAGACGCTTGGCGCCGTGCTGCTGGTATAACCTTTTGTGTTTTTTGTCCACGCCTAAGGAACACGACACTTTTCACTACGAAATTAATCGCGCAAACCACTAGTCAGGGTGTCAACGGAGTCTGGCTTTTTCGATATCACAATAGAGTTTGCTACACCTCGTTTTGTGGATTGGATGCCGAAGAACGTTTGTGTAGAGTCCGTCGCGTACTATAAGTACACGATGGTCGTGATAGGTTGAGAGCCAACGAGCTAGTCGTGTCGTTATATTGCTTGATTAGTGATGTGATCAGAGCTGTGTCTAAGTCTCAAAGGCGGAGGTTCTTTGAAGACCGTGTTCGTTGATGCTTGCGTGATGACCGACTGTCTAGCGCGAAGTGTGGCTGATTTGAGACTTGTTACTAAGACGCTTTAATTTTCAAGAGAGGTTCAGCCAAGTCTCCTGGGGCCGACTTTTAGGGGTTTTTCATAAATGCGTGCATACTATTGGTTTTCGATGGTTTCTGTACGGCCTCTTACAATTGATTGGCTGCAGTTTTAGATAATATTTAGCTCTGCCGGGTACCAGATTACCCTTCACTGACTGTGTTAGAAAGCCGATCGTGACACAAAATAATAGGAGGACACGTGTGCTTTCGATAGACGGGGGTCACATCTAATTTGGAAAAACACCAAATGTTTTATTGCTTAAAGTATCTCTGGAGTTAAGTAGAAGACCCATGCGTGAAGAATAGAGCAGGTCATTTTCGTACCGTTGGACTCTTGAAAAAATACGAGAATATCATAAACCTTTGGATTCCTCGCTTTATTCTGTTTATTATTGCGTCGCAACATTTTTAATCACTCAATATTTTTCTCCTAAAACTACAAAACGTCTAAGGTATAAGCCAAAATACAATAAAGACCGTCAAGAATATTGTATTGCTTAACCTTGTCGAAAAAAAGACAAAACACTCTGATAAAGGGGGACAGCTTTGAAGGGCCGCGAACGTCACAAATCAAAAGCAAAAATATCATTTCTGCTCCTGTCTCGCGTTAAAATAGCGGGAGGGAAAAGTTGCGAGACAAATGGGCGGTCGACGCACCATTCGTGACTTCTCTTTTGCCGTGAAAATTCTCCCCGTTTCGTGGATGCTCATTTCGGTGGCCTTTGTGCTCCAGTTCATACCATTGCAAGTGACTGTCATGTGTGAAACGTGAACATGAATAACTTTTCAGCGGAACTGCTCTTTCCTCCCGAACTAACCTTTTGTTTCTCTTTTCACTTTGTGCAACAATTACGTATACGTTTCAGGCGAGAAAATCTCGAGTTAATTCTGATTAAATTGCAGCTGGTTCGATAAAGTTGTACGAGTATATCCGTGTTTAGAGCATGAGAAAAGTGTTGTGTGATAAATATGGCGTATACCAAAATTCGCGCAAGAAGTAATTTTGGTAGAAATCATAGATTTATAATTATAAATTGTACATTTTCATTGATTCGTAAAATATACAGTATAGGGTTATATATGGAATAATATATCGGATAAATAGCCTTCGCGGCTTTGCTGGCATATATTCATTCTTTTCATGAAATATTGCGTGAATTATGGGGCAACAAATTTTGTTGATTTGATATTGGTTTCGAACTCCAAAAATTGACTTATCCTCTTAAATAATGGTCCAGAATGGTGTGGGCTTGGAATAGGAATATTGTATATTTCATAACAATAGGAATATGTAGCATTTACTCTTCCCTGTGAAATGAAGTTTCCTTAGTCTTAGTATCTTCTACAAAAAATGATAAAATATGTAGCAGACACGATTGGTCAAAGCTAATTATAAGCAAACATGGATTTGGTAAACTCGAGGAATTTGTTTACATTTTATTGTAATTTTGAAGTAAATCACACAAGAATCGAGATTGATCAGAGTCTCGGAATCTAGAAGAAAACAATGTAATAGAAAGTTAATGTGCCTGCACGCAATTAAAACTGACATTTTCATGAATATATATCGTAACTTTATAAGCATCCTGTACAAACGAATGCAAATCTCTTGTAAGAAAAATGAATAAGAAAGATCCTTCGATATCAAACTTTAGGCAAATCGCCATGGTTTGCAGCAGAGAAGTCTTTTAACGAGGACCAATTTGATCGAGCAACCACTTGACCTTGTTGAACTTGCTTCCGCCCTGTGTACGTCCTTGTTGGTTGCATGTGTCCCGCCAAATTTGCTCCGAAGAACATAAGGAAGAGGGAAATATCGCTTTTTCCAAAAGTCACGATTTACTTTCATTAACCTGTTCAAGACAGTTTACAAGAAATATTGCTACGAGATTATTGTCTCAAAAAACTAACATAATAAAAGTAAGATAGATAATGAATGCAAATTAAAAATTATAATAAAAGGCGTAAGACTGGTGGTTCGGAACCCACCTTAAACAGTAGGTCCTAGGCCAAATGACCTTAGCAGTCGGTGCCAAAAAATGAATTTGAAAAAAAAATTTTTAAATTAAAGAAAAAAGGCGTAAAAAGTACTGGTACAATATCCGATACATATATGAACCATTAATCTTACATCAACAATATTTTAATGAATATATTTGTTTCACTGGTATCACGCACTGGAATACGTATTCTTATTTTGCAATTAAAAATTACTTGTTAAATTAAACAATCTAAAAATTGAATGATAAATGGATGTTATACTTGCAAAAGGCACCACAATACTGCTATAAACCATTCTCCACGTATTCATTACATTTTTATCCAGAAATAATCAAATGTAAAAGATGAGGAGAGTAAAATAAAAGGGTGAAACAGAAGGCAGCACAATGAAATTAACAGCAACAAACGTATATTCTTGAGCACAAAACCATAAGCATAAACTGTATATAATCTAATCCACGTCCCTTCGTTCACTTATTCCGATTCTCCTTTTTTTCCCCGAGCGATTCATTACCCTCTCGCTTCTCTCGCACCTGTCAGGCTACGTAACTGCTCAATGTATTCACATACAGACGGAATCAATAATTTGTTCCGCGATCCCTAAAAGGGAATAAGGAGAAGCTGCAATACGAGTGTGGAGGTGTCAGGCGGCAGGGACCGGCTGGACCTGATTTATCGACTCTACGATCGATATGAGCGTGATTTACAAACTGCGCAGAAACTTATAATCATGATCGGTGTAATACGTATTGTTATATTTACTTGCATTGTTCATAGAAACAGGCGAATATAATATTACGGAACCTAATATAATTTATTGCTAGTATAAGAAGGTGGAAAAGGAGGCTGTTAGCTTAAAAATTGAAAAAATGTCCTTCAAGAAGAAACTTTTGAAGTTGCGTCGCCACTTGATCAAATACAAAATAGTTTTCGTCCGTGCGAAGTTTCCGTCAGATGCAAAAATGTCTTCTTGAAGTACATTTTTTTCAATTTTTAAACTTTTCCATCTCCTTATACTGGCAATAATTTATATTACGCATTGTAATATTATATTCGTGTGTTTCTGCGAACAATGCAACTAAATAAATCAGTAAGTATTACACCGATCATGATTATAAATTACTGCACAGTTTATAAATCGTGCGCATGTCGATAGTAAAGTCGATAAATCAGATCTCTGCCGCCTAGCACTTCCACGGTCGTATTCCAACTTCTTCTTGCTCCCCTTCAAGAGGTCACGGAACAAATTATTGATTCCATCTGTATACACTGGACATGTTCCCCTTACATAAGATAAACAACTGTTTTTTTGTTAGGGTAAATAATATTAAGTTACTATTTTTTTTTTCTACTGAAATTTTCGTTGGTATACATGTAGGCGCAATGGAAAAATTTAGACCCGTTGGGTTACTAGGGCGGAACTCGAACCCGGACCTTCACTTTCCGGGCAACCACTCTGATCACTAAGATACTTGGACTCTCCTGTTAAATCATCGCGCAAACGCCTATTTATGTTATGGAGCAATCCCAATTTTACATACATATCAAACATCAAATACTACAAAAGTTTTATATCGTCTGACATTGAAATAGACTTTATTACGATAATTAAATTCCAGATGTTTTGCACAGAATATATATTTATATAACTATTTATACCTGGTGGAACAGATAAAGAATTTAGATATTATTCATTTAATAAATATTGCATACGTTATTATTAATTAGCATGTTTGTAAAATGTGATAACGGATAAGAAAAATTGTATCTGTAAGGTATTTCTCAATGACATCCACAAATGTATAAGTACTATCGTATTTGCATAGATATATTTTTTTACGTTACATCAATTCCTTAATGTTTTCCATGTCAGCTCATATTTAATGATAATCGTTAAAAAAAGTATTGTTACTGAATGATTTTGCATTATGATAATAAAACTTTGCGAAAGCAGGGAATGGTTATGAGAAAATTTCGCAGATACCGTCAGTTATCCAATCAATAGGATTGGTGAGCAGCATTAATTAAATTAGATCTGTGCGAAATAAAAAGTGAGAAACGCATGAAAAATTGAGAAATTATGTAACAGGCATCTGTTATATAATTGTCAGTTAGCCCATTTCTTCTCAATATTACTTCTACACAATATCTTAATAAATATTTATTGTTAACAAGTTTTTTCATCGATAGAATTTATTCTTACTTCCTTATTGAAGCGTGCATTGTACTAGATATCGATATTTTCTCTCCACTATATTTTCATTATTACTATTTGTCCTATTTTCTCTTAATAATACTCACAACCGGAATTCCGAAATTTCAAATATTCCAGACGTCAAATGGCCGAATTGAATTTGAACAGTCGGTGAAAACGAAAAAGCCATACGCATGACGTACGTGAGAAATAAATTGAAGCATCACCTTCACACCGCATATTCTTTTTCTCTCTCCACCTTGGATTCCGAATAATAATAAATCTGCAGTGATATAATTCAATTATAAATGAAAATTTGTCTCAATTATAATTTTTCACTAAATTCCATAGCTGCGCACGATAGCAACGTGAAAAGCTGCAGAGAAATACTCATGCAAACAATAGGAAAAATTCGTTTCAAATCCGGATATTCGTTGGATAAAGAGACTTATCAGATTAAAGCGTTCCATCGTTGGCTGGAACGTTTTTCACGTAAAAAACAAGTGAGGCAACAGGAATTTCTTCTGGAAAATTGTGTAAAATCTGTCTATTGATACAGAACATCAGCAGTTATAATTATAGTTTAATCATTTTTATTTGCTAGGAGTAATTTTTTAAAACATTATTTTCCAAGTATTTATATGTTGTTTTAAACCATATTACACTTTAATTAGAATTTATGCACCAGCGGTGTAACACATTGATGCGTATATTTCTAATTACATTGAGGCGCAAACTCTTAAATATATCGATTTGAATATAAATGGACTTTGGTCACTTTCAAAATAAACGATTTAAATGCGATATTATGGAGGGCTGACAAAATTGCGGAATTAATTAAAGTCGTGCGGTGTTTCCGTTATTTCAAGTATAAAATAATTCTTCAAAATTTAAGTATCGCAGAACAACTCAGGCTTGCATAAAAAACATTTTTTAAACCGCGCAAACCAATGCGGATACCACGAGTTTGATACCTGTGGGCGAAATCGGTACGATTATCATCGTTCGTTCGAACGGTGGAGTCGAGTTTGCATTTTGATCATGGTCCCTGATATCCGCTGTCGATTGTACCGGACGACTTCCGGTTACGCAATGGATTTCGGTTCGACGCCGGAAAACAGAACGTGCGCCGAATAACAGCGTAGTGGAAAGGGAGACGGGCAGAATGGAAAAAGACAGAGTATTCAAACTGCATCGAACGTTCTATCGTTTTTAAAACCGTTTCTAAATTTTTACCGAGCGTTGTCGATTAGATTTTCTGCTTGGTGCAACACCACAAACGGTAGGTTGGTTAATTAAACACTATACTTATTTCGACATAATATTAAAAGTAAAATGTCTCTTCGGTATTTTTACTATTGATGATTACTATTGATTTCTCAAAAGAAAGTATAACATACCTTTTTTAAATTTTGTATTTACTTTGCCGCCGTCTGTAACCTTCAAACTTTAAAGAAAAAATCATTTTTGTGGTCTACTGGCAGATATGTTTGTTAAAGCTCTCTGCATATTTCCAACACACAAATACAAATTAATATTAAAACTACTAAAGTATCAAAAAATAACTTGTTAAAATTTATAAATTTACATTTCTCAGATGTTTTATTGATGTACTTGATTGTTGATTGTATATGATTAAACGAGTTTTTCTATTCTTCCCGTTTATCTTTTTTCTTCAAGAAATATTTATTACATTTCAACTAGATATGTCCGAATAACAATCAGTAATTCTATTGTTATTGACTTCTTTGATTGATACATGAAATTCGACAAACAAAAGCTGTTGAAACTCTTATCGGTATATGAAACAATTACGAACATTACTGTAAGCTGTACTATTGCTGTAAGCATTGCGTTACACACCGAATCAATAATTTGTTCCATGATCCCTGAAGGGGGACAAGGAGAAGCTGGAATGCGACCGTGGCGGTGTCAAGAGGCAGGGACCAATTGATCCAGATTTATAGACTCTGTGATCGATACGCGCGCTATTTACAAAATGCGCAGAAATGTATAATTATTGTTGTTACAATACACGTTGGTATATTTAATTGTATTATTCATAGAAACGTGCAAATACAATATTACAGAGCCTAATATAACTTATTGCTAGTCCAAGAAGGTGAGAAAAGAACAAATTACCTTTTAAAATTGGAAAGATGCCCTTCAAGAAGGAACTTTTGCATCAGTATTATTACAGATAACGATTTGGTAACATTTATCGATTAAAAGGATTAAATCAAGTAGTTGTGCGAGGACTGATTATTAATTGTTTATTTTCAAAGCTATAACACACTTTTTCAGAGTTGTAAAATGGTTCTTTTCAGGGTTACGACACGGTTCTTGACTGAACTACAAGTTATTTTACATTGAAACAATTAGTTGAGCAATCAATTTTTACGAAATCGTTATATGTAATGATTCTGATGTAAAAGTTTCTTCTAAAAGAACATTTTTTCAATTTAAAAAGGTAATACGTTCTTTTCTCACCTTCTTGGACTAGCAATAATTTATATTAAGCTCTGTAATATTGTATTTGCACGTTTCTATGAATAATACAATTAAATATGCCAATGTGTATTGTAACAACAATAATTATACATTTCTGCGGAATTTGCAAATAGCGCGTATGTTGAGCATAGAGTCGGTAAATCAGGTCCAGCCGATTCCTGCCACTTGGCACCTCCACGATCGCATTCCAGCTTCTCCTTGCCCCCCTTCAGGGGCCATGGAACAAATTATTGATTCGGTGTGTACATGTTGTACTACGCAAAATTTTTGTTTACAAGGGATCTACCAAACTCTACAATTTACTGTTTCCGTGAATCTAAATTCTATCTTCGTTTACGTGCATACAATGTGGTCCACCGCTTGTTTCGTAATTACCTCACTCGGTCTTGATCCTTCTCATTCTCTACCTTCGTTACACGATCGGATTAATATCTGTAACCGCTGCAACGAATAGTACTCTTAGGACTAAAATGCGTGAGAAAAGAGTTATGCGCCTTCCTGTTTGATCAATTGAACACAAATTCCTACTGAAGTTTTTCCTATGGACAGCTAGCGATACTGCCTACAGTTTGCAAATTCATAGTCACAGCAGCACAGAGACCAGACAAGCACAGTCACATCTCCATAAGTCACTAAAAAGCACTCTCCTAAGTTGCACTGCGCTGTTCCTACGCCTATGCTATCTAAATTGGACCCAGCTAAGTGCACGATATGGCACACAATGTGATATTTGGTGGGACTTATTTAAAAAGAGTTCATGGCTCGATAGTGCCTAAGATAAAAATATAACTTTTTAATTTAATTCTTTTTCATTCTTTCTCAGGTAAACTATTTATTAATATACAGAGGTGTCCAAAGAAATGTATCCACTGTTTAACATAACTTGCAAACTAATTGACGGAGTTGCCTCATTTTTGGTAGTGTAATACTTTGTAGTTCCGGCAATCGCCATACAAGCGTTGTATTGCGTTGTTTTGTTTTATCAGATGACAGTCGCGTGATAGTCAGTGTTTTGTTGTTAGTTGTACCTTGTACCATTTTACCTACCATCCGAAACTTGTATGGAGACGGAAGATTTTACTTTCAACAAGATGGTGCCCCAGCCCACTACCAAAATCGTGTTAGGGCTTATCTACACGAAAATCTACCAGGAAGATGCATAGGCCGTAGAGGTGCTTTAGAGTATCCACCACGTTCCCCAGACTTAACTCCTCTGGACTTTTACCTGTGGGGAACACTAATGGACGTCGTTTATCGACAAAAGCCACGCACATTGGATGAACTTCGAGAATCCATCGTGCATTCATGTGCAAATATCCAACTGAACACGTTGCAATCAGTAATTGGTGCTGCAGTTCGGCGGCATCGTTTGTGTGGGGATGTTAATGGTGACCATTTCAAACACCTACAGTGATATCTTTAAGTTGGACTTTAAGCTACACTTTCACCAAAAATGAGACAACTCCGTCAATTAGTTTGCAAGTTATGGACTGTTAAACAGTGGATACATTTTTTTGGACCCCTCTGTATTAGTGAGAGTTTAAGGATAAAAATAAAACCGAACACGATATAATTAAATCCATATTTATCAAGTGTACTGGTATGAAGTGAGCGTTAAGATACAAATGTGTCTATAGGGAACATTTGTCGTGAACGAGCCTTAATTTTTTTTTTGTTTGATTGGTATGACATCTGTCAAACATATTTAATATACATCAAGTCATTGAACAAACAACATCATATTTTTTCATCGTGTTAAAAATGTCGAATTTTTTACCAGAAAGTGATGATTTGCGAAAAGCAATTTTTTCTTTTCATTTGAAGAAAAGTGCTGCAGAGTCGCATCGAATGCTTGTTGAGGCATATGGTGATCATGGTCTATCAGAAGCAACATGCAAAAGATGGTTTCAACGGTTCAGAGATGATGATTTTGATGTGAGAAATGAAGAACGTGGAAGACCACCAAAAAAGTTTGAAGACACCGAATTGTAAGCAATATTGGATGAAGATGATACTTTGAGTCAAAAGTAAATGGCAGCAATGTTAAATGTTGCACAACAAACAATTTCTGAACGTTTAAAAGATATGGGAAAGATCCAAAAGTGTGGAAAATGGGTCCCACATGAATCGAATGAAAGACAGATCGAAAACCGAAAAAACACTTTTGAAATTTTGCTTCAAAGGCACGAAAGAAAATCAGTTTTGCATCGAATTACTACTGGCGATGAAAAATGGATTTATTTTAAGAATCCTAAACGGAAAAAATCATGGGTTAATCCGAGACGACGATCCACATCGACTGCAAAACCAGATCGATTCGGCAAGAAGGCAATGCTCTGTGTTCGGTGGGATCAGAAAGGTGTGGTATATCATGAGCTTCTAAAACCTATTGAGTTCGTAACTTTTATAGAAGTCAGTACAATATTTAGTTACAACAATTAAAACTAAAAGTTCCACAACTTAGATAAAAATGAATAAAAACAAGCATCGCAAAAAAGAGACAATGGTAAATAATGGGTTAAAGGTGATACAGGCTTTCACTTCCATTTTATTATTCGAGCGACTTATTTCGTAGCGGCAGAGTGCAAGTGTCGTTCAAATCGTGTCTATCTTCGTAACTGGCGCTTAAATCTTTTCTTACGGAAGTCGTCTCCGCTGGAATATCATCACTGAATGTGGCACCGTGCCGAAAAGTGTGCACACAAAGTGTTGACTATCTTGAGCGTTCGCGCTTTTGTTTTGCACTCCAACAACGCTAACTTATCATTCTCTTGTATATAAACTTTCCTAAGTGTTACATAAGAACTGTTTCGTCGCATTAGAAACAGTTTTAAGTGTAAAATAGAAGTATTAAAATACCTTCGGAAAGTCACTAATGTACGCATGTTAAATAAAAATTAAGCATATCAATGTAAGTGGAACAAGGTAGAAGTAACAAGGTTCAGCATGTGCATCTTAGCTAAATAGGGAATAAATTTCTTATTATTTTATCGAGTAACTGCTACTGAAAATATTCGTTGCATGAAATAAGGTGCAACTATGGAACTCAATTAGTCGTAAAATTAAATTAAAACAAAAAATGATTCTTGTGATATAAATGAATATGTACATAAAAAAATAAACAAATTTTTTCTGTATGGACATCCTACATCCTATCTTGATCATAGTAGGAGTAGAAGTGTCGTTAACTAAAATGGAGTCTAACAGAATCGTTAGGAAATCGATACGGTTCGGTAAATCGATAGATTCGGCACGCAAATAAGATTATATGGACCAGTCGGTAAGTAGGTAATCTGTTCTAAAAGTGATAAAGAGTTGTCATGTTAGTCATGCTGTTGACCCCCACTATCAAGTAACTTTCGGAGACACCGTCACAAGCAATTCTCCAAATACATCCTCCACAAAAATAATTGATGTAAAAAGGGGAACAATCTCCTATTTTTAATTGTGATATACAATGTGGTAACAGCAGAGAGAGGTAGTGCAGAGAGCCCAAAAATAACAAATCAGGCCGAACAGTAAGGATATTACAAGGAAAGAAACTGAAATAATTACAGAACAGAAGTCATTATAGCGAGGCTTCGAGTGTACAGTGTAAAACTCAATTCGGTGTGTTTATTCCTCAGAGATTCAACAATGGATCTAACAATGGATTAACTAAGTAAAATTGATGAAGTTTGTGTCAATAATCTTTAAGCTGATTTTTGAATATCCCACTTGTCCACCTCGTATTTAATCTGCCTCTTTCGCCCGGGCTCCTCTTTACGCGCTGACCCTTTTTTTCAACAGAATATAAAGGCCTGGTAAATCGTGCCTTCTACTTCGTAAGTGACACCAATTTTATCCACGTTTTTGAACTCTTAAAGCGATTTTACTCTATTTCGCACGCTTCAGTCTATCCCCAAGATTGACTCTCTCGTAGTCCCCAAAATTCTACTGAGTCACTCTGACATAGTTGTAGAATGCTTATATTAACATACAGTTTATTCCGCGACATACAAATAATGTATAGAAACTACGTCAATGGCTTGACGTAAAATACTACACCAGCTCTATCTTACTCGTTCACGATACATCTTATTTATTTTCTTTGTCGCGTGACTGGTTAATATGCCCCCCTTATATTCTGACAAATGAGACCCGCATTTTTTTCAAATAGCAACTTTTCAGCTTAAGACTAAGTCTGTTTCAGAGATCATTCTTGCCGTCGAAATCAGACACTGGAGTAATTGGACCGGGAATCGAACCCGGGTCTTTTGTTTATCGGACGACTGCTCTACCTCTAAGCTACCCAGGTCGTCCGGTCAAATTCCTTTCTAATTAACTCAGATATTCAAATTCGTGCACTCTTTATGCGACCATGCGCGCAGATATATCTATCATTCGTGAAAAAAAAGCTGAATTAAAAATGTTATATCACTGCTTTAAAAAGTATCAATCCACAAACTCTTTTCAAAGAATTCACGCCACGTACCGCATTTTGTGCCACATTATACGCCTCCAAAAAAGGCAACATAGCCGTAGGAACAGCGTAGGGACATTTACGAGGAAGCTCCAGAGCAACAATCATGAAACTTTTATTATACTTGTATTAAACTCTGTTGAATAAAATTCATGACCAAAGCTAATATCGTACAAAATTATTCGAACGGAGAAAAAGGAAGGCAAGTGGCATAATCGTTATTGAAAAACACTAATATACCCAAAATAAAGTAGCGAAAGAAGTTGTATTCCCTAACTTTTCCAAAACGTTGGTAAAAGAAACAAAGACTACTGATTAGATTTACTTTCCTTCAGTTACACAAATTTACATTCAAAACAGCCCGTCGTTCGAAATCCTAATCAAAGCAAGAACCGCACAGAATTCATTCAGGAAAAGAAACAAAGCCATTGTAAGGTATTAATATTCCTAGAATAATATTGCGTAACCGCATCCGGCGACGGATGCTCTTATTGTTACTGCCGTCGTGGAGAATCGCGGGAGTGGCAGGCACCTTCCGGAATTTCACTCCTTTTTGTCTCCCCTTTTATCTCTTCCCTTCCCATTCTCCTTTTGCTTGTATCTGAACGATCGCTCACCTCTCTCCGCGATCATATATGCAGTTGTAAAAATACTGCAAAGTTTTCTTCCTGAAGTGTGATTTAAATAATGTATGTTGTTTAAACAAAAAAGTGCTTCTATAAGCATTATAATTGATAATTACAATTTATTTACAAAGCTATACCATGAAAAGGCTACAAAAAATTACTTGTAAGCATATATTAGCATCATATTTTTATAGTAATTATCCTTTATACGTCTTCATTCCTCATTGTTTTGTTTGGTTACTTTATTTCGCTGATTACACAAATATGCTTAGAGCAACTTGCATATTTGTTACAAAAATTTAATTATTTGTAGTTATATATCACACAGATTTCCTGATAAAATATAGGAGCCAAAATGTACAAAGATGAAACTAAGAATGCTTTGCCTCAAAAAGTATGTACAGTAAATTTTGTTGTTGCATATTTCCGCGTGTACGATTATCTGCTTTGAAATTGCTAAATGTATTTTGGAGGACTGTAAATAGAGGGGCGATTAAGCAGGATGAAGACAACCATAGCTGAAAAATAGTCAAGCTGCTATCTACAAGACTTTATTACTAACCTATTGTGTCGATCGTACTTGAACTCCAAGAGTGGTGGAAAGCAGTAACATTTTATTCCATCTCTCTCCTTCTCTCATTTCTTTACCTTTCTCGCCCACTCATTTCTCTATTTATTTACCTTAATAGCTATGTAATGAATCGGTAAGTGCGCCACGTTTCAAGCTGTAATAAATATTTAAACCGCGGGCATTGCGGAAATACAATGCCATTTGACCATTATTGAATCACTGCGTTTTCATGAATGCAATTTGTGAAGCCATGTACACACATTGGTAATAAAGCGTCGTAAATTTTCTATAACCAACTTTTTGTTTATATCAAGTTATACTTTGAGTTATTAAAAATGATGTATAAATATACTACATTTTTACTCATTTAGAATACTAGGATTTGAACTGTGAAGATAATATTATCATTTTTATTTTAGTACGTCCCTGGTGTCTGCGCCTGTAGTTTGATGTTATTAACGTATAACGTTTCATTTAAAGGCAAATTTTTTATATTTGCAAAATAAATGTCCGTAGTTTGGGTTTGTTTATAGAAATATAACCTGCACTTAAGTATTAACATTTTTGTAATGGATAAGTTTGTTACGATGCTGAATCATAGAACCGCAATGTGTTCCTACTAACACAAAGATAAAAATATTTTGTTCTAATTTTTCTAATTTATAAGTTTTTTAACCAAATTCTTCTGCTTTGCAGTTGGCTCTATCATTGTAAATATATGTAATGATAATTCATACGAAAATTCTGTACGTTATGATTTATTAGCATATTGTATGAGATGATCCGGCTTGAAAGATCAAAAATGTGTGAGATTGTCCGACAAAATAAACGACAAAATATGTCTGAAAGAAAACGGTTGCTAATTGGATGATGAGTCATCAATTCTCATAAGCGCATCAAACGGATAGAGAACAACAGTTACAGTGGTGCTAACATCTGTCATTAAAGAGCAGGACGTGTGAGGGAAAATATTTCTCCAACACACACTTGTTAAAATTTGGTTACTTTATTAAGTGAAAACATTTTCCATTCTCGTAAAGAATAAACGCAATTTTTAAAAATCAATAAAAATAACTTGTTATGAAACAAGCTAAGGCAGGTACGAATTTTATTCTCATGTTAAAAATTATGCAACTTGCGATTTGAGAAGCAGATTACAAATGTGAAGAAGGCACACTTATTGTTACACATAACAGTCAAAAAAATAAAAAATGTTTATAATATATAAATAAAAAATACAAAAGATAAAAGATAAGTGTAGAAAAGTAGATTATTATATATGTTTAAGAATAGGATGTGGCAAAAGCGATTAAGCAGTTTAGAGGGATTACAAACGATTGGTAGAAGTATACAGACAAAAACAGGCTTTATTTTAAAATTCAGCAATAAATGCCGTTTTATATTTATTACGTTTTGAAAATAGTGCTCTCAAGATAGCGGCTGCTAGCGGCAATACATTGTTAAAGACGTTCTTTGAATTTTTGTACAACTCGTTCACACGTATCGCGGAATATAGCCAAAACTTTTTGAACTATCCGCTCTTTTAGCACTGATAAAGTATGATGGGGTGATACACTAATAGAGCAATGTTTGAACACTTTTTCCTCGATGACCGCGCCAGCCACGTCACATAACCTCTGTCACGATTTTCCGCGAATGTCAATTTTTTTGTTGTTCCGTTCTAAAAGGAATTTCGGTTTTTTGGGTCAAACGTGTCTGCACAACACTCCTCTGGGAGAAAGTTAATGGTCTAGTACTCCTGGGAGAATTTCTGAAATGATTGAGTGAAGTCTTTAACGAAATGGCCGTGACTGTGTGGCCGTTTAATGAGTGGTTCAGGAGCATGATGTAGAAATGTCAATAGCAGTAAAGCCTTCTTTCGCTATAAAGATTTTCATTGATGATTCTTATTCAAAGTAAAATCTTTTGATGGTGAGTTCCTATATACCGCAAGATATACGTTTAAATTAATTTCTCATCAAACTGATCTTTGGTCTTCTCCGTTTATTTTAATACGCAGTCGAGTGCGCTTCGGTTTTTTCGAAGGTGACTTTAGGTCAGGACGAATCGGAAACTTCGTCGGTCTTCTCAATACGCGATCGAGTGCGCCTTCAATCCTTCGAGACGTTCCGGTTATAAAGAAAAAAACGTGTTAGTTAATTCCAGATATTTGCACCTCCTCTGATACGCAATCGAGTACGCCTCAGATAGTTCGGAAATATCCTGGTGTCCACGACTTCATGGAGGGAAACTCGTTTAGAAGTTACGCGTATGATTAAATTTGACTGGTTAACTCTTAAGATCAGGGAGATCGAGGGGTTCACTGGCAGAGTTACCGCGTCGCTAACACTTTGAATACCGACTGACTGAGTGCGTCCAAAGGCACTCCTTTTTATATCCAGCAAATTTACCCCCAGGATACCCCTTCTCAATGAAAATTCCATAGTGAGACATAATCCGTGCGTGCCCTTATCCGACTGCTGTCCAGGTTCAATTTACCGAGCTCCTACAATTACTGATGTTAATCAAATTGCCCGAGGGTTCCAATAACCTCTGCCTTCCTTCCGTTATGTTTGGAATTCAAATTGCATGAGGGTTCCAATAACCTCTGCCCTCTTTCCATTACGTTTGGAATACTTTTTAGGTTATAAGTAGATAGTCGTTAAGTACTATAGTTATAGTTGGTTTAATTCTTCATTTCCCCTTTCTGTTTGTACCGCAGCGGTGCTCGTCACACATCTCAAAGAGATCAGGTGCTCGAGAAATATTTTTCTCAAAATATCGAGTGAACATCGGGTTGTATGAACCGTAGTCCTATCCTGTTAGAACCACAACTCCGCTAATTCCTCTTCTTCAAACACCTCTTCCTTTTTTGGCCATGCTTTTCCCCTCAAAAAAGTATAGGCCCATCATTCCTAATTGTGATACAACACCACTAAATCCTCGACCGCCTAAACCATGATCGAATTGTTTTCGTATTAGGAACGGCGTTGTTACGTGGAATGTTTATCCGCCGTGGACTGCTCTTTGCGTCGCGATCACAGACCTATTGTTTGCTAAATACACCTGCGCGACAAAGCCTCGATGTTCTCCGGTTCAAACCATATTCGCTACTGAAATGGGGTGACCGACGGAACACTATGAAATCAGGTGCACCTGCTTCTCCCTGTCACAGCCCGAGCATTGTCTCCTGGAAATTACTTAGTCAATATTGCCGCATCTTGTATAAGAAAAATAAAATGTAAATGTTCTAATGTATAAGAAAAATGATAAATATCACTACTAGGTTGTTCAATAAGTTCGTGCAGTGCCGTCTATTCATCAACAATAGAATTAAAACTTTGACGTCATTTTAATGTTTCATGTTTCATAAGAAACTCAACCAAAATTTCAATATTCTTTTGCAATATTTTAAATAAAGTGTGGGTTTCAAAACGCTGTGCGACATTCGCTAACAATGCAACAAAAACACATTCGAATACGATTTTGTCAGCAACATTTAAAGTGTTTTTTTAATTTTTAGTCTTTTTAGTTTAAAGTCCTGGACTTTTGAAGCATTTTTTTATTTTCGTTCCACAAATTTATTGGACAACCCAGTATTTTGCAACCTACTATATTTTATACTACAATCTTCACGATTTTCTTCATCATCAATGGATCGACACTATTTTTTTTTATCTTAGACAGCTTGGTTCAGGTTAAAATATAAGATGCTAGCAACCTTTTTTCGATTATGAATAAAACGATCAATATAACACTCAATATTAATGCCAAATCTGGTATTCACGAATTGAATCGTAATGGTTAGCGCTGATTACATTGAGGGTTCACAAAATGATCCGCAGGATCAGTGAGCGCTGAGTAAGTGTATGTTGCATAGAATTAGAATAATTCATTTTCTATCGGTAAAATTTACAATATAATGATAAATTCGCGGTGCCTCATTTAATTTGTCTATATATCGCTTAATCAAGCACTACGCTCTCGGAAAATCCTTGGCCGATCGCAATGGTCACGAAGGAACGTTATGAATCACTAAGCTCGTATTTTTCCATTTTTATCATTCCGATAATTTACAACCTACTGATTTAGAAATTGTTTAAAATTATAAGACCTATAGTGTTCTTATGACACGCATTAGTTCCAAATAAAATTCAAATCCGGATCTACACTTTATCTACGCAATCAGAGTAACTATACGAGCTTAATTTGTTTCCTTTATTTAACGAGATCAACTCCTAACAATATATAACCTAAAATATGCTATTTTAAAGAACATGCGACATAAAAAATGTATAGGTTAAGTATGTACATATTATACAAATGTATTTCGGAAAAGCAAAAGCAAAGAGAATTCACAAAATGCCCGTTTAGAGCCCAGCAAAACATTTAAAGCACGAACAGAAATGTCGGTACGAAAAAAACGAAAAAACCAATGTTGAGAAAGTCGTAGGAGAAGAAAATATTTTTCAGGAATTCTAAGTCCTTAAGTTGTTGAAATGTTCATGTATATAATCGCTTTTAATGTTAGAAAATACATATCGCTTGCTATTTTCATTAAAAAATAGTATTTTTCATACATAACTATGCTTACATAATTGCTCGCAAGACCATTTTTCTACTTTATATATAATTTCGAGCAAGAAGAGAGTAAGAAGTAACTATGTCCAATAAAAAAATTGACTTGGTAAATCATAAATCATAAGAATGAACAAAATAAACCATAAAATCATAGAACAGGAAGAATACGGATATAAAATGCAAATTATATAAATGTGAGTGCAATATGAATTGACTTTGGTCAGTAAATGTGCAGCCGCATGCATTTATTACTTCTTACGCTCGCTTGATGCACAATAGTAAGGATTACAGAATTAACAATTAGTATGGGTAATTGGAAGACCATACAAAGTCTAAAGATTAATTATTCCACCACAAAAACACAATGTTATATAGGAAAAGGACTTACCGGTTACGATACAAGAATTCAATATTAAGTCGATATGCTTTGTACGCTCTTACGCTTACAGTGGCCACTATTCCTATCCACCAGAGGTGAATCGATGAAATGGGGATTCTCGAAAATATTTTGATCAACACGTTGACGCTGGCTTGCATCAGTGTTTGTACAGGTTGTACAGCTTGCGTTTGTACAGGTTCATCACATTAAATCCACCCATTTAGCGATTGGAATTCTACCTTTTGCAAATAGAATCCACCCTTTGGAAAACAAATGCAACCTTCTGCAATTGGAATTTAACCTTTTGCAAATGGAATTCAACCTTGTGTAAAACAAATTTACTCTTTTGCAAATGAAATTCATCTCTGTCTCGTTTTTCTTGCAGATCCTTCGTATGATTGAAGAAAGTGCGAACGTTTTTCTGAAGGTATCTCCTTTTCAATTGCTATTTCTTCACTGTGGCGATTATTAATCAAAAGGTGATCAATAATTTTACGTCGAAGTTAAAAAATTTTAATATATTTATTACCCAATTTTTTAAGTGTATACCACGCATTTACGAGGCAAGTCACACAAATTAATTCTATGATTTGATGAATTTTATGATAATTTTCTTATGCCATTGTACGGTTCTCCGCAAACAAATTTAATATAATTATTATTAAATAGAGATTTTCCCTTTATTTTAAGCGTGATGGATGGGTTAATCCTATCTCAGGTAAAGGCCGCAGCTTAAAACCCTTGCATACCATATCTATTATTATTTTATTCACATTATTACTCGAGCCTAGATTGCCAGGGACGCCCGGAATTCGTCAATCGCGGATTTCACGCAATCGCCGGCGTCAACGGAACAAGTAGACAGTGCCGTGCCAGCCGATGAAGCGTAGCATGAATTCGAGCGCCGCCTCACACAGAAATACATGAATATCGGCGCTGGCGTCAACGTGTTAAATCATTTAAAAGGAACTCTATACACTGGATTGATAAATTGGCGAAATCCGAATAATACTATAATCTTGATCCTGAATTGAAATGATGTTTGATAAAATAGATTAAGCTTAAAATAAACTGAATTTTATAGATATTACTAAGATATAACTTCATTCTTTACCACACTGAGTTGGATGCAACTTGTGATGAACTCTATCGCAAAATTCTAGCACCATGAACTATCCTATCACGCACCTCACGACTTTTCCACCGTATGCAAAACATTAACCCGTTACATGTCAAAGCCAAATGCAAACCTAAAAAATGCACTAGTTAATTCATTTCCTACAGCAAGCTAATTGGAGAAAAACTATTTTTATTCGGTTCGTAACCTTTATAACAGTCAGTACAAGATTTGGGTATAACGAGCAAAAATAAAAGTTCTACTGTTTAGGTAGAAATGTATAAATGACAAGCATCCCAAAAAAAGGACAATGGTAAATAATGAGTTGACTATTCAGTAACGGCAGCAAAAGCAGTGGCGGCACGACTTATTCGAGTTCATTATAAAAGCCGAAAAAGCTTCCGACTGTGAGCAACTCGTAAAGAAACATAAATGCCTATCCTTTTTTGCCGAATCGGAAAACCGTAAAGCAACGCGATGCTTCTTCAACTGTTGGATCCAGCGTACTTAAGGTGCATCCGTATTCATCCCCCTCATAACGCACGACCGCCCCCCTACCATGCCCAAAATGGGACCTAGAGCGAAGCATTCTTCCAGAAAACTCACTCATGTACGTATGTGCCTATTCGTTCTGGGAATTTCCTATTGCATCGTTCTTGGAATCTTAACATTGTATTACACGTCAAAATCCCAACCAAAACAAAATCAAACAGAAGTGTCATGGTCAAAGTGCAAGAGATATAGGATGATATAGATTAATGATGTGGGCATCATTATCTGTCGTGCAGCATTATTTCATATTCTGAGGAACAACTTCCGGAAGCATAAATTTCCATTTCGTGGATGTGGAGAAAGGATAATTCAATGCGGCTAGCAGAAATCTACGAGAGACACGTTAGCAGTAGCAGTAGCGTGATTAATATGTTGCGTGCTACGTGTACCGTTTATGGTACACGTTTAGCTTGTACCTCAGGCCATATGTATGCACCGTAAACGGTACACGTAGACATATTTATTGAATGTGCCGAAAACATACATTTCATGACAAATTTAATTATATAAAATATATTCCCATTAAAAGAATGAGGCATTATAAAAAATGTAGTATAGAACAAACTATATAAATTCGTTTAATTGTTATGTATACGATAATTAAAAATTACGTGTAGTAATTGAAACTTGTTTTTCAATAAAAACAAATGAAAAAGAAAAAATGCTATCTCCGTATATTTACCTACTCCCTCTTTTGGTTAATATTTTATTTCCCTCGTTTTTTACTTAACAAATTCGAATACAGCAGGTTTTTTACTAATCGTAAAATTTCGTACCGACTGACTTGTATGATCTGTAAATGGTACAGGGTGTGATAACTACTCTAAACAAGCTAATTACTTATGGATCGATTCAGTAATGAAATATTGTGCGATAATATATCAGTCTTTAGACAAAACATCAAAAAGCCTGAACGACAACTTGGGGAAAAACGGTTTGGCACGGAAAGTAGTAACTTGATGCAGATTTGGCTCATAAAAACAGATTTGGTTTTGGCGCTTAATCATCGTTTCACCGTCATACGTATGCTTTAGTAAAGCTTTGGTAAACAAGCTACCCTCACATATACATTGTATTGCGATGTTATCATTTGGTCTTTCGGTCTTTAAAAATTGGTGACAATGTATAATTGTACGTTACGATTTGTTACATTATTGCTAATGCAATAATCATGTATACATTAGCAAAGAATATATTCTGCCATTCTCAATTTAAGCTTTAGTATCTGACCCATTCTTTAACGAGGGTTATATAAATGGCAAAGTTATAATAGGTACAAGTTAAATCATTGGTTAAAAGTACGAAAGACTGCATACACATTTTTAATCATTACATCTCTCATCCGCGAATTTAGCTTCAAAATTATACGAATTCTTCGACGATGCTCTTATAAATATATAAAAATAATGTAGCGAATGAAATTGCGGAGAATCATATCCTGACTGTCAATAATTTTAAAAAATCGTTGTGATACGCCTTTCTGAATACTATAAATGTTCGGTTCCAATGGTAACATTGAGAAAGAACGAATACTATCCGAATGAATAAAACCGAAAAAATATTATATTAATTAAGCTGCAGAATCTCATCACACCGCCCGCAATCTACCGATCAATATTAACAAAACAATGAGAATCCACCACTTTAAATCACAGTAAATCGCACGAGTATCGGCAATGGTTTAGTAAAGTCATCGACAAACGCTCGCTCATGAATGTCAGATAGGCGTGTGGGGTATCGAACGAGAGAAGAGCGGTGATGCGGGATAATTCGTAGCCAGGAATATACGTTTGAATGCGCGTATCCGTGCCCAGTAACGTCGACGATGAGATATAGCCGAATTCCTTTCCAATACGCACGCAAAATAGTTTCCAGTCGCTGCTGGAAATGCATAAGTACGATACGGCTTCGAATAACGAGATCGTATGCGATTCTCGACATTTGCATGAATTCTGTACGGGATTGATGGTATCGCCGTCTCGTTCCCATTCAAATTTGCAAATCTGTGTACAGATAACCGTCATGAATACTTAATCGGGGATCGAATTAGCGAATCTCGTTGTAGGCTTATGTTTCTGGTACTTTTTGTACTTTTTAATTTATAGCGTCATTTGAATCTATGCGCGATAACAATTTTTTATGCATCGAGCGAGAAGGAAGACTGCCAATGAAGTAATTCCTGTGAGCGTGTAGTAAAAGTACGTGTACTATGCAGGTTTGCAATTTAAAAACGGCGTATCGGCATATCGTTAAGGACTGATTAATACGTCACGTTGAGGTTAATCAACCAGAACGACCGCGTAAGTGCCAAGGAAACATGGTGACGTAATAGATTTTGACTTCACAATATATGTAGTGTTGATAAACAGAGCCACGTTGTACGGAAAATTAGATCACGGGAATTGCTGATGTATATTACAGAAGGTTGATGGTTTCAAAAATGCTTTGAGTTTCGATTTATAAGTAATCCCAGAAGGTGAAACTTTTGATTTAAAACTTTTTTGATAATAAAGCTAGCAGCTCCGTTCCAGACATATTTAGATGTTCTAAATACATCCTGAATAAAGAAGCAAACAGACGAGACATGTCAATAACTTAATATATTGATTCATATGATGCAACGAAATTATACAATATCATGGAAAATACCGTGTCCGAAAGATGGACAATTATTCAAAGAAATAACTGTTATTTGACCAATAGTTTTAGTATTAATGACGATAAAAAGCAATTTAAACAATTTTAACGTTAAAAACTCATTTTAAACTTTTCTTAATCTATCTTCTAATTCTTTGCGGGTAATGACATTTTATCTATTTTATGAGAAACAATTTACATTGGGGTTTATAATCGAATTCCCTGATGAGCAATTCAATTAATTATTTAAAGATGTATACCTGATAAATAGAAATAGATAAACAATATTTGGTTTTCCGGTAGAAAACACTTCTTATTATCGATTAACTGAGAACATCTTAAAAGATTTTGGAATCTGTTCCTTGGGAACACTTGTTTAAACCAAAGTACAGCTCTTGAATTTTCAACCCAATATGAATATACTGTTCGCTTTTTTATTATCGCCATATCCAATAAAACGACTACAAATGCCTTCAATTCCAGGATAATGACTGAATACCAATTCGCCATTTTAGACTTATTATTTATTGTGGATGTTGATCAAATTTCTTCGACGTACCTGTTTGATTCCTTAACTTGTCTAATAAAAATTAATAAAAAGAAGATTAAAATATTTGATCGGTTTGGCACTGTCAGGTGAAAAGCGTTGCCCTCTCGATTTTTCTACGAATTGGAATTAATTACCTTGATTAGCATATTCAGTTTTCATAATCCTAATATATTTTGAAATGTTATTGACATTATTGATATTAATGTCAAAATCAGAATCGTCGACATTTATTCTTCTTCTTTTAAATATGACAACATTACTATCGCCATTAATCGCGAAGCGCAGTAAATAAAAATAAAATAAAATTATACTGTAAATTACATAAAGGTTAGTGAAAATACTCTTGCACATAATTTTTATATATGTGATGTGTGAGAATTTTGAACGGTGTTCAGATTGTGTTTGCACGGGATAGAAATATTCTATCGTAATAATGCAGCCTTAGAGGCGGACAAAAAAGGTGGTAAAATAATGTATAGTATACAAGGTACATAGGAATTTCGAGTGTCCTATGCCCGCGAATGTATGATAGTGTGCGTGTGTCTGTGCGTGGAAAAATGCGTGACTGGAGCACTGTCTAAGGCACTGCGCGGAGAGTCGAGTGTAAGCAATCTAGCAGTCCAGTTTCAGAAAAAATATTGAATTTGGTAAGTAATGTTTGTTAGAAAATTTGGTGAAGAGCTAAGAAGTACGACGACCAGTTCTATACTAAACTTCAACTCTCACCTATCAACAATAGTTTTAATAGCCTGTGTATATACTTTAACCTTTTAAATAAACTATTTTTACGAACATCATTTTACTACATACTTTTTATCATACCTTTTATTATACTATCTTATAACTTATCTTACTACACAATTTACGCATTCTAGGGCTGTTATCTGCGTTATATCAGAGTGGTGCCTATTTAAGCCGCCGTTTTTCTTTTCTGCAGTTTACTTTCTATAACCGGCAAACTGACCAAAGTAGTCGATGTCGGAAATTCAACAACAACAACTTTCTATAAGATCAGGAGTTTCAGTCCTGGTCCTCGTGTTTTTTCGTGATCGTATGAGTTTACCTTTTCTCAATATTTTTCTTCCCAGAGTACTTTGTGTAAAATGTTTTCGAATCTGATTTCTCTTATCTCAGCAACCAGTACCCGTCTCTTTTTCGCCCACTTAATGCACTCAAAAATTGTGTGCTCCGCGTCGTTTTGAGCTGAATCTGAGTAATAGCATGTCCGTATCATCCCATTTCTCATTTCATATAAATGGGCATTAAAATATTCATATCCCATCAGGAATTAAAATAAGTAATAATTTATCTCGCCATGTTTCCGTTCTGTTTAATCTTTCAGATTCCTTATCAGTCACGGCCTTCAGGTTTCTTATCAATCCATCGGCCTCTACTTAAAGTTCCAGTACTCCTGCCAGCATCGTACAATGTTTGTCTTAGTTCTTATTGCTGTCGCATCATTCACAACTATGTTTTTACGTGTATTAGTTAGTTTTCACGTATTTCCTCTCTTCCACTAGTAGATCAATAGGGATTACCCCCGTTATGACGAGCACGAGCGGTTTAATACTGTTCAGTATGCGCTCGCTATTCGTAGCGCCTCTGTTCTCTGCACAGATGCTATGCACTTTCTGCATACCGCATGCACCAGTGCAGTTCCCTATATTTTGCAGCTATACAAGATTATGGAATACATGACGGATATGAGGAGTTTACGCTTACTTGCCATTGGGCCTCCTACCATTCGCCATCAATTGACTCAGACTATCCGTCACTTTTGCACCCTTAACCGCCGTGGTTTAGACTTGCATTCAGAAGGTCAATTTTGTATCGAAATTTACTAGGTATTTGATTTCACAATAACACAAGATATGGTCTTAGCGAGCAACTTTCCACACACTTTAAGCAATTCTCCATTTGGTCTTCTGGAATTCGAGTTCAGTGGACGAGATCGACATTCGCGTGTGGGAATTAAATAGTTTGGCCACAGTTGTGCAGCACAATAAATGAATTAAGAGTATATTAATTTAGTTTAATTATAATAGCAGGAAAAGCTATTAAGAAATAAGGTGAAGAGGAAGCGTGTAATCGCTGGAGAACTGCTCTTTATTTCTTTATTATAGAGCAGCTCAAACATTTTCTTACGCATACTAATATACAGAATCTAGGAACAACGTTATCACTTCTTCAACGACAAAGAAACTTGTGTTTCAATTTATTTACTCCATTCATGATTAGTTACGCGGTAAAATGTCGCCTCGTCGTGTTTGTATAACATTCCACCCATGTTCATACATTCCATTTATTTCAAATAAATAATCAAGGTAAATAAAGTTGTAGATTGATTTTTCGGGTTTATTGTATACTTTTCATTGCTGAAAACTGATTTAACGTAACTTGTGGTGCACTAAAAAGACCAAAGTAGTAGAAAAATGAGCAAACTTTGTGCATTGTGTGGTTTCCTTCTTCATTGATTACAGTGTCTTTGTATTAATAACGTAATAAAATGTATTGTAAAAAAATGTTTTACTATAAAGGTTGAAATATTTACGAGAAACTATTGTAACTATTCGTAATAAATGAGACTTAGAATTCGGTATGAGATTAAGTATCGTACTTTTTAGCTACTTTTTTTTTTCTACGCGTCTCAAATTCTGCAAAATACTCTTTATCGCTTTTCGTAAAATATCTATATAGTCTATTACTGCATTAAGCATTCATAGTAAAACAAACCTGAACAAGTGGTCACCAGATGTTCATTACTCCATAGAAAACTCAACCAAAGGGTGAGCAGGTAACGAGTTGATCGAATAACCATAAAACATCAGGTGAACGAATACTTGCTCAGGTCAAAATTAATTACTAAACGCGAAAAGCGTTTGACGCTATCGTTAGCCTTTCCTTTGTTAAATCGTCCTACCATACTGGCATCTTCAATGCCATTTAAATAGTCAACGTTCTCTCAACGAAAAAGAACTTCTAGTCGAACATTACGCGAATACACATCAGTAGGCGATCCCTCAACAAGAGGTAGTCCGGTATCACAGGGGAATAACTAGTCGAGCACCATGCGAGTACACACCGATAGGCGATCCCTCAATAGTTAGCCAAGAATCATATCAAGGAATTCTATCCATCGACACTATAGTACAATTCGATAGGCAATCCCTCAGACTAGAAGTAACCACTAATGGTATCAATCGAAATAGCTCACCTTATCCAGATGAGCTCAAGACACTGCGCAACCAAGCACTTACCTGAAAAAAGACATACAGAGAATAATATTATATATGAAAACAATGTGTTGCATGTACAAATGTAAATGTTATGGTTTTATGTGATAGCTTCCATATCGCTATTACTTTTGCAGGTATGGAAAAACATTATCGACAAAAGTCATATGAAAGGTGTTATTGCAACAGGCATTAACGGTAAGGAATACCTGAGCAAGTGATCACTAGATGTTTTATTACTTTATAGAAAGCTCAACCAAAGGCTCACCAGGTAACAAACGGATCAAATAATCATAAAACAAGCTGAAGAACGAATACTTGCTTAGGTAAAAATATACCCTTGTCGTATTGTGCCACCAACCTTAAATAGCCAACGTTCTTCTAACGAAAAGGGACTACTTCAGACTAGAGATAGTCACTAATTATATTAATCTTAGAACTTCCGTTACACTAAGCGACTTATATATAACCAACTCTTGCTATTTAGTTTGTAATTATACACTAGACTCTTGATCCTGTGATACCAACCGATTAGTCGCCGCCTGAAAACCTCGTACGGCGATACGACCTGCCTTTGCGAACGGCTCCATATATAGGAGCAGTTGTTGCTCACGGGACAGATCACCCAATATTGCTATCCAGCGACACTCAACCAATGAACGATATTTTTTTATGTTCGTGCGTTGACGCTCGCAGGCGTCGTGGATGTCTTTACGGATATTCGGACTTCTTTCCGAGTCAAAAAATCGCTTCGGGCAGATCGACGCTTGACGAAGTTCAAGCACGAAGCTTGGCCTAGGCTTTCGTATTTTTTATTCCCGTCTAGGGAATACGTACGCTCTTCGCTACGAAATTAATCACGTGAACCACTAGTTGGGGTGTCAACGGAATTTGGGTTTTTTCGATACAAAAATTGGGTTTGCTACACCTTGTTTCGCGGATTGGATCTTCAAGAACGTTCTTGTAGAGTTCGCCTCGTGTTGTAAATACACGATGGTTGTAATATGTTGAGAGCTAATGAGCTAGTCGTCTCGCTACGTTGCTTGATTAGTATTGTGATCAGAGATGTGTCTAAGTCTCAAAACGGGGGTTCTTTAGAGACCGTGTACGTTCGTGCTTGTGTGATGACCGACTGTCTAGAGCAAAATGTTTTCCTGAGTGTCTAGCGCGAAGTGTTGCTAATTTGAGACTAATATTTTTAAGATGTTTTGATTTTCATGAGGGGTTCAGCTAAGTCTTCTCCGGCGGAGTATTAGAGATTTTTAATCAATACGAGCTTCCTATTGATTTTCGATGGTTTCTGTACGGCCTCTTTACAATAATTGTTTGGCTGCATTTTGAGGCAAAATATAGCTTTGTCATGTACCAAATTGTCCTTCGTTGACTGTTTTATAAAATCGAACGTGGCACGAACAATAGAAGGACATGTGTGCTTACGGGAAACCAGATGTTTTATTGCTTAAATACCTCTGGAGTTAAGCAGAGGCTCGATGTATAAAGAATAAAGCAGGTAATTTTTGTACCATTTGATCTTTAGAAAAATATGATAATAAAACTCTGGGTTCCACGTTTGACTCTGCTTATTGCTGCGCCGCGACAGATATACCACGGTCTTCATCAGATTAAGGGTTGATTGTGAACACGAGAGAGAAAGGGATAAACACGTTTATTTTTCTCTCAGTGTCAACACACGTAAACACAATCGTGTAATCATATATCCCGTCTTTATATACCACACGCCTTTATACTACATGACCGTCTTTAGAAATTCTCTCCTATTTTTTGCGCGGCGGGTTAGTTGTCCCTATCATAGGTAGATATCGCAGCTTAAAAATCTAGCGCACCACACGAAGTCTCTTTCTGTATGTAAAAGACATTATACGTAGAACATAAGAAGTATAGAAAACATCAAATATTCTGTAAAAGTTTCGTGTAAAAGTTTGAAACAGAGTGAAAAATACTTTAAAAAAGTGATTAATCGAAGAAGCAAGTCTAATGTAGCTCCATCCTTAAGTCGATTATGGAAAATCAACTAATATTGAAAAATGATTAGAATATTGTGAAGCTTTTAACCAGTATTATCTAGTTTGGAGTTTTAAAGTATATGACATTTATATATTCGTAATTAATCGCCTAAAGTAATACACAGTTTTCTGTTAGTTTGTATATTCTCAGCATGATGTCTTTACAAATCAAATGCAATAAATGAGCAAACATGTTATATAAAACATAGATGCACATACAATAATATATACTTTTGCTAATATAATGGTATAAAAAATGAACAAAAAGTAATATCTGAACTATTGCTTCTTCACAAGGATCTTCCATGCTTCTAAACAGAAGTATAAATCTGTCTAATTTCATGTACCCTATCACACGTTATCGATGTTAGTTCGATATATTCATTTTATTATTCCTATCTTCTACTTCAATTTTCGTAGTTGTTCGATATTTGCATATAGTCGTGTTTGCCACTTGCAATGGCGTCGAAAACGTTTTACGAAAGTCCCTTTATTTGGTATGCTAAGCACGCGCGCGAGGTCTTTCCGAATTCCGGGAAGCTTCCGGTGTCTTAAAGTCCTGACGTTGTTTTTCCTTCCTTCCTCGGCAACCTGGCGACGAATAAATGCCAAGCACGATCTTACGTCTCTTTATTCCGATCGATGACGAGAAACATAAGAACCAGAATACTAGAAAAATCTACCAGTAGTTTAAACATCTACACCATACAATACACTTACTTTTCTAAATAAAGTGTCTTAGATGTGTTAGATGCAGAAATTGCTATTATATTTTTACCTGAGATCAATTATGACTATGTTCTCGATATAAATACTTTTTTTCATGTTTTTGGTAGTCCAAAAAGTGGATCAAATTTGTGTAAAATAATAGCGAATATTTTCAGGATTAAAAATGTAGCAAAACATATTGAAATGAGAAACGATTTTGTCTGAGTTCCTAAACATAAATATACGTTTATTAAAATGATTGGATTAATTACATTGTATTAATATGAATGATAGGACTAGAGGTTCAGTAGAAAAATGAACGTCGTAATTCTTAGCGGTTCTACTTGCCCTTTTTCTTATATATTCATATTTCTGCATAATCGTGACTCTCCATAATATAATCCTCCAATCATTGTAATAATTACACATTTATCCTACATTTGTGGCACCTTCTCCGAGAACGTTTTTCATTCCAACATAGTTTACAACATTTTTGGAGGCTCAGCCGAAACAATTTGGGTGCAATAGTTTCATTGTAATCAATCTGATAATTTCAAATAAGCATGTACTGGTTCCTTTTTCGGTTTTATGATCTTTCGCTATGTAAACATGATTATATAAAAACGATTGAGTATTTTATGAGGTTAATATGTATTGTAACAACCATAATTATACATTTCTGCGCAGTTTGTAAATAGCGCGCGTGTCGATCATAGAGTCTATAAATCTGGGCCGATTGGCCCCAGCCGCCTGACACCGCCACGGTCGTATTCTAGCTTCTCCTTGCCCCCCTTGAGGGGTAAGGGAACAAATTAATAGGTCCGTCTGTAAATGCGTGCTACGGAGGCTTTGGTTGCTTATTATGGCCTCATGCCTATGTTCAGAAATTGTTTCTATCGTATATATCCAATATTCGCTAAAACTACAGGTGTGATTGTTGGATTAGCGTATTGTAATATTACACTTGTGGCGCACGTCACTTTTATATTGTATTATCATTTGCGTCTCTTGATACCTTAAAAATTTGCAGCAGTTTTAAAGAATTCGTTACAAAAGACGACAGTGGCTTGAATAAGATGTTGAATTTGAGCGACAATTATAATGATAAAATACAGGAAACGCACAAATATATTCCACCATCATTGGATTTGGAAGGTAAAGAGTAGCATAAATAACCGGATAATTAGATATAAAAGGAAAAATAAACGGCGAAAAATATTTAGTACGTCTAAAGACGAGGAGGGTTTAAATTCGAATTCCAATTTCGAGAAAAAGTATTCAGTCCCCGGTAATCGCGTCTGAGAGTCGTGTGCCAAAAAATTTGTATTCCTTAATCGGATTCATTACACTCTGAGAATTTATAACAAGAAAAAGGTCAAATCTGATCTGGTTTTGGATAAAAAAAGCAATTTGATTTTACACCTACAGTATTTTATACCTACGATGTAGGAATTATTATCGAACAATGAATTACATTAGGAAAAAAAACCTTTGAACATATAACGCAAATGTTAATAAAATTTTGCGTTGTACCTTTATAGAGGTTAATATACCCGATGAGGACTCATAATCGAGGTGAAACGTCGTAAGCTACTTATGGGTTTTTCATTTCCCATCACTTCATCTAGGATTATTTGTTGCTAGCAAAGACTAATTATTTAACATATATACGACCATGGTTTATATCGTGATGCACGTCCATGCTGTGTTGGATCATAGGTTATGTGGCGTGCGTGTGTGTGATATGTGGTGAGAAACTTAACGACTATCCACAACCTAAACAGTATCCTAAACGTAAGAGAAAGAGGGCAGAGGTAATTGGAACCCTCAAGCAATTGGACTAATATCAGAAAATCCAGGACCCGGGTGAATCGAACTTGGACTTGGAATAAAGGCTCGCACGGATTATGTCGCGCTATGGAATTTTCATATTTCATAATTTTATATTTCTAATAATAATTTTCAACAATAATTTTCTCTAATAATTTTCATATTTCATAACTTCATAATTTTCTATGCCAGTAAACCCCTCGATCTCCCTGATGGTTAAAGTTAACCACTAAGATGTAGTCATACGCGTAACCTCTAAACGAATCTCTCTCCATCAAGTCGTGGACACCAACATATTTTCGAATTATTTGAGGCGCACCCGACTGTCGTATCGGAGATGGCGTAAATATCTGGAATTAAGAAATACATCATTTTCTTTACAATCAGAGCGCCTTAAAGGATTCAAAACGCACTCGACTGCGTACCGGGAAAACCGAGAAAACCAAGGGTCAGTTTGATGAGAAGTCGGCCTAAACTTAATCTCACAGTGGACAGAAACTCAACATCAAAAAATTTTACTTCGGATTAGAATCATCAATAAAAACCATTACAGCGAAAGAAGGCTTCGCTGCTGTTGACACCTCTCTTTAAATTCCTGCATCCGCTCCTGAACCACGGATTGATCAACCACACAATCACGGCGACTTCGTTAAAGAGTTCACTCAATATCTCCAGAAATTTGCTCAGAAATACTAGATCATTAACCTCGACCCAGGTGAGTGTCCCGTAGACACGTTTCACCCAACAAATCAAAATTCCTTTTACCTCCCAGCAACATAAAAATTCATAACCACGGAAAATCGTCACAGACAAATAGTTGTATACCATACATGTAGAGGTTGAGTGGCCGCATGGTAATATACGTTTGTTCTTTAACCCGTGGTTCGCATTTGTTTTATTCCCTTCCTGTAAGAAAACGGATACAAAACTAATCCGGCAACTACCTTTGTTTTCGTCGCATTTGTACCAATGAAACTATTTGCTCGCGCTCATTTCCTTCGCATTCACACCACCAAAAGGAACTACTTCTTTTTGGTGTTCTAGAAACGACAGGTCGAAGACGTACGGATAATCTTGAATGGGAGAAACGATTTACTTTGTTTTGGACCTTCTGAGGGGCGGACGTTTAAATCTATTGAACCACGGGATACCTCGCGTGTTTGTAAGACGTTCCAAGAGTTATACTAGTTCTGTTCCTCATTCCAACTTGATTCAGTTGATACGCGTCACATTTATCACCACGAAAATAGCGCGCATGCAGAGTTTAGCCTTGAAATCTTCTGAAACTGCTGATGTTTTTGACGATGACTGTATTTATGTAGTGCAAGTTGTTTGTACTAGTTTTATTACTTCTTCCGTTCTATCTTATTTGAATGTTTTACATCTGTCAATATGAAAGTAAAGCTTATGTATAGTTCTGTACACAAAGGCCGTTCTTTGATGTTGATGTTGTTACTCTTATAGTACTGATAGTGGAAAAGTATACTGCTGTTGTTAGAAGTCCATGTGGTTTAGTAACATTTTTTGATTTCATATAGTATTATAAGCGATTCACAGTTTTGCTCTTTATGTTAACACACTATCTAGCCAGTCCGCTGTGTTTGACGCCTATATCCGTCATGTTGAAATGGTAGTATCTTGTGTTATGACGACTATATCTGTCATGCGTAGAATTTAGTTACCATTCGCTATTTAAATTGTAATTTTAGCGAAAACTAAAATATATTCGTCAATTTCAATGTGTTTAGAATGCTTGGAGGTAAAGACGAAATAAAACAAACAAAGAAAAAGTATAAATAAATTTAGATAGATTTATGCATCCCCGTATGCACTAGCTGGAGCTACTTATTACAACGTAAAAGCAAAAATCGAAAAGAAATTAGCTCAACGCGAAAGCCTGAGACTAATTTGTGATACATAATAACAGAGTTGTTATTTCACATTCGACAGTCAGAAAGAGATTAAAGAAATATTATAAAAAAATATTCCTGCACCTTTCAGATATTGTGTTTAAATTTGTTTTTATTACATAAAAAGTGAAAATAGACGCGAGTCAACTTCTTATTGGAATACATTGAGGACACAATGACATCGTACTCCGTTGAAACACAAAAATTAGTACAACCTCGGCCAACGTGTAGTATTTTGCGCTTTAGCGAGAAACATATACCAGATTATATAGTCAATTTTTCAACACTGAGCAGTCCTTCACGAAGGTGTACATTGTGTTATAAGAACAAGATTAGGAAGGAATTACGCTATTGGTGTGCGACGTGTAAAATGCCATTATGTGTCGTAGCTTGTTTTCGAAAATACCACACGAGAGAAGCGGTCGAAATATTTTACTTTTATAGACGCTTGATTTTTTGTGAATTTTTCTTTTATTATATACGTACGATATATTTAATTTAAGTAAATGAATAAATATTAGTCATAAAATTGCTTGTTTTATAAAATAAAGCTGTCTCTTTGATCCATTATTTTAGCAGCGACACTTACTCTGTATTTGAGGACTATATCCATCATCGCTTGATTTTTGCGACACACGTAGATGCGCGCTATGAAAAGAGGGATATGAAAGATACTAATATCGCTATTGCTGACTGACGTCACACCATGGCAAAAATTTTGATTCTAGGAGGACAGAATTATTATCGTATAATTCCTGTATAATTCCTGTATAATCGTATAATTATCGTATAATAATAACTTGATTTTCATCTATATGCTTCTTTATTATAAAAGTAAATAATATAGACGTAATTAAATTACTTATATACAATGGTAAGATGGTTTAACCCTTTGCACTCCGTAAGCCGCTATTGCGCCAGTTGCTTGCAGTGCATTATTTCTTAGTAAATTTTGAATTTTATTTTATATTAGATAGATTTACCCTTGAGAAAACATGGAAGAAGGAGATTATTGGGAAAGTTTTGAGATCAGTGAAAACGAAAGTGAAAATGAAATTGATATTGAATTTTGTGTGTTCTAAGTGAAAAGGTAATTCCAAAAGACGAGAAACAACCGAGTATTGTGACACATGTCCAAATAAGCCACGGATGTATATGAGAGATTGTTTCCACTAATATCATACTATGTTAAATTACAAAATATAAATAGCAAATTGTGTTTCATTTATCACAAACTACATTAATTAAATAAATCAATTTATAATAACATAAATTAATAACATCTTCTTTTTAGTAAAACAGAAGTTCATTTTTCAGATGCTCCAACGCAAAAATGTCACGAAGTTGCTGCACTCTTGAGTAAAAAAACACTCGGAGTGCAAAGGGTTAAGAGATATCAAATATATTCATTCACTCATACGTTAAACAACCATTTTTAGGAAAGTGTAGGTATACATCTAATTCTGTTTATTTCTGATTCGATGTCGTAGTTATAAAAATAAAAGTAAAGCAAAATTTTCTTCTTAGAATTTGGGTCGATCGTGTTAAATCAAAATAAGTTGTGTAAGAAGAGAATTAAATTTTTTTCCTAACTCGTGTTAAATCAAAATTATGTAAAAGAAGTTCGTGTAAAAACAGAAATGAGTATACTTAATTTGAACTTTTCTCACTGAATTGCAAATTGCAACTTAGTCATTCTTTTTACGTTGTTAAATAATTCATGGAGTAAAGTGTACAAATTTTACGGTTTGCGAATGCTTGAGTAAAAAAAAAATTTTGTTAATTTTTTAATTAAAAGAGAAGTGTAAAGAGAATGAGTCTTAATTAAAAACGTTCTTTCCCTAATTAAAAAAAAGAATAAAGTATAATTTTATTCTGTTTTCTTAATTAGGGAAGGAACGTTTTTAATTAAGACTCATTCTCTTTACAATGCTCTTTTAATTTTAAATAGAAAGGAAAATATAAATTATATTTGTATTTCGTTTTACAGGAAAGAAAATTAAAAAATTAATCAATGATACACATTAAAACTTTAGAGCTTACTCACTAACGCATAGCTGCGGATTAAAATAGAAATACTGAGACATGATTATCAGAGTTGTTTGTTTCAGTGCATGTATCAATATATTTTTTAATTAAATATGTTTTCAAATAATTAGAAAATGTTATTTACATCCAGCTAAAAAAAATGTTTACTGCTCTGCATTGGAAAGTGATATAATAATAATAGTTATCGCGTAAAACGAAGGACGTTTTTCGATTTATGGTAACAATTTATAATAAAAATTGTCGATCTGTGGTAACTTATTGGCCATTGTGTACCGTTCTTCAATGAACATAGTAAAAATATTCTCAGATAAAAGTGAGTTTGATGCATACAATTCGATACTCCTCTGAATGAAAACACTCTCCGCCAAGTATTATGTCGTTACCCGTATTAGCAGAGTAGTTACGGGGAGAAATATAATTTGCAGTTTATCTCCTAGAAATATAATTGCAGTTTATATTATAGAAATATAATTTTAGTCCATTTATGATGTTCTGCTTATTAAAAAAAAGGTGGAATAACCAGAGGTATTTCTATTTTGTAACGCACAGTTGATTTTTTTCTTTAAAATTCTTGGTTGCAACATTGATTTTTTAAATATCAGCAAACTTTTAAATACCGATTCTTCATCGAAATAATCAAATGTGCATTAACTCATGTAATATATACAAAAGTATTTAGAATTGAATAAACAAATAAAGTACTATGATATATATCGATTACACGAAACCAATTCTTTACGTACAGTAAGTTAAAAAACAGAGGTTTGTCATTTTTTTAACGTGATACACTTGCTTGAAAAATTTAAAGTGATTTGGTAATGATAATCAGACTAAGACACTAAAATAGTCTGGCTAAAAAAATTTTTTTTAATTTTTCGAAATTTTTCTGAAGAATTTTGTCTCGAAAATATTAGTATTCTAAAATATGTATTTTTTCGACCCATCCTGATTTTTACTCGCTATGCGTATAAGAAACAGCAGTGTTGTGAATTATTAAAAGAAAATATACTAAGGCGACAAGGAAGCATATCTTCAGTACAAGTATCTTAATCTTGCATTGCTCAAAAGTACTAAAGTACTATTTATAATGCAAATATATTGCTGTTTACAAATCGACATCGCTTTATTTACAGTTATTTTTAATGGTATTCTTTTAACCAGTTAAGTGCGTTCGACGTGTATACACTTCGGACCAAATCTCTACTGCGGTGCGTTTGATATGTATACTAATCGTGTAAAATAAAAAATTACTATTCACTATAAAAACTCGAAATCGCAATAAAATGTAATAAGAATATTATTTGGTGGTATATTCCTTTTATATTACCAATACAACTGCTGTGTATTTTATATGGAGGGGGGCTCGTGTTTCAAAACCATTTACATACGTAACCCGTTTGCTCAAAAAGGGGAAAACGTAAGGAATCAAGATTTTGGTGTACGATCGATGAAGTCGCACTTTGAATGGTATCATACTTCGAAACATATCACACATAAATAGCTTCATATTTTTCAAACTATTTTCTTATTTTTCTTGTTTATTATTGTTATCTGCAATTTTTCTTGTTTATGTATTTTATTATTTTTTGACCATTTTCAAGTTTTTAGTAAGGATAATGTATTCAGAAACGAATTGTTAGTTTTTTTGACGAATAAAAATGTAATCCTTCCTCGTTTTTAATAAAATGTATGGTAGGACCATTCACCCTGCGTTCGACGTGTATACACGTCGTTGCTTGTCTTTAATTCCGCACCCTGTTGTGATCTTTTGAAACGAAATTCCACAATTAACTGGTTAAAAGCTTCAAGAACAGTAAGGATTTAAAGGAAATTACAAATGTACCGCATATTTCTGCAACGCCTACAAACAACACCCCATTAGGTATCAAATTTAAAATAAAAATACTATTTCATTATCATCAATGATTATGATCAATGAATATGATTATCATCAATAATTTTTCAAAGTAACAACTCGGAATATATATTACGATACGTATATTTCTGAAATCGTCCTTAAATATACTCCATCCTTCCGGATTTATTTTATAAAAACTATAAATATCACACGCCGCTGTAGAGAAAAAAATGCATCAGAATAATACCGTTACAATATTGATATCAAAGTTATTAACGCAAATTATAATTATGCTTTGTATGAATCTTGTCTTAACTCAAACTTTGCCTGCACCATTTACCGATTTATGTCGAATATGTCTTAACATCGTATTCTTTGCTAAGAGCGCATCGCAGTATTTATACACGCATACTGCGCAAATTCTCGACTATTTTTACATATCTAACTCTCAGGAATGCGCTTATAAGAAAGTGACTCTCAATCGCCGTTTGATTTGCTTGGATAATATGAATGACAATAATTTCCAGGTGATACACATAATGTATTATCAGTGCATCGTGTTCCACGTTAAAAACAGTAAACTCTACAAATGATTTCAGCAATTGATGTCAAAAATCAACCAAAAAAGTAATAACATTATCTGCAATCTATCTTTTTCATTCCAATGCAGATGTACCAATCTGTTACCAAAGTTAATTTCTTAATAGTCTATTAAATTCATTCTCTATGATTGTAAAACATTTCGTCGAGTTTGCAATTCTTTGCAGCAAAGTAAACTTTATCAAGGAAATAGATTATTGTGCCCTTCAATACAGGCTGAAATGTACATTAGTATACGCAAAATACATAATATATAACCAATTAGAAGAGGTTAAAAGAAATGCACATGCAAAATGCCGTAACCGTAATCGTTCTCCGGCAACGATGCAACGTAAATTTCGACTGATCTATTCTTGCTTCAGATGGACAGAAGAACGATGGAAAATTAATGGGCAATCATTAATTTCGGGCAATTGTGCATCCTCGGTAATGTCAGACGGGAACGTTTCCGGGACGAAACGAGAAATTTCCGCTTGTAGGACAGAGGATATCTATCGATTAGTATACACGTCAGTGGTTAGAGTACGGATGCTAATTTATGGCATAACATTGCAACCGGGAATGGAAGTCAGGGAATTTCAAAGGAGGAGCTTTCAAGGAGAGCTACCGGCAAAATGTTTGCATTTGACGAATTGACAACAGACTTTCGAATTGGTGTTGAATTTTGCACGAAAAAAACATATTGACGATCAAAAATAGAGATTTTTCGAAAGAGCGCTCAATTTCGTTTACGTCAAAAACTCGGGTTTTAAGCGACACACAGTGCATTTGCCGATAATAACTGAGTGGAACGTTCGTTAAAATTTAGGCGAAGAGGTAATCCGATTGTTAGTCGAATACATATTCGATTTTATGAAAATAAAAAATTCAAAACATTTGTCAAGATTAAAGAAGGTTAACGATTTTTATTTTACGAAATTAACTGATTTAACTTTACCAAGTTTTAGAATCAAATTACTGTTTATAGTAATGCTTTACTTAATTTTTATGCGTATTTAATTTTTTACACTTTAAACGTTTCAGAAGTAAACAGAATATTAACTTTATGTCAAATATAATATTCTAACGTAATGTTAAAACTTTCATATATTATATAACTTATACATATTTTCGTTAAAAACCACAACTTGGAGTAGTATGATGTTCATAATGTAGACAGATTCACGATAAAAAATGTGCTTATTGGAAATAGATTTCCTTGAAAAAAAAAAAATTAATGAATCAAAGTTCGTAAAACTGCTATTATAATTCCAATGTCATAATTGATTTTAAGTGTAAGAACTCAAATAAACACAAATATCTAGATGTCCCCAAGATATTCCAAATATTTCGTTTTAGTAGTGTTTAGTAAATGTACGCAACACTCGTATTCAATAATCCATGAAATTTGGCCAATCAATTTCTATCGTGTTGTTAGCGATATCTACAGAAATGCTCTTTGTTTTTTTCGTATTTTTGTTTACAATATGTTACGTTTATAGTATACTTTTTAAGGAAGTAATTTTTGAAATTAAATATTCTTTTATGATCATTTTTAATAGTTATGCTACTTAATATACACAATAAATATTTTTACAGTTTAATATTTATGCTACTTAATATACACACGCGCGCACGCGTAGGGGGTGTGTTCTAAATTTTGTAATTTTGTGGATTGTACTAGTCCGATTCGCGCGATTGTTTCATTATTTGGTAGGTAAACGTGTTTGTAGAGTATATGTACATTGTTAGCGATTTAGGATGTTTAGTATGTTGTCAGCCGTCAAAAAGGTTGCATGTCTTTTGGTAAAATCGGCGATTATTAAACCGTGAAGACATTGAAGATGACGAGCGCCCCGGACGTGCGATCAAAACGTGGAAAAAGTGAAAGAAAACAACATGGTAATGATATCCCAGCTTCCATATTCGACAAATATGACTGCGTATAACTTTCTTCATTTTCCAAAAATAAAGAGAACCTTAGATGGCCGTCGTATTGCAAGCATAGATGAGATTTAAAACGTATCGCTGAAAGAGCTAAACGCTGTGCCAAAGATGGAGTTCCAGAAGTGTTTTGCGAATTGGTAGAAACGCTGGGATAAGTGTATAACATCTAATGGGGGCTATTTCTAAGGACATAATATTGATATAGACAAATAAATAAAATGCATTCGAAAAAATTCTCGTTATTTTTTTAAATTTTTAATAATTATATTAAATAAGTTTATTATAGTTTTATTATTTTTTGTTCATACGTTTTATCATTCAAGAAAATATGTGAAAATTAGCTAATTCTTATTAAAAACATTTTGAGATTCTTATCTAAGAATGCAGGTTAAGGGTTGATGGTGAACGTAAATACCTGGCATAGTTGCTTGAAATACATACGGACGGTGAAACGGATAAGGATGGCGGTTATACCGCGGAAGTTTTAAGTAAATTAATTAAAGTTCCAGACAAATTTATGGGACGTGGTTGTCGTGGCGAAGAGTTATCTTGAGGTCCTGCATCTAAGCCGTAAGACGAACTCCCTACGCTAACTTTACTTGTCTGTACAGGCTGAGACGTTGAGCGTTTACCAGGAATATATCCGACTATTTATAATAATGCAAGATAATGTTTAAGGAATAGACGTTTGTATTTCCCAAAAGAAAGATCTTTTACCATTATCTATTTCCATCAGTAAGCTGATTAGGGATAATAGCTGAAAATAGTTTAAAAACAAAAAAAAGTACATTCGTATCAATTATCATAGAATATCTTTTTGCAGTCTTATGTGTAGAGTAATATACAGTCAATGTTTAGCTACATAGTTTAACAATAACAGATATTCCTGGTCTTCTGGAGCAACCTATTCGTACGCTCTTTTATTCTTCCTCTCTGATTGTACGAATAAATGTATCCACTTGGTGCATGACTAAATTAATTAAAGGGTTAATAAAATAATAATAATTAAAAATTTATATCAGAATTAAGAAATTCATTGAAATTAAGGTGGTGAATCATTTACTTAAGATAAACAAAGCGTTGAAGAAAATCGGACACTTGAGTAACTGTTTAAAGGTAAGTATCTAATTTAAGTTCATAATGAGATAGAAGTAAGTGTATCAATATTCTGTGCGATACAGGACTTGTACTTCAGTCTTTTTTTCATAAATTATTTAAATATTTACACTCGTTTCCTATAGTTTATCCTATAGTTTATGATAATAAAATGCAAAGGTGCAAAGTAAAAGCTGGGTTATTCACCTGCCTTTTATACGGGGCGGTTTACGTAATCTAATGAATTTAGGTTATTCATTTTTATCTAAATTTGGATTGCTCAGCTGGAATGAATGGCTGAGTACGAATTTAACTACAACAGTACCTCAAGAGATTTGTGGAAAATTTAGTTCCTCAAAATAACGGGATACACGCTATACACTCAATATGCAAAACACCATACTTTTTGAATCGACGAGAATATTGAGCAGAAGACCGATGCAAACAGAGCCGAGCCTGTTATAACTTGGAATAATGCCGCCATCGCAAGGATTGTCATTTGGATGATTTAATTCTTGAAACTTGTATTTCCATTATTCTTTTACATTTTTTTATTAATGGATCGGGTCTTTAATAGACAATAAAATAAATGTACAGGGGTAATGATTTCTTTATCGCTTTTTGCATTGGACCAACCCGTACTTACTTTGCTAACAATTTATTTCATTTCAAGTTAAATTTCAATGGCATACGGAAGCTATCAAGCGGATGGTCTGGTTTCAGTTCCAACCCCTCTCCCTCGCGATAAAGAAATTTGAATAGTACTCTAACTTCTACATAGTACGCTCGAAAGCAACGTCAATGTTGAAAGGCAGCGTTCTAAACGCAAAGGAAATTCCCGACTTGCCACGAAGAAACTTCAGGCGAGGAGATAAAATGCTACAGGCTGCCTCAATAGGGAAACTTCGACCAGAATTTGTGGGTATTCGATGCGGTATGAATCGTAGCAGTTACCCCGATTCCGCGCATAAGGAGAAATTTCTTTTCCATTGAATGAAACTGCACAGTAACAAGTATAAACCGGGGCATAGAGTTTCTCCATCGTTTTTTCCGCGATGACAAAAGTCTCTTGTCGACAGCAACCAAGGCCTGCGTTTGTTTCCTGACGACATTCATGCTTATGTCATGGATGGAAGAAATTTATCCGGACAAAGAAAAAGCCCTCCTGTACGCTTTGCCAATTGAGTAAAGAGTGAAGAGTGAAAGATACGAGACGGGATATGGGAACAATGAGGTAAGTATGCTTAATTTGAGAGTGGAAATTCTTTAACGTGAAACAAAGAAAGTCATATGGGACTGCTGTACTGGTAAATTAAATGGAATTCGGCTTTACCGTCCGTTTTGCATTTCAACTTTTAAGAAAACTCCCCGAAATCCTGCGCGACAAGATCGTTATTTCTTTATATTTTCCACGTTTTTGTAAAAAGATTAAAACATATTGAGATTATGAGCATTTAAGGCATGCTTACAAAGTATTATTTGTCAACAAAGTAAATAGAAGTAAATGCATATTTCCTATATACAATTTAATGTGCAGGCATGTAGAGATGTATTCCTTACCGGTGAAGAATGTGAATTAATCTCTCATACGTCCATTAACACATTCCGTGCCGCGTGGGGCGTATACGCCTCATGCTGAATTGTCTATTCGGGCTATTTAGAATTTTCCTTGCAAATGGAAAAGTTAAAATGGGATTCTTTCTTACCATTTACAAAAATCGAAAGACATACATTGGAAGCAAATTGCAAAAGCATGTATATACAAGTAAATCTTGCTTGACAAACCACAATTATATGATATATATACTGTAGCTTTGGTGGTTCGGAATCCACCTAAGACCAAATGGCCTTAGCAGTCGGTGTCGAAAATGAATTTAAAAAAAAGCCACGATTATGTGTGATATTGTCGCGTGATGTAACATCGTTACCTCGAGTATTAATACACTTACGGTTAATTGATAATTAACCTCGGCACGCAAGTACACCAAGTGCGCCTTTTCGAAAATGGAAATGACTACAGTCTCGGCAACTGTCGGGCAAATGTAGTACCAAATATGCTGGTTTTCTGTCGAAGCACGTTATGTGCAGAAGGGCATAGCGACAGCACTTTCAGTATATCACATATCTAGCTACTTCGTATATCTGCGACGATCGATGATGCAGCAGATGTTTGTGGGTTTCTATGTAAGTATATGCATGGTCGGGAGCAGGACCATCGCATGGATTCATTAACACTAAACCTACCGGGCGTTCAAAATGAATGAGCAGTCGTTGCTCAGGAAAATTCCTGTACTTCGCAGGGGGACATTTTTAAAAATTTTCTACAATCTTACCGCAGAGTGTGAATCATTATATCGATCTATAGCCATTTCTTCTTAGTATGCTTTTTTTTAACCCATTGTGCGTTCCAACTGACGGTTGGCCCGTATAACCGCGCTTGGCTGTATATCGGCAATTTTATTATCTTTGTTAACTTGTAGAGAAAATGACTTCTGAATAGTTCTTAGAGTTTATTTAACATAGTATGTAACATTTTAAATGGTCCATACATAACGCTATATCGCAAACATCGGATTTAAAGATTATTTCTTTTTGAATTAACATGGTAAAGCATACAATGCACCGCTTTGATGTTTTGTTTCTCTTTACTGGTGTTGTAGAAATCGGGATAGAAAAATGCCGACCACTATATGAGCCGTTTATTTTGAAAGTGGTCTAACTCCATTTATCTTCAAATCGAGATATTTAAGGGTTTGCGTTTCAAAGAATTTAAAAATATACGTATAGGATGCTAATAAGTCATACTGCTTAAGTGTGTCTAGGGGTGTTAAATTTATAGTTCCTATTAAAATAGTCGCAATTATTAAGTGAATGATATACGTTTTCTTATCAAAAATGAAGTTAGGCCACCAAGTCCATTCAACATAACTTAAGATGCTTCAAATTGAAAAAAACAATACTCTATTTATTTTACATATCTTTAAAACGCTTCGGAAACATAATTTATGCGATTGAAAACATTTTTTCACTACATAACGTACAAAATTACAAACATAAATTTATTACAAAACTATTTACTACTCATCTACATTTTGTGTGTGTGAAAGCGATTTGAAGAAATCATGATGTTCGAATGGTATATATCGTAATAGGTTAATTATGTCCTTCAATTTTTTTGTTGTAATTTGTCTGATATTTTTATACAGCGGTGTCAATACAATATTTTCGAACTTTCTTGGTCTACCCCTACATAGTAATAAATTCAGGACTTTAAAATTTTCATTCTCATTCATCGATGTCTTGATAAAATGAAAATTTTATACGGTTTATTTCTGACAAAACGCATCCAACATATTTTTAACCAGTTTATTGATTCTCCATCAGAATTCTTTACCCTTTTAAAAATTGCGTCTTCTAATAATTTTGTTAATACAACATTTTCTTAAAGTATAAAGTATATCTTCTTTCTTTAAGTATAAATGGAGTTAGGCCACTTTCAAAATAAACGGATCAACTATTGAACTAACTCTGAAAATTTATGTGTTCAAAATTATCGTATTAATGCGGAATATAAGTAAGCTCAAATGCTTTATTGATAGATAACTTAAAGTTGTACATGTAACCACGGGCAACCGGAAATAATTGACAAATGGAGTTAGGCCACTTTCAAAATAAACGGCTCATATCGTGTTAACTAATCATTCATAGATGATACCGCTCTCACTCAGGTATTTACTAAATATTTTTCAATAATTTTTACAATTTGTGAACATTAAAAGCTTGATCTTTTTTATTATCTTTGAAAACTATGTAACTGTTTAGTAACATCATGTCTATAAAGCAAAAAATATTTTTTTATAGGCTTCTTTAGTAAACTATATCGTATGCGGAAGGTTCTGCGGTAGGTGATAAAAGAAAGTCGCGGCTCGCGGAACATTCCGTGCACGGTGATAGGAGACGATCGTCGTGCGCGGAACATTCCATTTACGAATGTAACTGCTTTAAGGGTATATATGGTATACATAAATATGTCCAGAAAGTGGCTGGTTTAGTGTTAACATTGAAATGTTGATTTCATATGTACCCATTGTAATCGGTCAGTTACATTGGCTTTATATGGTATATACAGCGTATTAAAGACGCGGTGTAAACTTTTCCGCAAATTTTCACGAGACTTTGTGTCCCATCGATCAGTGAAGTGATGCCGAACACGACTGTAGCAACGACAAATATTTTGTTATTGACCAGGAGAATATTTTCCTCGACGGCCTTAGAAACCTCAAAATCTCCATTAAAATTAGGAATCAGTGTGCCTCGCGAGTTAGGAGTGCTCAATTGCACCTCATTGCACTGCGACACTAGTTTGTATCTCGGCGATTCCTCGACATAAACTCGTGAAGCGGAAGTACACTGATATTATTAATCATATTTAACATTAAATTACGTTACCGTATATTATATTCTCCTAATAAATATCTTTAATCTGTTAATTTTCATTTATCAATAGATTTGCTGCTCATTCATTATTAAGATATAACGTGTCATTATACTTATTTTTATTTTCCAGTAAAATCATTTTTTTGTATATTCTCCCGAGAAACTCTCGTCTGTTCACAAATCCGAATATGCCATATATTACCCCATCTATCCTATTGTATATTAACATTCTAATATTATCAAGATTAAGTAACTCCTTTTCTTCGCTCGTTTTCTATCCTGAGTAAATTAATTACCAGCCACATTTGCGATTTCCTTACTTGAAAAAATACAACGGGGTGAGAAAGGAAATGGTTGCAGTATTGCTAGCACATCAGGACAAATAACTTACTTTCAAAAAATCCTATATTTTACGATATAAGTATTGCAAAGGGTAATGCAATGGTAATTAGTAATTTATCTATTCAATTTCAAAAACGTATAAAGTAAGAGATGATTTAAAATATCTTAAATGTCTCAACATTCTTGGGATAAGAATTATCAATATAATAAAGAAATGAAAATTCTTGACTGACAACATAGCACAATAACTTGAAACAGTTTAACAAAAAAATAAAATCTAACCTTCGGTACGTATCAACAAGTGTAATGCAATACAGCAAAATTGTACGCAATGGTAAAAATAATTTTATCACGCAATCTATTACGCGGGTCAAATGACCTATCGCGGTAAATAAGAAATTGCATACATTTCTCCATAGCAAAATAAACAGGACAGAAATAAATATTGAAAATATGTTGAACATAAATTATAATAGTCATAAAATCAAATGGCGACGAGAATACTGTGTATGTAAGAAATTTTGCCAGAAAATTTTAAAAGTGTAATTTAAACCGCCGTGGTAGGTTTCGTGTTAAAAGCACATTTTCGATGATGGAAAATAGAGAAGCAGCCAAAAGTTCATTAGCTTACGTGCACGGTCACTAGCAAAGTATACCACGATGTGCCATACTCAACGTAAAACCGCATAGAGTTAAAACAGCACCGCAAAGTAACTAAAGTAAAAGCAGTAGTTGACACTGTACCAGTACGGAACACTTTTTGAATAAAAATAAATAAATAAAGAGACCACAAACTGATTTACATAAAACTTTATTAGTCTTATTAGTCCGCTATCGAGAAATGTCATAGCGACCGGTTAATCAAACCAGTGCGCGACTTACGATTTTTGCGTATGTTCTTATATAAATCGCTAAAGACTCGGTGAAAATATAAGTATTGCAAGTTTGTATTATTTACATTACCAAAACTAGTTCATTCATCTGCTTTTCTCCCTATGTCAACTACTACATTTTTTTGTTTTCACTGGGTGTCAACTATTACATCAAATTGTACTTTTAGAGAAAAAAATTTCTTTACAACCGCCTTCAGGAATGAACACTCGTCGTAATACGGTAGAAGAATAATTTATGCAGCGACTACTAATCATAAATTTATCACAAAGCGAACTCAAACTGAGCTATGTGAACAAATAGGCAAAAAATTCCTTAAAGTGTCAACTACCTTCACTTTACCATGCCGTGAAAAGAAAAACGATAATTCATATGGCAAGCTACTTTATATGTATACTGTGACGATAGATGACGCACTGGGCGTTCATAAGTTTCCGCGTAGTCATCTGCGATACAAGATCGGAAGCAGGTAGTAGACGACAAGCAGAGATAACCACAGACATGAGCATAGGCATGGCAAGTCGGGAGGAAACCCAGGAGCGAGGGTGCGCCGGCTACACCCTGCCGACCATCTCGCATAAATACGCTTGGTAGGCAAGCATAATTTTCGTGGTCGGCAGTCTAGCAGGCTTCCCCCGCTTTTTTTTACCATTGGCGTAGGAATTGTCTAGTTCTGGGGTCGGCAAACTTTTGAAAGAGAAAAAGCCAATTTATCAGGGAAAACAAAAGATTAAGATATCCAAGAACCATATACGTGTATATGTATGATAAAAACACGGGCGCTTCCCATACAGTTGAATTTTTAAGTCTCAATTGAATCATAAGTATACAGAATAAAACTTGATTTCGGCTACGATGACTTGACATCATTAATGATCTTACTTATTGATAGAAATTAAATTGTAAGTAAGATATACATAAAACTAAATTGTGACAAGGACTGATAAATACTTAACTCTTTATTATAATGTTAAATTACAAAATAATGTATATATTATATTAATATGTTGATATATTAATGAGAACTACGGTACTGTGTCTCCTTCAAAAGTTTGGGTAAATTAGGTTTGTATGCTGTTGTTTTTAATTTTAAACACGATTCCAGGTTCTTATTAGTAAGACAATTTTTTAATTTACCCTTAATGAGGTTCATGTTTAAAGAAGATTGTTTGCATGAATATGCAAAACCGAAAAGGAAAAGAACACGAAACGCTAGTTTTTTTAACTGATCATACGAGTCAATACTACTTCAGGTGTTAAAAATTATCAGATCTTCCTTCTCCAGGTCTTTCTAAGCAGATCACTTGTGCTGTGAATTGAATTTGCTTTTGTTTTTCTCTAATATTTCCAAATCATCGCAAAGACGTTCAGATTTAGAGCTCCATACTTCTTTGTTTTTTAAATCCAACAATTGTGTTACCAAGTTGCCTTATATAAGTGGAAATGTTAAAAATTTGAAATCACAGTTGAATCAATTTAATTCTAGTGTTAAATTATATTTATTTAATAATATTTATTGCCATTAGTGGCAGCACGTAATCATTTGCAGCAGAGCTACACTCGAGAAGTCAAAGAGTCACACGTGACTCGCGGTTTGCCGATCTCTCGTGTAGTCATTCGTCGCTGCATCGAAGTCAATAGACCTTTTTCAAAGCGTTATTCGATGTAGTTCAAGACTTATTTAGAGATTAATTCCGTATAACTCAAATTTTTAAATGTGCATAATCTAATATTAGTAATTACACATTTAATATTAGTAAACATGTAATTTTGAATTGTAAAAAAAGTAAAATGCATGTGAGTGAAAGAAGTTTGGTTGGTAATCATTGTCAATTGACTTATAACGAGGTACATGTGTGAAAGGCAAAGGTATCTGACTTATATATTCATTAAAATACTTTACCGAATATATAAAATGGGGGGATCCTTACAGTTCTGTATCGGAAATTCGTCGTGAATAAAGTACCTTTATTATACTATAATAATGTCCAATATATTCTTATTTTACTAAATATCACCCTGTCCTAATCCAGGGTTTCCTCTACGTAAAAAATTAGTTTCTTCATATCCTCATTATCTCGTCTTTTTTATAAAATGTACTTTTTATAAAAATTATATTACTATATATTTTTATAAAATTTCTTTTTTTCTTTGTTGTTCCCTAAAGATTATCACGTTGAAGTATTTACATTTCCTCTTTGTCCACTTTTCCTTAAGATAATTATATATGATATATGTAAGTATAGTCCGAAAGTGACCAGTTATAGCCTTAACGCTCCTCTATACTTAAAAGTTTTCCTGTCGCCCTTTAATAAGAATCAGGTAGTAACTACGGCAGAAATAAAAATCAATTCACCAGAAACATGCAAGGTTGCGTGCAAGCAATTACACGTTACGTATCCTTGATCGAAAATCGATTTGTCTGCTGCACACGGTGTTGCCGCTCCACTTCTCGAAATCCCGCTCAAGTTCAAGTTCAAACATCTGCCTAAGGATATGAAATTATTGTCTAATATAATATCTTCAATAGGCACCTTTACTAATTCCTAATTCCTATTTAATTAAACACTCTAATCTTCGTTATTCAGCAACTATAATTCGACGAAAATCCTTTTAACGATTAAGTACGGATCTAGCATGGCAGATCGCCCTCATAGACAAAATGAAAGGAACGAAATTTGTTTGCTCTTTCTTAATCAGGATGGGCCCCAAATTTTTATTGTAAATTAATTTTGCAGGAAATTGAGACATTTGTAAATAACACGTTAACTCGTTATACATACTGTCAATCACAAAGGTTATTTACATTTGTACAACCAAGTGGATACCGATTGTACCATAATTTTAGTCTGCCACGTATAGAAACGACGTGGCATAAACTTCTATAGCTCTTTTAACGTGAGAATTAATATTAGAACTATCAAAATGGTTAAAATTGTCCATATTTAGTTTTTTACGAAAATTCGCGAAACATATAGCAGTGCAATTTCGAAAAATTTCCATAATTTTATTGTACTATATGAATAAAACAATTCACTTATTTACTGTTTCTCTTACCCCTCTTACCCCTTTTTTGGAACATTTGGAGTATATCTGTATATGTGGAGATAGTAAGCAGAAATTTTAGTGTTAATAATATCGAACTTTATAATAAAACATATTTTATTTTTTTTAATACAATGTCTTTAGTGGATTCATATGATATTTGCATCAAGATGATCTTTCAAATGTTGTGCTTAGTAATATTTTATTTATTTCCTTATCGGTGGCATAAAAAATAAGAGTTGTTCCTAATTGGTACATTAAAGAATTCGGAAAAATATATGTTTCAATATTCATTTTTACCAATTACATATATTTTATACACTGAATCAATGAATCGTTCCTCGACCCCTCAAAAGAAACGAGGAAAATTTGGTATATGATGTGGTATTGTCAAGCGTCACGGACCGACTGGGCCTGACTTATCAACCCTGTAAGCGATACCCGTGCGATTTACAAACTGCGCAGAAATGTATAATCACGGTCGTTACAATACACATTAATATGTTTAATTGTATTGTTCACAGAAACGAGTGAATATAACATTATAAAAGATAACGTAGTGTGTTTAGCTCCTGGTGAGATTTAATCCAAATGTTTCGGGTGAGTGCAAAAGTTCGCGCAAAGTTTCTTATAACTTCATCTATTGAAATTCCGCACGAACTTTTGCACTCGCCTAATATATGCACAAGCAGTACTTAGAATTATTAACAAAAATCCAATTAAAGGAAGTATGACATCTGATATGCAACATCAGATTTTTATTTTAACTTCAATTTACTTAATAACAAAATATCCAATTTACGCATTTAATTGCAGTAATAAGTAAAATTGTAGTTAACGATTGGTTTTTTGTTAATTAAATAAAATTTTTATGACGTAATATCGATCGACATACGCCACAATATTTTTATTTAGTCAACTACAGCGCATTCCAACTCAGAAGCATCAATACTATGTGGTGTAATATTCACATGCTACTCGCTTACGTGGATTTTAATGGTAATAAAATTGCAACTAAATTATAAATTGCAAACTATCGGTATTTCATTATTTAAGTCGTGGTTATACAACATGTAAAAATGACCCAATGGGATACGAATTTAGTAAAAAACTAAAACTAATGAAACAAGAAAAGTTATTAGCCAAATATGTATACATACACGTGCGCGCACGCCCTTTTCAGTCTAAGGATTAAAGCACTTTCCCCTTCAGAAATTAAAATAAAGTATTTAACACGTTAAGCATTACTTGGTTGGCGATATGCGGTAGCACTACGCGTACTTCATCTTATATATTCTTTTTAAATAAACGAAAATACACACTTAATAGAGACACCATAAGAATGGTAAGATCAATCCAAAAAAAATTACGTTAAAAAAAAGTAAAACGTAAAAATTCGTTCCAAAGGGAGATAAAAAAGGGATAACGATTTTGTAATGGAAGTGTTGGTATGATATTTTGCTATTTTCTACAACACATTTGGTAAAATAGAAAATTGTAGAAATAAAAACAAAAAGCTATTAACGAATACAATAAAGGAAAAATAATTATGAACGTTGCAGACCAAATAAATACGAATATCGAGTACGTAAATCAATAAAATGATACAGAAGGTTACCGTTTAAACTTTTGCCGAACGTTTCAGTTTGAAATGTTTTCTTTTTTTATAAAGATGTAATGAAATAATCGGGAGTAAGATAAGCATTATATATTCTAAAGAACATTTAGCAGAACATTTTATGAAATTCAAGGTTGCAGACATACTCACAAGTGCGAAATCATGAATTCAATTGGAGAAGAAAGAAGGTAATGAATATAAAATGAGAAAATACTGCGTACATTATTGAAATATCAGCTCAGGAATGTTTGATAAAATATCGGCCAAAAACTTAAATAATCAAAGAAAAGATGGTTATAATATTTTGTTACGTGTGCAAAAGGAAACCGCATCTTTACCAAAATTATTTTACTAAATTACATTAATTTTACGTAAACCATTATTTTTATTTATTTTATACCATAATTAAAACCTTTAAAAAAACTTAGATCGGCGCGATAGCGTAGTTTAAAGAGCTTTAAAAGCATGAAACCGTAGTTAGAAAGAAAATGTTTTACATCCGCCATGAATAATATACTTGTCATAATATAATAGAAGAATAGTTTGTACAGCGATTACTAATTATAAATTTTCCATAAAGTGAACTTAGCCTGAGCTACATGAACGAATAGGCAAAATATTTCTTAAAATCTTGACAACCGGAACCTTTACCTCACCAAATGTAGACAATACGTTCGCTGAAAATTCTCTCCTTGATCACTATTTACTTGTTAATAGTCATGTCTGAACTATACAGAAGATATTTTATATGCACAGCAAGACTTTCGAAAAGTTAAACAACGCATTGATAGAATAGATAACATAGGAACTAAAAGAATGAAGACGTGTAAATGAAGTGTATCGTAAAAAAATCTTTAAGACAAGGATTTTTCTATGTGAATTCTGCTTCCCTCATTTAACCGAGGCTACCTCTCAAAAGCCAACTTTTGATATTAGAATTGGGCGATAGTAAAAGGCAGGCGTTTACGTCGGCCTTAAGCGAAGGATGTTGTGGACACGTGGGAGGATACGCGAGGGCGGCTATCCAAAGGCAACGGTAAAGTACCCTGGCCGATTAATCTTCATTCGCGTTGCAACGGCCGTTGAAAGCGGATTGAATGAAAGCCGTCTGGATGCAGAACAAACCGCAGGTTAACATCGATTTCCCGTAAGTTTGTACGATACACACCCATTTATAGATGCACAGAGTGTTCACGTGTTCCTCCCTAATTTAACATTCCAATTGTGTGGAAATTATTAGTTTGCTCTTTTGCTCTGTGGCGATTTCTAACGATACATTAGTTGTAATCTTCCGGAGCAGGTTATTCATGAATTGTTATCCTTTAATTCTGCATCTGGTTCTTTGGAGTAGAATTCAGTCGATCAAATCGACATTGTCGTGGGAGAACGATCTTTTTTGGCAACTAGTGCGTGACTCAAGAATTAAAAGATTAATAATAATAAATGTAGAAATTTAATAATATTAAAATTAAGAGAGTAAGAGAGAAAGGCATAGAAAACAGTCGGACACTGGGATGACTGGACTGGGGCTCGAATCCGGGACCTTTCGTTTCCCGGACGGTTCTGTTATTAGTTCTAAAGATATGGTGTTATTTTGAAGAGCAACTCAAAAAGTATTGTATTGTCTATGTATACACTTCTACGTGTATTCTTAAAAGGTCCAGTCGATCTCAGTGTAGTACCTCTATGTATTTAGTATGTCCAGAGTGATTGCGTTGATGGTTGTCATAACTTTTTGATAAAGATGATGAAAATCATGTGTAAGTGTAGCGTAGACCCTATCTTTAAGATAATCCCATACGATGAAATCCGGAGACGTTACGTCTGGAAATCTCGGTAACCATGAAGTGTGTCTATCGCATCCTATCAATAGTTATGGAAATATAAATTTGATTAGTGATCTAACATTGGGCAGATAATAATAATATATAAATATTATTATTATAAATTTTACATTATTCGCCACTGGTCTGTGGAAGAGATTTTTTAGATGTTATTAATTTCTCATATGTAGAATACAAAGCTTTTGAGTTGCTCTTCGTGGCACCGAAAATTGTAAATCTCTAGAAGTAATAGTTTCCTTACAATCAGAATGTTAAAAACGGATGCTTTCTTGTCGATGCGACATGGCGTCCTAATATTAATATTTTACCTGTGAAAAAGTGTCACGGAGCAATTGCTCTATGTAAAAAAGAAAAGCTAACCGGTTTTGGAAGAATTAAAACACAAAATGGTAATCAATTCCAAAGTTTCGTCTCGGATATGAGCCCGCTTTAAAGTATATTGAAATTCTTTTCAAAATGAGGATGAGGGCATTCAAATCGAGATCCCCGCCACGCAAAAATATTTTGTAAATGTTTTAGTCGTACAAATTTAGACTGCATGACAATGTAAATGAACGTTGAAATGATGTGAGAACAGGATGCACTAAATAGGTGTAGCCTTCAGTATACCTTACCAGTCGTGACAAGGGTACTCCTAATATTGGGGCATTAGAAACAAGTCTTATAATGTTAGTAATGTACTCGTATTTCGGTATGAAATTTCTGTTTTGTCGTTTCCTTAATTCAATGTTAACGCGAAAGTATTTTTGAGTTCTCTCTGGATAAATGTTACAAAGACTCTGGTACCTAAAGGTGTACTGTATTCGAATGCAATGTGGTACTCATAACTCCCTCTATATGATTTAGCCTTCATGACAATGTAAAGACATGTTGAAACTATCTGGCAAAACTATGTAAACAATGTACTTGACTTTCACTAATTTCTTACCCACTTTATCGAAAATCAACTCTTTATCCTTTTAATGTCTATTAGTACCACGCTAATCTATGCAGTATCTAAAACCGAAGAATGTCACGTGTCGATTTTATACGCGCCAGGAAACGACCAATAAGCTTGCGCATCAAAAAAATTCAAAACTGCGATTATATGTCACCTGACACTCTAAGGAGCGATAATCTGAACGTAAAGAAATGAGGCTGATATATCAGTCTGTAGCATTTCTCGTACACTGATCGGTTTTTTTACACGATTCTGATGTGTCACGAACTATTGTATTTACCGATTTTTATATCATTTTAAGGTAAAAGAATTTGCGGTTTTGGGCCAAGCGCGTCTACGTGACGCTCCTCTGGAACGAGGAAAATTGATTTTGTGCGAGATTTGGAGGTTGCGAAAGGATGTCAACGAAACCTTCTTTCATAATAAAGACTTTTATTAATTTCTCTAACTCAAAATGAAAGGTTTAAATTCGAGTTCCTGTCCACCGCGAAGGTCTCGCTTGACGTGTCTACTTATCAAATTGGCCCAATCCTTCCGCGTTCGCCGATACGCAAGCGAGTGCGCCTCAAGCTTTCCAAAAATGATTTTAGATCAGAATGAATCGGAAACTTCGTCGGTATTTTCAATACCCAGATGAGTTTCCCTTGAATCCTTCGAGAAATCTTGATTGGAAAACAAAAGTATCTGTTAGTAATCTCAGATATTTCTAACCTTTCAATACGCAGACGAGTGCACCTCAGATTCTTCAGAAATATCTTACTATCGCATGACTCGATGGAGAAAAACTCGATTAAGAGTGTTTACACAAAATGATCGAATCTTACTGGTTAAAGCTTAAGCTCAGGGAGATCGAGAGTAACCGCGTCGCTACGCACGAGAAAATATATTGAATAGTAAGATCATAATAATGAGGATCTTCTCAAAGAAAATTCTTATGATGGAACGCAATCCTGCACATGCCTTTATCATACTTGTGCCCCATTTCTGTTTATTAGGCTTCCTAAAGGTTCTGGAACTTTTCCCCTTTTTGTTGCGGTAGAAATAATATTGGGACTATCGACGTACAGATGTTAAATTTGACTAAATTCTAGCTTTGGTTATATTTCTCGATTTCCCTTTTTCCTTTGGCATGGAAACGCCGTTCGTCGCAGAAATTCTTATTCATTCGATTTGATTAACGTTGTTATAATAGTGCCAAGGTAATCGCACAACTGGAGAGGATCGGATGTTCGATCGTGTTTGCTATCTTCAACGAACGCTGACATTTGTTAAGAAGAAGAGTATTGCGAGAACTGCCGAGATGGATATACACGAGTTTCTGTGATCTTGTGAGATTTCTGCAGCGAATAGTTGCCAATATTGGATCCGCTCCTAAATCAAACCTTACGTTCATTTCGATAAAGGAATATGTATTCAATGCTTTCATTGGATACCGTGACTTGCAAAGTGAAAATGAAACATGTGAGAACAGTGAAACGGTTATTTATTTATTATTATGTATCATGAAGAAATGGAAATATTCCGATCGCGATTACTATTTTTTATGCTGCTTTAAGTGAATTTCCTTCTGCATCTGATAAGCACCATAATTTTAAATACTACTAGAACAAAGTGTATTATTTTTATTACTAGTCCATATTCTTACCTTTCAATTTTTATACAACTATCATAAAAAGAGTTTTATTTACGCTACTTATAAGTTTCCTAATATTGGACCACCACTTCTTGCTTAAATTGGACCGATCTACGATAAGAAACGAATAAGAATGTACGTTATGTTAGTGAATAATTTAAAGCATACTATAAAAAAGTGAATTCTTTTCAACATTAAGATTTGAAAGTGACATTGGTTGTAGTAAGGGTAGTGTTTGGGTGTACTAGGGAATATAAAGTATGAAAGGTAACATTGGAAACTTCCCGTGAGAAAAAAACTAATATGCGAAAGTTTATTTAAATTATACATTTAACTTTATTCATTTTTATAAAGCTCCACATAAGAAAGTAATTGTCCAAATTAGAAAACCAGTTGTTTAGAACGGACTGAAGTCATTAGTTTAGTTTTTACAATATTATATTTATCATATATCTTTTGGACATAATATATACATGATATAATATTTTACAATTAGACAAAAGAAATAAATGAGCCGTTTATTTTTAAAGTGGTCTAAGTCCATTTGTTAATAATAAAAAAATTCGAAAAGAATTGTATCGACGTCACTTTTGTATCCACATACAAAACGTAAGGAACAGTAAATTATTATGTAAGCTATATATTTAGATTACCCTAATTGCATAAATTCTGTTTTTGAAGTGTTGTAAAAAAATACAAAATAAATTGGGCAAAGTTTTTTCAATTTGAAACATTCTAAAATATGTCGATATAGACTTTGGCTCATTCAAATTTTCTAACAAATCTAGTTGTTAATTTAGAAAGTGGTTTAATTCCATTTATGGTATGATAACATATATTATTTGCTTAATAATTGCTATTTTTTTAATAATAATTATAAATTTAACTACCATAAAAACACATAAGTAGTGTAATACATTAGTATCCCATACGTATATTTTTAATTTCATCGAAACGCAATCTCTTAAATATCTCGATTCAAATATAAATGGATTTAGGTCACCTTCAAAATAAAGGGCACAAATAAAAACGTTGTTTATTATAGACAGCTCTCCCTTATTACGTATTAATTCTCCGAATACTGTGCCAAAACGGTTCCTGGTGTATAATGCAAAGTGACCATTGTTTTACCTTTACTGTCCTAAATATGATCTCGAATAGAACTAATATGTTTCCGATCCCAAGCTGAAGAAAACATCACTATGTTCATACAATGACCGTAACAAATATTTGTAAGCAGGGGCTCAAATAACTGTAAATATTGACATATCGGTGTGGATCAGAAATGACTATGCCACAGGATTTCATCTTTACTAGTGCACAGGTTAATCAAAGCAACCAGTTCCAAATGTATTTGGGCATGTATCCTGATGACTTTTCTTAACCCTTAACGAACAAGCGCGTTTTTCTAAAATAATGACCAGTAGATCGACGGAATTATAACAAATTAATGGCTTTCTTACTAGAGGGAGAAAAGTGTATAATTAATTTTCAGTAATAATAGGTGGTATATGAACAGATATGCCCATACAAAAAGATACTGAAGTGAAAATTACAGAAAAATAATGGGTGTTGAAATAAACGAATATGTGTATGTATGTAGTGATATTACGTCATGCCGCCTGTATGGCGGCATTCGATTTTCTCAGAATATTTATAATGTTGGGAATATGGCAGTATATTCGCTAAGGGTTAAGACACACATATACGATTATAGCACTCAAAGGCTTAAAGAATATACGGAGAATGTAACCATGGAGTGCAATTTAACTCTCTACAATCCAGAGTGCTTTAAAATAATGTCCCGTTCAGGTACTTTGCGTTAAATCAGCAATCCTCCCCTTTTTGTATTCACAGATTATTTTAAACGGAATAACCTTCCTCATCCTTCGCTCTCATCCTCATCAACTGATACATTTTTTATATGCAAAATTTATCTTTTCCCTGAAAAATATAAAATTGCGCAGGAAGAGTATTAAATCAGTGCAAGAGTGTCGAAACCTAATAGTAATATCGGTTGTTGTAGAAGGTTAACGAAACGATCGCAATATTATCGTTGATAACTTCCTGGAGGCGCGTGTGCGATTGTATATTCGGTTATTCCGGTATTTATTACCTTCAAACACAATTAGCCGCCGTTCTTGAGAATGTAGTTTTCAAAAATAGAAAATGGTGATTCACTTCTATTTGAGAATGCGCGAAGTCATCCACGGAGGGCCACGACTTCCGACCTACATGCAAGACTAACGATCATAAGAAGGTAATTTCAGCATGATCTTTCGCACGAACTAAATATTTGAACGTGGTCGCGATATTCACGATTTTTTTCATCTAACCATGATTGATATTTAGCTCCCCTTAATCTACCATCACATCCATTATTCATACTCTGATTCGTCATTCTATTTAGCAACATCATTTTCCCTTTCAAAATTTATTATTCATACTGGTTCGGTAAAATACGTAGTTTTAATTAATATTTTTCGTTACCCTATTTAGACGCGTACATTTTACTTGCAAAGTTGACCATATAATAACTCAAATATGCTTAATCCTCTTTGTACCCAAAAATAAAAATATCCGCTTTGCAGACGTTGCTATAAATGGTCTGTAGCAGTATTTCATATTTTCGCGTATAATACAACTTTGATACGCGTAATGACGTTTTATTGTGATAAAATAAGCGCTTACAACAGAAAATAATACCACGAAATGGAAACATATATGCTTTCCGGTGGTTCGTATAATTTTCAATATTCTTTGTGTCGATAAATCCAAGCGTGCAAAATCAATTCTTACGGGTCGTTTATTGCACAGAAGTATTTTACCAAATCATCACGTACGACCTGTTTATAGATTATTTTTTTTATTTTTGCAGTCTGTACTGAAAAATATACGATCACAGTTCTTTACAGTCTTTTTACATAATTACTCACGGCGCATATTTTATATCATAATATATTTCAAAATGATATAAAAAAGAACACCGAAAGCTACTAAGAGTTAAACTATATTCCTTGTATTTGATTCTTTAACGCGTATTCTATGTTCGCTATGTAAAAGTAATAGCCGCGTCGATAAGCAGCTTTCTCATCTTTATCGCCTACTGCACGTACGGACAACTGCGCCTACAAGTCATTGGCATAGCTAGTTAAGATCATCGAAGGGAATTAATTATACTCATTGCAACTCTGTGTTTGTACTTGCAAATACGCCATTGTACACTGGTGCGTGTGCCAGCGTCGCCCACGCGTGGGCGTGTGTTTCCTTTCAAAAGACGGATTGCACAAAACATCTGCGTTAAACCGCAAATCAGTTTCGTGGAGGACAGCGTGTGAACAGTCGTGTTAGAATCAACATAATCCACTTATTTTTAACGTTGCACATGCAGAAAATTTAGGAAAAAAATATTTTACGCTATATTTTCTTTCGACATAATTTATTTTTACTCTCTATTAGAGAATGTATTTTCCTGCACATCAATATTTTTTATACCATGCTTTCATTCTTATTATTCAGTATAGCATTTTTTGCATATTACTTCAATTTACAATTCGGTGAAACTTCTGCCATTTATGTCGGATAGAAATGGGATTATCAATGGCGATGAGATGGGAAATGAGAGAACTTTGAGCTGCGCTGGTGTGATTAACGAAAAGATTTTTCCCAGAGGGAACAAAGAATACTGCACTCGGGAACAATCGTTTCGATTCGCCAAAGGATATCTTAAAAACTTCTTTGTAAGGACTTGAAGAAATAGTCCATCGCGGTATTTCTAACGTTATTGATAAAAGAATTGATGTTCATTTATCACATTTTAAATGTAACGTTGATAACTAATTCAATGTATTCTTTATACGTATACGAATCCAGCATATTACTTATACGATACAATTAAATAATCTGTTACATTAAACGTATGGATTTTGATTTTTTTGTAAGTGACTAAATACAAATATCAAAAAATTGCAAACGTAAAAAAAATTGGGAATAAATAAAGAATAATCCTAAATGGCTTTATGATCATATAGATTTTTTTATCATATTATAATATTATTTTCTTCCATATTAGTCGACTTCATTTTATAGCCCTTGGTACAACGGTTATTGCAAGAGTAAATAGTATATTTAAATATATTATACACATTGTTTGACAAAAAAACAAAAAAAAACTACGATTACTATTAATAAACAATTTTACTCATTCAAGTGCACATTATCTTTCAAGAAATGGAGAATACATGTGTGCAGTGATCTTTTTAGTTCTAACAACTAAAATACTTGTCAATTCTATTGCACTTTAGACAATATATAAAGCGCTAATACCATAATTGAACTACTCTTACGAATTAGATATGTATCAACAAATGAGAAGCTCATGGATTATAAAGAAAATAACATAATGTAAAGGCACCAGTCATTGACCATGTGTCAAAAGTTGACCATCTTTTACTTAAACCTGAAAAATAAACTTTTTTTAAATAATGGTCTTTCGAAACAATCGCGGTAGGTGTGTTACGGTATCTGCGGACGCGATGCTCTTATATTGTTGCTTAGATATGATTGTTCATCGTGACTACGGACGATTTAATGTTAGTAACAGCAGTCGTATTCCTCCATAACGCAATCTGCTTCGCGCTGTTCTTAAGAAAGCGTGCGTAGTTGATGGTAAGTAATTTCTCAGTTTTTGATTTTTCCTGCCTGAAACTTCCACTGTTCTAATTGCTATTAAATTTTACATTCATTGAACACACTGTTTCTCTCATTCCTATATCAAAAATTTAATTGACCGCACGGTCTACTACCGAATCGTATAATTCCGATTACATCTAAAAGTTGACATACCTGGTCGACTACTAACACAAACCAATCAAATTTATGTACTATTTATATTATATGTATTTTACATATAATTTCATTCGAAACAAGTAATAGAATGCTCACTTTTATAGTATAATGTGTTTTAAAAGTTGACCACGTTGTCAACTACTAATTTGAACTGCGGTAAATTATTGACATCGTTTAGTTTACACTATCCTAAGTCATTGTATATTATTAAAATCAATCAAGTAGTAAGATATACTTACATATGCAATAATTTTGTAAATTATTAAACTATTGAAATGAAGATGCCACCTATTAAGGGTACTTTCAAAAATTATTTTGAAGAAACGATGAAGGCAGCGATTGAACATGTTAAATTACACAAAATCGCTGATATATTAGATTATAAATGGGAAAATGTAATATTCTATATTAATGATCCTACTAAAATCAGCAAAACCCGAAATATGTACTTAATATCCAAATTAGATTCAATATGGAATTATAGTTAACTTAGTTTTTACTAGCTTTCAGAAACTAACTTTGTTTCACCTGTATTTTCCCTTTTATTTGTCATTTCTCTTGACTGTTATAAATAAACGATGTTAAAATGATTACTTTTATTGATTTTGATTCTAATATAAATGGTCAACTATTAACGAACAGGGCGGCTAATGGTCTCAGTAATCGATGCCGCTATAAACATAACATACATACTCACGAACAGACGGTCAATTACTGACTTTTTCAGTTTCACAAATGGTCAACTTCTGACGTAGTGGTTGACTTTCCATTAATGATTACTGTTTTTGTGTAACGCAACTTTAAAAAAAATATATATTTTGTTATATAATGTCGGAAGTTCAAAGAATATCTTCACGTTTCAAGATTCACGATTTAATAAAAATTCAAGAAGTTATCACTATTTCTGCTAAAAATCCGTCCTTCACCTGGCAAGGGAAGATACACATATAACCTCTGTTTTTATTACCAATAACTTGGTACCCGCCCTAATATAAGTATCTAAAGCATTTTACTCTTCACTGCTAATAAAGAACTACCTCCAAGAGAACTCAATTATTTATAAAGAAGCTTTTCTAGTATTAAGCACAATTCACAGGAACGTGAAGAAAGTAAATTTAAAAACCACTGGAGATAGCAATCATGTGATAACGACCGTTGATTGTATCAGTCATCCAGAGGTTTCCAGCGGAGGTGAACACTCTCTTACCTTATCATTTACGCTTTGAGATAGGAGCACAGAGTCAGAAATCCAGAACTGAGATTAAGTTCTGCGAATCACTCGTGCTAGACCTGTTCAATAGTGATTGAACGTATCTTGTTCCTTGACCGGAACCGCGAGCATGATAATCTACTCTCGATAGTTACCTCCACGTAGCAACTGGATGCTGTACCTGGTTTATAAGTTTAGAACGGGAACACTTGCGGTTCTCTTCGTTGGGTGCCCTTATGTCTGGCGGATACTCTGCTTCCGGTATGAATTCCACGCGTCGCGTCATGTCGCGAAAATCCTCGTTCCTTCCCACTTGATCATCCGCCAATATTTGATCCTACGAACCACTTCCTTCTTTAACACTACCACTGCTGAAGAGGTAAGAATGACCTGTCCGTTACTTTTTATACCAATTTTCTCAATTTATGACAGTGCTTTTTTCCGTTTTGTATCGTTCTGTTGCAATATATAAATAATTAATTTTTTAAGATTAATATTGTGTAATTAAATTAAATTTTAATAGATTAATTTATTATTTTAAGTGGGATTATTAAAATTAATTTAATTATTAATCCCATTTCTTCCTTTTACTCTATCTTTCTTTCATTTATGTTTGCAGTAGAATGTTTGTAGTAAAAGTTTGATGTTAGATCTATGAAAAATCTATATAAAGGTAAATCATCGAGAGCCGCCCGTCTATTTTTTTTTTAGAGTTTTGAAAATTTCTGAACTAAAGTCAATGTGTATTTTGTTTAAAAGGCGGAAATTTTAAAGGAGAGCGTGTCTTCAGCCGTAGTATCATTTTTCGTGTAAAACCTGGATAATTGCTATACCTTACTATCAAATATATTTGTTAGATCGTTAAGAACGACTAGTGGATATCCTGGCAAATGATTAGAAATTTTACATTTATATGTTTCTAAAAAAATTGATATTGTATGCAAAGTCGTGTTTTGTGCACTAAGAGATTATAAGTTCCTCCAAAATATAAGCGTCTAAATATTGCAAATCCGGCAACGAAAATAAACCTGCTCAGTAAAACAACAACTGAGCATAGAACATGCCATTAATTCACGTCTACCAGCACATAAACAAAAATCTTGTAACGCATTCTAATAACACATTTTATCCTACGCAGCAATTTTCTATTTCAAGAAATATCCGTTCTTTGGTCATTTTCCATATCCAAATCTCATCTAAACTGTATTTTAACTCTCTTCAACAAGCTTGGAAGATTCGAAAGAATGTATCGAATTTGTGGTCTTCAGAACAGATGATCCCGAAAGGGCGGGCATTGGAAAGCAAAACATACGTACTCTTCCTTACAATAAACCGATGATGTGGTTTATCTGTGGACCGTTCTGATTGCATTGGTTTTACTGTTCTCTTTCAGATATAGCCTCTCTTTCAAGATCATGATTTCTGAAGATCACAAATTCAATACTTTCATAACATTATCCCGGTCTAGTTGTCCGATAGTCCGATTTTTCTGCACCCATTTCGTTTATACGGTTCGTCACTACCTCAATTCCTAAAATTTATTTGAGTCACGCAACCGTGGCCAAAAGATTATGTTCTACATGCAAAATGTCTAACTCGTCGGTGGAACTTATCTCCAGAAAATCAGAAGGAGCATTAGCATAAGCGTACATCAGATGTACCGGTATGAAATAAGCGTTTTTTGGGAAAATGAACACCAATTTTAAATGGAAAAGTAACCAAATTTTATTCAAAGTATTGACCATTGCTTTCTACACGTTTTGACCACCTTTCTGGCAATTTGTGGATACGACGCCAATAGAAATGTTCGTCTTTTGGAGCAAACTAATCGGACATACAATTTTTGACTTCTTCGTAGGAATCGAAGTATTGCTCAGCCCATGCGTGTCCCGTCGATGAAAACAAATGGTAGTTGGAAGGGGCTGAGTCTGGTGAATACGGCGGGTGGAGTAGCAGCTCCCAGCCAAGTGCTTTGATTGTATCCTGAATCGGTTTTGCTTTGTGTGCAGGTGCATTGTCGTGTAACAAAATTACTTTGCCGTGTCTTCTGGCGCATTCTGGTCGTTTTTCGATCAATGCATGGTGCAAATTGATCATTTGTTGTCCGTAGCGATTAGTATTAACAGTTTCACCACGTTTTAGAAGCTCACGATACACCACACTTCTTGCCGAATCGATCTGGTTTTGCAGTCGATGTTGATGGTTGTCTCGGATTAACCCATGATTTTTTCCGTTTAGGATCCTTAAAATAAATCCATTTTTCATCGCCAGTAGCCAGTCTTTGAAGCAAAATTTCACAAGTGTTTTTTTGATTTTCCATTTATCTTTCATTCAATTCATATGGCACCCATTTTCCACAGTTTTGGATCTCTCCCATATCTTTTAAACGTTCAGAAATGGTTTGTTGTGCAACATTTAACATTGCTGCCATTTACTTTTGACTCAAAGTATCATCTTCATCCAATATTGCTTGCAATTCGGTGTCTTCAAACTTTTTTTGGTGGTCTTCCACGTTCTTCATTTCTCACATTAAAATCATTATCTCTGAACCGTTGAGACCATCTTTTGCATGTTGCTTCTGATAGAGCATGATCACCATATGCCTCAACAAGCATTCGATGCGACTCTGCAGCACTTTTATTCAAATGAAAACAAAAAATTAATGCTTTCCGCAGATCATCACTTTCTGGTAAAAAATTCGACATTTTTAACTCGATGAAGAAATATGATGTTGTTTGTTCAATGACTTGATGTATATCAAATATGTTCGACAGATGTCATACCAAACAAAAAAAAAATTAAGGCTCGTTCGCGACAAATGTTCCCTATCGACACATTTGTATCTTAACGCGCACTTCATACCGGTACACCTAATAAATAAAGATGCTCGCTATAACCACTTTAATATGTGTTGTTAGAAACTACCCAGCAAATAAGGTTAGGTATCTGACACTAATGACGATACGTTCATATCGTTACCAGAGCAAGAAGTCAGTAGAAGCATACAGTGCATGATTAAGGATACGAAAGATCTTCAAACTTTAAAATAACCGGCGCAAATTCTTAAAGACTAGGTAATGTATTTGCAATTGTATAATGCATTTATTCTCTGAAAGAAAAGTACATAAGATCTAATTAACAAACGTTTAATACAGGCATTCAAATCTGACGCTTGTACAGATTTTTCAAATTAAATTCACCCTTTTGCAAATCAAGTACTTGTACATATGTATATTATATTCAAAAACATCAAATAATGTTAATTGCATAGTAAAAAATCAAAAATTTGATTATGATTCATATCATTATATAATTACATATAGAGATGAAGGTATGTATGAAAACTCTGTGCATATACTCGAGTAATTCAATAATAATAATAATAATAATAATAATAATAATAATAATAATAATTCAAGGAGAACTGTTTATAAACTAGATTATTTGTATACGAAATTGAGAATTATAAATATAAGGTGATTAATTCACTCAAAAACATTAATAATTTAATTTAATAATCTTTAAAATAGGCGTGGAAAAAATAGGACACTGGGGTAACTGGACCGGGACTCGAACCCGGGACCTTTTGTTTGCGAACGTTTGCTAGTTACCCCAGTGCCCAATATTTTGCCACGCGTTTTTCATATATATATATAGACGAAGAAATTACAAATCTTTAAGAAATCTGAGAATTAACTGTTCGTCAGCGACCAATATAATTCACGCAAGTTGTCTTAATAATGTCACGAGCAATAAAGTTAAAAATGTCTAATCATACAATAATAACCGTGTTAAAAGTGCGACGCAACAGAAACCAACTGTCGCGTTTTATATATGGACCGTTTATTTTGAGAATGGTGTAAGTTCATTTTTAAACAAAAATTAGATATCACGTCATTTATCCTTAATTTATTATAAACTTTTTATTTATAACTAATTAGTATTTAATACCTTAAAAAATACCAACGCTTTGTTCAATTTAATATTGGCCGATAAAAGAAATTGCGTATCCATTGATTATGAAAGTGGTGTAAGTCCAATTTCGATAGACAGGTGGTGAGGTCAGCGGCTACTGCTTTTTACCTTTGTACGATATGCAAAATGCAATTAAAAAACCTATAAAAAGAAACACTAATGGAGAAAAAGTAAATTGGTTGGAAATATATTGGATAACATTTTGCAAAAGTGCACCGTATTCTATTTTACATAAAATATCAATGGAGGAGACAGAGTTTAATACTTTGGATTTAAGAATTTAAGATTTAAAACACCTACATGTCGGAGAAGACCACTAAAATTTGAAAAAATCGCCCTGACAACTTTGTATCACGATGCAAGGCCTATTACACATGAAAAATATAAAAATATGGAGCAATTATTAGTTTATGTATCTCTTGTATATCATCAATATTTCAGAACATTGCCACATGAAAAACATGAAAAGAGAATTCAAATATCTTTTATTAAATCTAACAATATATAGATATTATTAATGTTAAAATTAAAAAATACTACTCCTATTTTATTTCTTGTTATTATTTGTAAACAAAATTGGATTAATATCAAATATATTTTAAGTGATATTTGATTTTTCAAAATTGTAGTTAAACGATTTTGACAATTGACTGATTTTGAAAGTGGTGTGAGTCCATTTGTAGCCCGTAAATATACATTACTTTAGTTAAATTCGCCTAAAACAAATTTATATAATCAAATTACATATTGATAAATTAGTAGAAACATTGTCACAATCAATAATATTAACCCATATTTTTTCATTAACAAATATGCTAACCTTTATTTTTCTCGAAACAAAAAAAATGGACTCACACCACTTTCAAAGTAAACGGTCCATATAATACTGTACAATGGATACCTTAGATACTTGAACTAAGGTAAATATACATACATATGGGGAGGTTCCGGGATCACCATAGAAATAAAAGTAGAGGTGATTTAATTACAAACGGAGTTATAAAAAAGAATTTCGTAAAATGACGAATATTCAGCGGAACTGAGATGAAGACAACCCGTGATAATATTCCCGCGGAATTAAATGCCCTAATTTCCATAAGCGCAAGGATAAGAAACCGCAGAATCATTCGAAATTAAATCCGACAGGAATTGCAGGTGGATGAGCTGAATTTATAAGTCAATTTCCGGCATTGAAATACGGAAGTGAGTCACTTTCTTAGAAAGGTGTCGGCCAGCAAATTCGGCGAAGGAGGCGGCTGACCGCTCAGAATTATTTGCATGTCCCAAAAATTGATGACGCTGCTTTTTATAATCGAAGATTCTAAAAAAATTAACATACTGCACTTCGCATGGTAAATACGTTTACCTTGAGACTTTACTCATCAGTCAATCAGAAATATCACATGATTTAGATCCAAAGAATACGAACAATTAATTAGACGTTTTTTCGAACTCTTACGGTTCCATATATAGCGTACAACTTGCGGAAACATCATAGAAAGTTTGAAATGTTTTGAGGTCAGACTGTCGTGTGATAGAAATATACACCGGTATTGATACACTGATCACAAAGATGCGACATCATATTAAGCGACTGCATAATGCTAATGGAGATTTTTTGGTACTAGCGTGTATGCGGTATGAATAGGATTATCTGCATCGATCAAAAACATTAATAATTTAATTTTTTGCATATTATTATTTTTGTACTTGTTATATTCCAAAGAAATCTTTTAGTTTTGTACACTTTACATTTATAGCTTGTTTAAATATCGTGTATAACACATTTTTAATCGTTATTTTGTTATTACTTTCAAGATATTTCTAATAATTTATTGTGGTGTTCAATACATCTTTATACCATTTATAATCGCAAGAGATATGTTTATATTGATAGATTTTATTGTATTAAATCTTCGCCAATTTGTAGTATAAAGATATAGCTATATTTTTGAATAATACAACATTAGAAAAGATCTAAAAATTTTTATTTAGCTTATTATCGTTAATTACCCAATCCGTCCTTTTAAACTATTTCACTTTCTCTCGTTTTCGCCTCTCTCTAACGTTTTCGCCTCCCTCTTTAAATATAATTTAAATATATTAATATATATTAATTATTAATTAATTTTACACACACACACACACACACACACACACACACACACACACACATATATATATATATATATCGTTTAACAATAAATAACCACGAAAGAAACAGAGGGATTCATTTTATCGATTGGCAAAATGTCAAAATGTTCCGGAATTTTTTTATAGGTAGTATTATAGTATAACATATAATATATCCTTTAAGAGATTAGAAATAAAATTAACACAAACGAGATATCTACCAGCGTTACTTCGTGGATACGGCAAAATCTAAATCGGTGCAAGATATAATCGTTTAGCTGATTCATTGCTGTTGGTGCAAACAACGCCGTCTATTTACAATGCGATATTACCGTATTTCAGTGTAACGGTATACTATCGGGCTCAGGGTGAATAATCAATTCGATATTGTTTGTACGCAACGATGGACGATGTTAATTCAGAAAGGATCCGACATCAGAGATAATACGCAAATTTTAAACCGGGTCGTAGAAATCAGTTTAGAACGTTTCGACCAAAATCGAGCAGTTGGGGCTCTATAGATTCTCGATCAGGCGGAAAGTCGGCCAATGAACGTGCCCATACATAATTTATTGAAATGCTTAATCACCTATCCAGATATCTCCGTTCGACCCTGCTGAATCACAGGACCATGATTGAATCCTCATTTTTTCATCGCTTTATCCGTGATTACGGGAAATCAGACTCGATCATGCGACAGACAGCGCAGGATAAATTGATTTTCTGATTAATCCATTTAAGAACATTTGTTGTAAGATGAAAGAGGTAATATTACCCTAGGGATTCCCCTTTATTCATCGAAATGTGCATTTGCAGAAGTTGTATTAGAAATAAATTCACACTTTTCGATCTCTTTTCAGCACTGTCTGAATCAAAAAGTGATTTCAAAAACTATTGTCCTGTTGATTATAAGAAAAAAGTTTGGAAAAATCTTTTATAATTAAGTGCTATAGAATGCATAGTAAAAGATTTTTATTTTTTGCTTCGTAACCAAGAATTTTAGCTGCACAAAAAAATATAAAAAATAAAGATATTTTTTATTAGCCACATAAACATTTTGAATGTGGAAGGAGGAACATATATGAATACCCCGTTTGCAATGGTAGCAACTGTTGCAGTGGTTGCAAATTACTTTTTATTGCAGATAGCAGAAAGATACGAACGTGGATTTTACTGACTTTACTGAACTGAGAACATGACTTTATTGATAATGCAAACAGGATGGTCACGTCCAAAAATTAAATAAAACTCTCTACTACATCATCTACTACGTCGTCTACTACATGCGTAATATATTTAAATCTCAAATATTATCTCTATATTTTTTCCCATTAAAGCAAAGTTGATATACCGGATTTCTATACGTCATTGACATGAGATAAATGGAACTTTCGAGATTGTGTTACGTTCCAACAAAACGTGAATTTACACCTGTACGTTATTGGTATTAGAATTTCATTCAAGTTCCTTTTAGATACATTAATTTTCAATGTTAACTGTTCTTATACAGTTTCTAAACTTTTTACAAAGGCTAGCAGTAAACAACGAGTCATAGCCAAAATTACTCTAGAAATCGACATCTAAAATGAAATAAGTTAAATAAAAAATCACTGATTGTTCTGAAAATTAAGTAATCTTGATTCGATCTAATAATAATCAAATTATTTTATCTCGTATGAAAGATCATTTCGTGTAACAGTGATCAAGGAAAGTTTATAAAAATAATATTTTACAACGCTAATCCGGATATTATTTGAGCAAACCGAATATGTGTTTGTTCAATCATGCACTAATGCACTATGAAACGAATAGATGTAAACATAATATTCGTGCTCGTCATCATCGTTCGTACACAATACGTATACTGCAAAATACTCAGATTGATTTTTTTTTACTTTAAGTATTCACGCATAAAATAAATGTATTCTATTATCACAGTTATTATATAATTAGTAGATTATTCATTACGGACAGATACTAAAATATTTGTGCATTACGATCAAGTAAATTTAAGTAATCAAGTAATTAAGTATCGAGTAAATTTATCCCATTCTCTCAAGACCAACCAGCTGTCACAGATGTGAAATACATAGGCCCCTCGACGCTAATTTACAAGCAACATATGAACGGACCTGGCGGCATTAGATCGGCAGTAAACTAGAGGCTTTATGTAAACCGAGTTATTGGGACGACTCGATTAAGCTTGTCCAGAACTGTGAAGGACATTATGTCCTCGTTTTACACTAAATCTATCAACCACTTTCTGGACATATTTAAATATATTACGTATGTAGTGTGTGAGAATTTTAACAATATTCAGAGTGTGTTTGCATGGAGTATAATTAATGCGTCACAATAGTGCAGCCTTAGAGGCGAACGGTCCGTCGTGCCGTAATGTATACAGAGCGCATAGGAATTTTGAGTGTCCTATGCTCTCGAACACGTGAAAGTATGTGTGTGTCTGTGTGTCGAAAAATGCATGACTTTCTAGGCTTTGACTTTGACTGCAAAGTCAGTCAAATATGAACAGTCGAGAGTAAAGTTAAGGCAACGTAGAGATTACCTAAGAAGTACAACTACCAGTTCAATCCTAAATCTAAACCCTCACCGGTTCTCAATAATTTTAATAGTCATTGCACATATCTTAATTCTTTTAATAAACTATATTCTCACCAACAACCTCATTACTACACGTATATCCTTAAAGAAAAAATGTATTAAGAACAGATGTCGATAGATCGACTGAATGATTCACGCTCTGCAGTGAAATCATAGAAAATCTAAAAAAAAATGCTAGCTTACGAAGTACAACAATTTTTCTAAAAAACGACTGATCGGTCATTTTGACCGCTTCCGTAGGTTTAGTGTTAAACACCTTCTCGAAGAAAGAGCGTCGCTGCCTAGGATGCAGGGGACTCGTTTAGCACCCAGCACCACCGGAAGTCCTGTCATCTTTATTCCGACACCGTCATTATCATGCGTATAGCGTGACACGCTCACCAAGGTCACCTAATGGAAATTATGCCTTTGCGTGTAAAGTATTTCTTTGCTCATAATGATTATTATCTGTAGGGCACATAACGAAATTCGGTTTCGTAACGTATGCTCTGATAAATTTCGTAGCATGCATACACTATTGCTCAAAAGTCTCAGGACGTTTTAAAAATGTATTGTCACTTGTTTGTAAATTATTGGCTATCGTTGAATCTTTCAATGTTTATTACGTAAATACCATTAAGAAAATTACTCGTTATAGCATTAATAGGTTATGTATCTGAGTTTCCAGAGTGTGCGGATTTTATGCAGATAAGTTTACATGGATTCTTCATAAATTTTGAGACTTTTTACTCTTCCTGAGATATTAACCTACAGTAAGCATCGTAATGGCCAGATCGTAATAGCCATTTCTGTGAGTTTAATAAAGCTTAACACGATTTCAATCATAGACAACATATAATGAAATTTATATTTAAAACCTCATCTGAAGAAATGTAAAAATAAAAACGGTTACATATAAAAATTCAAAATGAAATGTTACACCCAATGAATATTACAGTACTCGGAAGACCGGATCAAATATTGAATAATCGAAAACGATTATAATTATCTGTGTCATAATATTAATTTATCGACTATTAAAAACGTTATTGAATTAAAGCAATCCTCGATTAAAATAAAAAAAAAGTAAGGAAGCTGGATCAAGCAAATAATTTCTAAAATGGGATTGTTAAGCATAACTCGTTATCCTAACCAGAAGGCAACGTCTTCGATTTAAAGAATCCTTGCAGTAAAAAAAAACGAAATCAGCTAAATAATTACATAAATCTTTCCTCTAATTTCACGCGTACGATATAATATTTCAACTGGAACACAATTCTGTGATCTGGAGATCAAAAAGTGATCGACGTGTAGTGAAGTTAAGGGATAAAAACTTCTGGGCTGTATATATATGTAAGTCCACCATGAATACTGAGAATCTTTCCTTTCTTAAGAGATTAAACTAAACGCCTTGTGTAACTGTTTCTATGAATTCAGCTGTCATATTGAATGTGTATATACGCGTGTACAAATTGATTGGCAACATGAATAGCTGTAAATGAAAGTAAGCACGGTGCCTCAAAGATTAGAAATTCTCAACGCTCTTATTATAGAAACGCTGGTATTTTTTTTTTTTACAAAGTCTCTGATATTGTTCAAAAAAAAACTTTCTGGTGTAGGCAAACCTAAGGGATAATAAAAATATTTCGTGTTTATTTATTTACTGGCTATTTGCCACGTATCTTCTTTAATAAGAAAATATGTTAAGTTTATATATACAATGAGCAAAGTAAGATTACCATTAAATCCTATACAAAGATGTCATACAATCGTACTTTAATTAAGTATGCAACTAGTCCTCTTGCTCGGTTAGTCCAATGTGAAATATGACGCGCTCTTGTCGAATAGTAAGCTTATCTTTTGCCTAGTCTAATGATGCTATTGAGTTTATTGTTCGGAATGAACGCAATATTGAAGTTAAATTTCCTGCATATGCTACTGATTCGATGAGTTATGTTAATAAAAAACAGGATCTCGATGGAACCGGGTCGCCGTGTCCTGTAGGGTGGAATATTCTTTAGATGCGATTAATAATGGTATTATTGATTAGATGAACTGGAAAGTTTTTGTTAATGAGACTGTTTTTTAGAAGATTCAGGTTTTATTATGGAAATTAGTGTCTGATAGAAAAATAACCCTATTCACCAGTGAATTGATCACTCCGATCTTTTGTGAGACATGATGATGAGAAGAAAAGTCTATGTATAGACCAGAGAATGTCAGTTTATGATACGAGTCGAATCCCAACGTGTTATTACTTTTGTATATCATTGTTACCTCAAGAAAATTGATTTTGTTACCAGAAAGTTGATTTGTCATTGAGCAGAGCACATATGCTTACCGCTCGATAAGATCACGTCATCTTTCATTTTATTATAAGTCTCATAGAAACGATCGATTTATGCAACAATTTTTTACCTTATTCATGCAACAATTGTTTGCTGCAAACAGCATGTATTGTCGACGTAAAAAACCTTTAAGTTTTGTCCTGTTTACTTGCCTCGCAAATAAATTACGTTACATTAATATACATCAAGCTTCTTATTTTTATCGGTGCTAATTGCAGAAACAGAGTACATTCCTAGTCGAAAAATGAGTCAATCTACAAGCATTTCATAGCGAGTTCTTCATACAAACGAAATTTTTGCACGCAAATAAACTCGATTTCTGCGCAGCTCTTTCGTGTATAAGGGAAAAAGCGGATCTGTCTGGCCATTCTATTTCCGCCGAAAACGCGGCCCTGCCGCTAACGAAATTCGTTGTCCCCGAATGAGAAGCTTCCGAAAAAGAATACCGAAAAGCAGAATATCCTAGGTATGCATAAACGAGCCCGCCAAGCTCCATTACTCCTTAATTCCTTCGCAGTCATTTTTCCATGGCGAAGCGGCGAATTCCGCGGTGCAAACGGGTTGATTGCGAATTCAATATTCTAAGAAAAATTGCTACCGCAGTAAGAAATAAGTCTGTCGAATACTTCGCAAGATTGCGCGGTATTTTAAATTCAGCTCCAATAAATAATTCATAGGCAGCGAGGAAAGAAATCACCACGAGGATTACAAGCCAGATAAAAAGTTCATACCAAAGAACAGATTTGGTTGAGTGGTAATCGTGAAATTTACGTACATCCGTAGTTAAAAATAAAAACATGATTCTGGAGTACGAGGTTTGTTTGTTACACTCTTCTGTTATTTATGAGCTACATTGATTATTTGTATCATAACGCGGCTAGATCGACTTCATTATATATGTATGTAGGAAGAATGGCGTATAAAATTTTCGTAAAGGAATGGTAACCATTTACTACACATGATTTTTACGTTACACGATGGATGAAAAACTGTATGAATTTTGCATTGTTGCAATTGTAATATCGAGCATTCTATTCAATCTCGTTTTATCGGTTGCATGTACCAATTTCCTATATCTTATCCAATTCCTACAACCAGAAATAAAGAGAAGTAAGTATACTCCGTATATTTCCTGTAAAAAAGATATATAAGAGATAAATATTCCCTGTAATGCAAATTATACACTAAATTTCACGTAAATCAATTACTATTAAAATTTGTCAAAATTTGGTATCGTAATTTGCAATACGAAATAAATAATATATGTGTAATCATAACCGGTTCTGAATTGTTTAGGCGCAATTATCCTTAACCTTTTAGGTACGACGCGCCACTATAGTAGCTTTCGTGGATATCATCTTTCAGGACGATGCGCCACTATAGACACTTTGTAAAAAGTACGAGGATTCGAATAGTAACGTTAGCTACAGCAAATATATCGTTGATCAGCTGTTTAGACTAACCAAAAAACATTTTTCATCGTATTGTGCATCCAACAAATCTAAAAAACCATTACCAAATTGTATCGTATGTTCGAAAAAGGATATAACACGAAGATCTAGCTATGTGCATGAAGATCGTGACGTGGGTCTATGTGTCGTACCATGTTTTAAAATATATCATACTCAATTGTATTATTAATTATTAATGTAAATCGTTAAAGTTAAAGTACGTGTAACATATTTTGAAGAAAAATTGTAATCTAATCATCGAATACTTCATTCCAATATATTCGTGTAGAGTAGTACATTGTCCGTAGACATTGCAGTGCTGTATCGTTGAAAAAAAACTTGTTTTTTAAACTTAGTTTGCGCCAGACTCTGCCGTCCAAGGAAATAGCCTCGCGCAGAATTCAGCCGTACCTAAAAGGTTAAATTCCATTGCTGAAAAACACGATATTGTATTAAACTTATTACAGAACTGTAGAGAGCTCCATAAACTTTTATAAACACATTTTCTCAAGCAGAGGTATAAACAAATAATTATGGGGCAAAATGATAACACTATATTAACCCTCTACGGTTCAAACAATCAATTCTGCTTCACACGAAATGTATCTTAGAAAGCACGAAACCAAATATTATGCTCCTAATTTCCTAATTGAAGTATTAAAAAAACAACAGAACATCCAATACTTTCTTATTCTATACACGCTCTGTTACTGTAAAGTTTTTTTACACTAATGAGAAATGTAGCTGTGGTCTTGAAGAGCAGTGATCTTTTTCCCAGCTGAGCAAGAGAGTAAAAGAGCGGTTTAAGTTCATACAACGTTTCGGCTGAAGCTTAATTATATAAATAAACTGCAATAAACAATTATGAAACAAACTGATCACACTTTTGATTTTGATAACACCTCCATTCTAGATCCTGAACCGCAATATCGTCTCAAAAGGCTAATCTCAGAAATGGTACAGAATAAAATAAAACCACAACTCATACACCTACCGATCGGTACCGTCAACGTAAATTTTGCATACAATAGTCTTTTAAATCCTCTTAAGTACCTTTCGCCTATTACATTCTTTAGTTATTTCTCGACAGTTTAATTTCCCCGCCTTTCATCACCCTACAGCTCAACCCCTCCCCTCTGCTTCGTAGGATGCCATTTCATTGCCTCAGATTTTTTAGATCACAGTCTTAGATATAAACGTTCAAAATCGACCTTTGACAGTCCTCTTAGGGCCCGGTGACGACTAAAAACTAAGTCGGTTTTCACTTGAATCTATAACTAAGAAACAAAAGAAATGGGTTACTCCTATAAGTTATGTATAAAACTGACTCCAATAATCTTTACAATTGCTAATAACACTAAATTTGACAATAATCATGTTTTCGATTTCGAATTAAAATGCCAAGGCGGGTGTCTGTTACAATTGAAATCTTCAAGCTTCATAGTATAGTTCACCCACATACGATCAATCACATTACCACGCATACCTTCAACTTATTAACCGATCGACAGCATTATCATATACAATTTAACCTTAACACTGCATTTTTACAGTGATAATATCCTCTATAATATTCTCCTCAGTGTCTTTAGTTCAGTTTCTTAGTCTATTCCACATTACAGTACATCTATCTAAACCACTATTCTTCAACACATATATTTACCTCTGTTCATTATTAAGGTTTTTTCCCATTGTATTTCTGTTTGTATAATTTAGCTTGTATAATGTCACGCAAGAGCTGAGACATTGTATGAACTCAAACCGTTCCTTTGCTTTCCTGCTCACCTGGGAAAAAGATTACTACTCGTCAAGACCACAGCTACATTTCTAATACAATTTACCGAGCAGGAGCAATAGGAACATTATGTCGCGTTTATTACTCTAAAACGGGATAGGCAATCAGATTTGACAAAGGGCTGCGGAGAGTTAACCGACAATTTCAACAGACGTATTTTGGCGACTAGAAGCAGCAATAGAGAGCCATGAAAGAAGACTTCCTATCGAAGGGGAAGTCCGTCGAAAAGAAACGATTACGTAAATCGGGCGCACAGACGCGATCGGTCCGCCCACGATAAAGAGAGAAGTTTCGTAACGCACGTCCAATAGGCTGAAAACGGCATTTTCTATATCCCAGACTAGATCGATGTAGAAGCGATTTCCATGAAATGAAATTCTGTGACATGAAAACCATTCGTGGTGTAGGTCCTGAAACAAGACTGAGTAGCTGCTCCACACTTGTTCACGATGGTAACGTCAATAGCTACGGGAAATGTATTGCGGTTTCGGCGCCTCTTTTCTTACGAAATGCTCACGGCATTTCTACACAGTTATGCAGGTGCACCGTATTATCGAAAACACTACGGAACCTAATATAATTTTTTTTTCAACCTACCACCGTATATGAAGTTAAGTAATGTTACGTTTTCGAAACCATGATATTGGAAACCTAGTGCTAATAGCAATTTATGTTATACTTGTAAGTTATTAAGTATCGCTCTGATCAAAATCGACATCAACAACCGCTTGTAACAAATTATGTAAAGATAGTCAATAGGAAATATAAATTTTGTTTATTACGGAATGCTTACGATTATGCAACGAAAGCCTATTACCACAAGAGAGTCAAAACGTAGCTTTTATTAATAAAAGTAATGCTTTACTCCTAGATCGAAGAAAACATTACTTAGTGACATTTACGACAAGAGGAGTAATACAAGAATATATCCTTAGTCCTATACAAGTATTTTCATAAACCCTATATTATTATTTACAATCTGCCAGAATGACAAATAATAAATATGCATAAGTATTGATAGGTAGCATGCGGTTCGTCCCACTATTTCGGAAAAAAACACTCGTTATACTGTATTTATTACATGTACTACTGCATTGCGTCTGATTACTTACAGAGGATTAGAAAATGTTTGCTTTTCAATCTTCTTGAAACTGGTTCAAAACATGTCGGGGTTGTTAGATTAGTGCATTTATTCTACCTCTATGTTTATTACTCAGACGGATTATTTCCTCCTGACCTGGAACTATTTTTAGATATGAAATTTGTAAATCTGAGATGCATATAATCTTTTCTAGAAACAGGTTTTCGACGTGCATTTAAACAAATCGACGAAGATGAAAATTTTGCCGACACTATTTCTATATCAAACTAATTTTATACTGCACATAACTAATTTAGTTATGTCTACATTTTTTACTTTTATAAATAAAAAGTGTATGAACTACGAAAGGAACTTTTCACTTCTGTTTGTATGTATGTATTAAAGAATATAATTATAGTTATCAAGCGTCGACAAACCATAACTCGTTCAACGATAATTGTGTCAACCTAGAATTAAAACTTGCATCGCTACGCGTTGCAAATTTCAGATATTTTGAAAACTAATAACGCATGGGTCCACCTCCATAGGTCAGATACTTAGTTTTAAACGCAATGTTTTGGAGTTTCGTAGCTTCATCCTCGCCTCCTGCTTCTCCTGCTTCGATGTATTCCTCCTTCTCTTACCGTACAGGACGCTCGTAGACCGGACTAGTCATCAACCTCAGTCAGGGGAGTCTATTTTTGTGACGACCTATATTTAGTCGAAACTTATTCCAAGAGCACACGGCGGCCTGCACCGGGTCAGCGGACGAAATCCCGCGGGGCTTCTGTTTTGTGAATGTGATCTCGCATCAGGGCCAACAAATGGCCCAAGCAGAGATGAGGAAAGCGAGGGAACATTGATTGTATGAGGTATCTAACGAGAAATACGAATTTTTTCTATACCTCTTTTTACGTTATGTATTCTCTCGGTCAAAGCGAATCAAACTGTTGTTCATATGTGCTATACCTTGCTATTTTGCAAGATATGCTAACAAATTTGATTGTACTAGATCATGATTTTGTAATATATATATATATATATATATATGTATATATGCATGTACGTATATATACATACACACGTGTTCTCTGAATCTATCCTTTAACGCTATACACGTAAAAATTTCTTTGTACACGTACGATAAGAGCATTATGCTTACGACACGTTATTTTCTCGCGTCTTGTACCGATTACACACAACACGGGGGCTCGCCCACAAATCTTCCACCCCGATTCCTCACGCATTTCTATAGCCTTAAAAAATATTGCTTATATGTGCCTTATATCCCGTTAATAGACTCTTGTGGGCTGTACGCATGCACTGTATGCGCTCGACGCGACTCATTTTTCGCACTATCAAACACGCTTCGCTCTTGCTCGATCGACACTACGTTTATTATGTAAAAGGATATGGCATTATGTAATTCATTATGGCTTACGATTACGCTATATTTTATTGTACATCGCCGCCTTGACCTCACCGTCTACCATGGCCAAAGCTCTACGTTCTTATATTTCGTCCGCGCCGACTTTCAATCCTCGAAGATGCGGTAAAATCCAAAAAAAATTTTCTTTCAACTTGTCTCTAAATCAGTCGTAAAGATACTGAAGATTTATCGTTACATTTACTGAAATTTATTTATATATGTAGACGTTGAGCATATTAAGAGTACCCGAAGCGGATGCTCCTGTACGAATCTGGATAAATTGTTGTTTCTGAATTCATATGGCCGTGACGTATACCACGCCGGCTATTTTTCATGGGGTAAACGCGAGCGCGCGCACGCTACAAGGCGACGAATTACTCGTGCTGCGAACGAGCCTTGATTAAGCGCGAATATTGAAACATTGACGTAACTGCTCCGTCTGCCGAGGTGATTTACAAAATTGCTCTTCTTTGCCATCCTACGGCCAATTACCCGATGATAGAAGAGCCGCAGAATGCCATTTCATGTTTCGCGTCGAAAGCCATAAGAGAAAGGGAGCGTCGTATCTCTGTCTTTTGTAACGATTATAAAATATGCGATCTACGACGACTTTTTGTCCATCGTCTCTTCGAGGATCGAAAGGGGCGCGGAGGTCATCGAAAGTCTTGCGCCCTGCAAAAAGTACGGCGATTTTGGTTTTCAACTTGTTGTCATCGAATTTTCGAGTCCAACGATCGCTTCGATAAACGGTATGTACATTCCGTGATAGCACAAATATATTCTGTACTTTTTCTTCGGTGCACGCGCGGCAGTGCTCGATGTTCGGTAATAGTATTCACGAGTATTTATGCGCAACGATGAATCGCCGAACAGAAACGATCGTCTCCGTACCTTTTACCGATCGAAGCTCGCGATAAAAACCGTGAGACGTGGAAATGAAGCATTTTTTCGTGATGCGGGTAGTCGTCGCTTTTTCGAGTCGATAATTGTATCTGTAATATCTACTGATTATCGACACGCAGGAACGCTGTAAAAGTTGGCCGAAAATATGAACGATCTAGCATGAAATTGCGCGAGTTCGCGCTATTGCCGGTCCGCGATTATTTCGCAAATAGCGACGTGGTCTAACGATTATTGATCCTAAATATACGATGTATTATGTTCCAGGCGCGTCTTATCTCACAATTAATTCCGGCACACGACGCTCTGTGCGCGATACGGCACTAATGTATATTATATAAGGCACGCGGGCTATTCAGAACGCTCTCACATATGTCTTTTTTTTCGTTCCCCAGCGACTTGTCTTCCGACCGATTTTATCAGTGACGAATGAAAGGACTTGTACGTTCCACTCTCTCATCTTCGATAATAATTCGGGTCCGTTGCCAGAATGTACCGAGAGGATCTAACCGTTTAACGCGGACATTCGTAAATAATCGATCAAAGTTCGGCCGTCCTTGGTGAAATGGTCGCAATCGGCAACGTGCACAGCAAATAATTTCGTACGTTACATCCTAATCCTACGAATTTGTACAAAATATATTTATCTATACATATCGTGGAGGAGCGCTGTATGGCTCTAAATATATCAACCAGCTTTTGCACTAAGGTCGACGAAAAAAAGGCACGTGAAGCGGTCTCGAGAGAAAGTGCTCGCGACGTTCCTCGTCCAGAGTCCCTTTTCCCTCGATCCCTTTCTCCCTTTCTCGCGAGCAAACACAGTACAAAAATATTCCCCCGTTTCGGCCAAAGGCAAACAACCGCCGATCGCAAGGACCTCCACGGGAGATTGTAAAAGTCTGATTTCGCGTCGTTTCTCCCCACTGAAATTCTCTTTCCAAGGAGGGATCCTACCGACTTTTCTCTCCCTTTTATGTATACCCTGTATGCGTACGTGATCGCAGATCGGTCGATTCCTCATGATATTTACATATTTACAAGGTAACGATCGAGAGGATGAGGGAGTAAATGGCGCGAGGAATCGGAGGGGGGTGAACAACGAGGAACGTGAGGAAAAGGGCGAGAATGGTAGTGGAGATAATCGCGTCATACGTACGTGCCACACGCGCGTGCATGGAAGAAATTCTTTGAGCAATTAAACGATTTCCACGATCGGCGCTCGATTGCCGGTAAGACCGGAGGCCGTTTTGTCAAGCAATGCATTCGTGGAAAACTACGGAGCCGGGCAGCTGCTACCAAGAAATCGACCAACGGAGGTGTGTCCGCGATCGCTTCGAGGAGCACGAGGAAAAGGTACGCTACGTCAAGCTCCGCTTCTCTCTCAGACTATCCGATCGTTGGTGAAACCTCGAAAAATCCCAGTGTAGGGACGACGACGATGTCATCCTTTGCATCGACGATTTTCGTAAAATGTCCTCAAAAAAAAAAGGGGGGCGAATACTCCTTATAGTTATTGAACCGCGCGTAGGATTTTTCCTCGTTGTTTCGAGAAACAGTGATTCAGCGTTGGGTACCTTTTGCTCGTCCTCGCGGTTCTTTCCTCTCTCCCCGAGATCGTCGTGACGACAAACGGCGAGCGTCGATGCTGACATAATTCCGCAACTGTATATCGAGCACACTCGACCTCTAAACGGCCTAGCCGATAGCCACTGGGCGCTAATCTCGATGATAAAGCGGCGAGAAAAAAAGTCTGTCGGGATATCTGCCCGGTTTTTCGTTGGCATGGACGGGGCGGAGATAGGGGAGAGATCTGACGAAGTCGGAGGAAGATGTCAGCCGAGGCCGCCACCATGTACGATCTCCTTCCACGTCCCGAATCGTCCAATGGCCGATTATAACTTTATCGCGATGCGTAACGCGGCACCGGCGATCCATGGAAATGATAAGGCCTTACGTGGCTCGCTACATGTCGCCGATCACGTACCTACCCTGCCTTTCTCGAGGATTTCCCATGCCTTCGATCACCGAGAGTCGATCCTCCCATGCATGTCGAGATACTTCCTTCTACCTTCCAGAAATGTTGCGAAAGGTATTAGGAACGTACCGCTTCTCAACCACCCTTCGAAATCGATCCGTGCTACCTCCATTATGCTTCGACTTTAAGTATCGTTTCCCCGGATTTTCCCTCGCAAGGCATATGCTAGTAGCGGAAATCTACGAGACTATAGACTTTTCAGCGGTTCAGAGAGAAATCACTCGTCGTTCGTTGATCGTAGGACCGAACCCTCGGCGGTAGGGAATCTCGAGTCGAAGCTAAGTGTAATGAGGGCTGGCCGGGTACCTAACGAACGCGCTCCTGACCTGCGGGAACTCTGTATACGGACCGGGATGAGTCCTCCAGGACACCGGGAGCCTGAGACTCAGCTCGAGAGCATAGTCGTGGCCCCTTCTCTCGTTTAGGTTACAGATGTTTTGGCAGTTATTGTTGTTGTTGTTGACGACGTTCTGGCTGCTGAGGGGCGAGAGGTCGCGCTGGATCACGTGGTCCTTCGACGGCTTGCTCACGGGATTGTCCAGGTAGGGCTTGAAGAGGATAGCTTCCTTCTTGGTGGGTGGCGGTGGGGGCGCGCCGGATGCTGGGGGCGTCGGCACGGTGCTCGTCACCGGCTCCAGCCTCGAAGGAGATGCGTCGTAGACCCTCTTCGGTTTTACCAGGCAAAGCGGCGTCTCCTGAGGCGGCACCTCTTGGCAGAGGCTCGTTCTAGGCGGTTCTTCGAATTCGACGCACTGCCGCTTCGGCGAGGGCGAGGCCTCGTAGCAGCAGGAAAGGCCACAGTGCTGTCGCTTCAGGGAGGAGGAGGCCTCCTCCGGCGCCTCGGAGAGAGGAGATACCCCGTTGTACTCCCTGGGCGAGTAGCAGTACATCCTACCCTGCGACTCGCCGTAGCAGGTCCCCCTGAGGGAGGCCTCCTGGTAGCAGGACATCGCCGAGACGGTGGTGTGTGCATCGACGCAACAGGAGAGGTTGCAAGAAACGCCCGAGGACTCCATCTCGGAGGTGTGATCCGTCGCGGTGGGATGGTGGTAGTACGGGAAGTGCTGAGAGGAGGAGGAAGAGGAGGAGCCAACGTCGCAGCAGTACAGAGCCGGCGGGGGAGGAGATCGTTCGTACTCGGGTTCGATCCGCTCGTGCAACGGGGCGGAAACGTAACCCGTCGTTCTCAAGTCCACCGGTGACTCACCGGATGCGGCGTCCTGAATGGGACCCAGCCGCTGCCGCGCGTTTCCACGAAGGGCGATCTCGCCCCTCAGCTCGGTTTCCTGACCCAGCCATTTCTGCACCTGCCGGCGATTTATACCGAACTTCCTCGCGGTCGCTCGTTGGTTGCCGGCGACCCCGACGTCGCGATGGAAGGCGTCGAGGACGTCGAGCTTGAAGCGCAGGGAGAAGGACCTCCGGCGGGTCAGATCTCCGGGGGAATTTTGACTGCCGGGCGAACAATCGAGCGGGTCTATCTCGCTGTCGGAGCAACAGCTGCTGCTGGACCTTCCGGAGCTGCCGGAGCGGCGAGGACTCGGGGGTAAAGAGTAGGCCTCGTGCGAGGGACTGGTCGGTCTGGATTCGCTGGTCAGGGTCGTAGAACCAGGGGGTTGCCGTGGATAGTCGACGCAGGAGGACGAGGACGCGCCCCCCTCGTCGTTGATCTCCTCTTCCTCGAGCTGCGGCAACTCCTTCTTGACCACCGCCCTACCGAGCTCACCTCCCTCCTCTCCCTTCTCCGCGGCGTAGGCCCTCGTCTCTTCGTGATCGGTCTCCTGGTGGCAATGGTGCGGGCAAGGGATCGGCTTCTCGGAATCCGGCGGCGGGCAGGCGTGTGCGTGCTCATGCACGTGCACGTGCAAGCACGGGCTCGCGGAGGCCCGTGGGGAGTCAAAGTGAACGGACATCGTGAAGCCGCCCGCGGCGGCGGCGGCGGCGGCGGCGGCGGATTGGTAAGAGAGAGGCGAGAGCGGGACCCTCGAGGAGCCGGGGGAGCAGGTCGGCTCGTACGGTCCTGGCGTCGCCGCCGAGTCTGGGCTCGCTCGCTCGGTCTTTATCATCGACGGCGCTAGCAGTAAACCGTACGATTTCCCGTCTACGGAGGAAGAATCGACGTCGCCGTTGGTACGCTGAGACCGGTGCTGGCTCGGCGAGCGACGGCTGGCGGAATTACCGATCTCGTTCGGCGCGTATCGATGATCCTGACGAGAGGAGCGGTAACTCGTCAGCGTCTGGTACACCTTCAATTCGTTTCTTCCTTCGAAAACGGAGGAGGAGGCCTCGAGCTCTCGCTGCCCGTCGGCATCCGGGCTGTAATAACCGCGCTCCTGTTCGGGCCGAGGGGTCTCGGTGTACGAACGAATGTTCGTTACCTGGGAGGGTCCGTCCTCGAGCTCTCGACAGAGGTGATGGTGATGTTGCTGTTGCTGCTGCTCCGGCCCGACGGAGTAATCTTGGTATCCCACGGGCGTGAGGCATAGGGGTAAAACGGTACCGGTGGTGGTAGTAGTCTGAGAGCCATACTGGGGCGAGGAGGGTGAACCACCATGAGGAGGATGAGGAAGAAGAGGTGGGGGCCCTTGCTGCGTAGTCAGCTCGTCGCCGTGCAGTCTGGCGAGGCTGAGGTTCAAGGCCGGCGCTGTTGGAGTCACGGTGGACCCCGCGGATTCCGTCACGGTACCGTCCGGCTTGGAAACGCTCGCGGACGAGATCGCGGCCGAGGGTGTAACCCCGTTATTCCCGGATTCGACGCAACTATTTCTCAGATTGTCCTCGCACTGTAACCACTTTTGAATCTGTCGTCGATGAATGCCGTACTTCCTAGCCGTCGCCCGCTGATTTCCACGACAGTCGATGTCGTTTCTGTAGGAATCGAGGACCTTCAGCTTGAAGGCCGGAGCGAAAATACGTCTGCTGCCCATCACGCCCACTGATTTTCTCACGTTTTGTTGCTGCTGCTGCTGCTGCTGATGCACCGATTGTTGCTGCTGTTGCTGCTGCTTCTGATGCACCATTTTCACCGAGGTTCCCTCACCGAGCACTTCGCTCACGCCATGGGCCATAATGTTTCCACGCACTTAACTGTTTCGCACCGTGGCCGATGGCCGTCACGTCGAACGCGAGTACGAGAACGACGGTGATAACGACGAGCTTTGAAACCGGGCACTGCCAACGACGCACGGGGGTACCTTAACGCGTAACATTGCACGAAGTGGCCTGGCCGCGCCGCGTACGGAGTTCCTTTTAGGTCTTGGTAGATGCCGTAACTAATTTTCATCCCCACCACCATGAGGACTGCGGCTGCTTCCCACTGAAACGGTCTTTCCTTTCCCCTCCACCGTTCTCTCGCCCAGCGAGCGCTGCTACGCCGTACTCTCGGCCTCTCTCTGCCACGCTCTCCCACTCGTTTCTCTCTACAGCCGTCTCGCTCCGTTCCGTGCCGTTCTTTGTACCCGACCCTCTCCTACTCACGTTCGCTCACTATCTCTCTCTCCCTTCCACTCCATCCAGCGGGCGCCCCCTCGTCCCACTCGAGCGGCATAGGCGCTAGTCGATCGCCGCCGGCCACCAGTCATTCTTCTTTCTTTGCGCCACCGACCTAACCTCCACTGACTCGTCTCTCTCTTTTTCCTTTTCCCTCTCTCTCTTTCTTTCTCTCTCTCTCTCTCTCTCTCTCGCTCTCTCTCTCCACGACCCTCGTCATTCTGGCCGCCCGGCCTTCCCGCTCGCCCCCGCCGCCCCACTCCCTCGCCCGCCAAGCGAACCGCGGGCGTAGGCGCCCCACCCCTCTCACCCCTCTCTTTAACACCTCGCCGCCGTAAAACTCCGCCATTTTGTGCGCTCACTTCCGTTAATGACGCGCGCGGGAAACGTCACGCCGGCGTGACGACGCGCTCCTCGGCGCCATGTTGTCTGCCGCGGCCGTCCGACCGCCCCGGCCGCTAGCATCGCCGCGGCCAGCCAGCATGGAGCCTGGATTTTTACTCGCCTTTCTCCTCGGCTCGCGCGGCCGTGCCCCCGTATGTCCTCTCGAGCCACACGACGGACAGCGCTATTCCACGCCGCCGAGACATCGGCTTACCGAGCAGCACACCGGGGACAAAAAGAACTCGGCAAAGCGGAGACACATCGTCCGCGTTAGCGGGGCCGACACCGAGCTTTTGCGCTCGCCGAGATTAGGCACGTTATCTGGGTTAGATCGCCGATGCGGCGTATATATCGGGCGCGCGATACGATTCTTGAAAGTCCGCCGTGGGTCGGCACCAGCTCGACGGCCACGGTGGTTTTACCGGGGCACCGTCGGGGGGAGGGGGAACATCGCCTTCCGGGAAAAGCAACCGTGTCGGCTCACCGGTAATGGTAGTCTTATTAGGGATGAAGTCGTCCCTATTGCGAGTCGGCAGGGTAATGCGATCCGTATTGTTCTTGCTGGTTATTACCAGCGTTTCGACGGCTTACCGTTAAGGTTATAATTTTCGTCGGTACCTTGTCCGTTTCTTCTCTCTCTCTCTCCCTCCCTCCCTCCCTCTCTCTCTCTCTCTCTCTCTCTCAGTTCCGGCGCCTTTGTCCCGTATCCTTAAGCCGGGACCGCAGAAGTTACCTTTGAATGAGTTTTTGAAGCGGGTATGCGTGCTACAAGTTTCTCGCATATACGCCGCGGAATGAGATCATGTTGTTTTTGTGGCGTGAGCCGACGGTTAATATGTTTAGCTTTACGCGCGGTTGCCATGTCGCTCGGGCGCGCACGTAGGCCGCGGAGGGACCTGCGAGGCAATGACGCAAGCCCCGCGCTACTGTCGAGGCGGCGTGGGGGTGCGAGGGGGCTGAGGAGGGAGCGAGCGGGACGAAAGATCGGGGAAAAAGAACGAGACGAGGCCTCGTAAATTTCCACGATTCGCGCCACCGGTGGAAACCGAGAAACTCGAGCGATCCTCCCGTACTTCCCCGAAGTGGTATGACCGGCTGCGTTTCCGAGAATCACGGCGACTATTGCTGCCCCGTAGATCGTGCTCCGGCACTAGCCTCTTTTCGTAACCCCGGTCGAGCGACCGGAGGTGGCACCTGCTTGGCCTTCGCTCGATTATATAGCCGCGACTCATCGCTCAGGCATTTCGCTATCCATTCTCCGTTGAGCCACGGATCTTGCCGCGGTATATCTGCCGGCGTGATCTTTCCACGAAATTCGCCTTCGGGAACGACGAGATCTCGCTCCGCGTTCGACTTCTCCCTCCCACCTCCCGCTAGCCGGAGGACCTCCGTCCTTCCTACGACCCGCGTTTCAGGGAAGGTGGCCATCTCGACGTCTAGAAGGATACCTGCTAAAGCCATCGCGCGAAGAGAACGGCTCGGCGGTAGCAGACCGGCAGTCGCCTAGTACGCCACGACGGCTGGCACGGCTCGTCGGATTTGTCCTTGGGGCCGAAGGTAGGCACAGCCCGAAGTGCGAGGACGTGGCAACGCAGCGGGCAGGCTCCCCCTCCTTTGTCCGTCGGCCGGTCTTGCCAGACAGGGTGTCGCCAGCTCGGTCGGCCTGGTCGTCCGGGTTGGAGCGAGGGGAGAGGAAACGGGTAGCTCGATGGAGTGAAGTGGCAAGGGGTCGGCGGGGGAAGGGACCGGTGTGCGTTAGTGTTGGTACGGACGAGAGGGGGCACGCTATGGGGGAATCGTTCTCGGGCTGCACGTAGGTGCGGCAAGGAAGGCTACGCGTCGGATCCGCGTGTGTGCGTATCGTAGGATCGGTCGTGGACCTACATTCACGCGGGGTAGCCATGTTTGAAAACTCGCGTCCCGCTGGAATGTGGCCTGCGGGGGCCCCATCGTCGCGGTCCTCCCCCCTCCCGCCCACCGCTCCCTTTCCTGCCTCCGTGATTCTCCGCCACGGACGCCTACCTACGCTCCACCGCCGGCCCCACTCAAACCCCGAGCCCCCTCGCCCCCCGGTCCTCAGCCTGATGCCCCAAATGGTCGCGTAACCAGAGACGCGTCTCTGGCCTGGCCTGGTCGCGCCAGACTTCTCGGCGCCCAAATGATGTACGTCGACCGTTCTCTTTCTTGTTCTCTCCCTCGCTCCCCCCCCCCTCTCTCTCTCGCTCGCTCTTTCTTTCTCATTCCACTTCTTTCTTTCTCCGTGCCTCTCGCTTCCTCTCTCGGAGCCTTCGCTTTCCTCGCTCTCTTTTCGCGTACTTACGTACCGATATGCTACCGGAGGAAAGGCAATCCGGGCAAGAGACGAGGGGCCTCTATTTACACGCACATCGACTTGCGACACCTTACCTTCGGCAGCGTATCGCAGCCCTTATATTTACATTATCCGCGGTTTGCAGAGGAGAGAGGCGGCTTGGCTTCGATTGAATTGCTTTTAATTTGTTTATTTATCTTTGACTTTGCCCGGTATGGTCCTGTGGCCTAGGAAGTTGTTCTTTGAAGCGATGAATGAAGTGTGTAAGACGCGTCATTCTATAGGAGTATCCGGAATTGGTTACTGAAATTCAGGTGTTAGTCTGTAAGGTACTACTTTGATACATCTGCATTTGTTAGCATTGACTCATCGGACGTTATCGTTTATTATTAGAATTTAAAGGGGGGAGAGTTTCGAATTAGTGGAAATAATCCCATATATATTGGGTGAGTGCAAAAGTTCGTGTGGAGTTTCTCATAACTCTATCTATTGAAACTCTGCACGAACTTTTGCACTCATCTAATGTTATTATTGTTATTGCGCGTGGAAATTTAGATTTCTTATTAGCATAATCATACATCAGAAATGGTTTAAATTCTAATTTAAAGAAACTTGAGTCGAAAATAAGTAGCAAATGATAAATTTAATCGTGAAACTTAAGTCGAAAATAAGTAGCAAATGATAAATTTAATCGTGATAGGAATGTTCTTTGTTTCTATTTTTCGACATAGTGTTGTGGCCTTATTCAATAATTTTTATCCAATTCATACGATAAGCTACGTAAAACGACGATCGTAGTTATGTGATATAGTTATCGAATATAAGTTAATTCCACCCACGTGTTTTAGCATTTACTCTTATCGTTATGAGATTTCGAACCATATTCTAAAACCACATTAGAATGCCGTATTCATGAATCTAGAATTGATAACTGACTTCGAAATGTTAGCCCGTTAAGTACAAGGTGCAACGCCTGTACTTTTCTCCATTGCCCGTTATACGTATACCGATTGCAAACTATTCTCGAAATGTATATCGATCGAGAGAGTATTTATTATCACGCACATTACCGTATATGGAAGTTTTGAAATCCACCCCTTGCAATTTGAAATGCTAATTTGCTGTTTCTCCGTAACGCTGTTTTCTTTATGATTACGGAACGTTGGATATAAATCTTAATTTTTCACAGATCTCTATCCAAAACGTATTGACGTTATTATGTTCTTCGTCATTGAGGTTGCGCGATCTGTGTGTGTACATTAAGAAATAATCACTTCTCTCCGTATTCTTTCTAAAGCATTAACCGATATTAAATCATAATGCAAATTGAAAATCCTTAAAATTTATATCGTTACGTTAAAGTTTGCGATTTGCAGTGCTATCCAGCAAAAATCAGTATCCACGATCATAGTAAATTTGTACTATTTTATAATGCACAAGATACTTTTAGTTTTGAAAATGTACTGTTATGAACACTTTCGTTCAGAATGTGTATCTTAATGTAATCATCACGACACCGGAAACTGTAGTGCACGTTATACGATGTACGAAAGTCGAAAGTCGACGGCCGGAATCAAACCCTCCGAAATACGAGTTTGGTACGCCTCCATAGTCTCTCGTAACCTCGTGCTCCTCGGATGGGCCTGAAAGCCGCGTGTATCCCGGCAAAGGCGAGACAGGCGGTCGCCTACGGCGCTCAGTATTGCGGGGGCGATGGATTAAATCTTGCCTCCTTGAATTTCTTTGAGTTCCCGCAAAGCTGGCTACCGTTCAAAACACCCTATAATTTTTACGCTGGTTTTCTTCCTAACATATTGCGCGCAAAGTTTCTCGATTCGTTAACTCTGAACGCCATTAGCTCTTCCCCTATTACAATTTAAAGATATCGCGTCACATCTCGCATATTTGAGTTTACACTCTAAGAAACTTTATACATTTCGTGCCAATCTATTCACATCGTAGCTTATATTCAAGATATATTTCAGAATAGAAGATGAAGGGTGGAAGAACTTTGTTTCAGATATGTTTCTTCTAGGTAGAAATGAAAAGGAAGTCTTGGGTTTACCTCTTTAGGTGCCCAATCGTAGCAAAGTATCGGCAGCAAAGTATGCGTTGTCGGGCCAAACTCGATGTAGAATCGTAAAGAATTAAGGATTCTATATCGAACAATGACCGTCGAATACGAAGAATCATACTTTTTATTACTTTCCTTGCTTCGCAGTTCCTCGAGGAAGTTAGTAAGTTTCATTATTGTTCGCTTGCTTGCTCTGCGACTTACCGATAATCGCAGCTACACCGTCGCATAATTTGTTCCGTGTCGTTAAAATCTAATTTCCACCAGCATTACATGGGCCGTGCGCTTGGTGGATTTATCGAGGAAAGAAAGCACGGATACTACAGCCGGCTGCGGAGCGCCTAGTGATAAGAGAGTGGCGGACACCGGGGATACGATTGCTCATGCATATTCATTTTTTATTCGAAGCAAAAGAACACCACTCGGTGAAATCCTAGTCGGAGCTTATACCCCAAGTTTATTTATGAGTAGACTACTGGGAGAGCGCCACACGTGCACCGTAGTGACACTTTTGCACCGTACATTTTTAGTGTGCGAGCTACTGCGTCTGTGTAACAGCTGAGTGGTAACGCATGCATAAATACGAACGGTCGAACGTGGGCAAAAAATCTCCAAAGCACAAAACGCTTTTCGTGGCATGCATCGTTGTTCGTTTTACTATTAATTGAATTATTACCGACTTTCGATCGATGTCGATCATTCGATCGATTCGATGGACTTTCAACAAAGAGACAAAAACCAATTCGTATGATCGATCGAATGTCCATTACGATTTGCAAGCTAAATCTCCCGATCATCGAGCAAGTAAGCTATGATTGGTCCGCATCCTGATTTCGAAGAAACAATTTCCGAAGGACGGCCGGAAAGCGTCAGAAGCATCGCGATGCAAGAGCGAGCGTATAAGGAATACATAACGACAAAAGGATCGCTTTGGAATCACGCGAATACGTTGAACGAAGCATCAACGGGGAGCCGTCGAAGGCAAAGTTCGCCTATCTATCTCTCGCCGCGTATCTATATCCATGTATTTTTACAAGCTCTCTTGACCGATAACGGGGAGAACAAAAGCAAGATTTGGCGAGGGGCAATCGTTTCCTCTCTCTCCTTTCCTCCTGGCAGCCCGAAATACGAGTGTTTTCGAACGATCAAAAATCCCGGCAGACACGGGAGGGCGACATAAGTATCTCGCCGATAAAAAGATCCCCCCTCCGCCAGCTCGTAAATCCAATTCCCCGGTACAGGTTGAGCGTCACACTTGGTCGCATCGGCCGTTTGCCCACGTACGAGTGCAGAAATATATCCTCACCGTGGGCGGTCGCACGATGGCGCCTACTCGCGCATACCTGCGCATACCTGCGCCCGGAGCTAACCTCGCGCCTCGAAATGCCCGTTTCACCGAGATTCCACCGCCCCCCACCCCTCCCTCCTGCTCGTCTTTCAGTACCTCTTCATATCCCTCTCCTCGGTTCCTCGAGAAAGAGTCCGGGGACGGTAGAAACAAACGAGGTGAGAGGAAGCTTTATCGGGCACGGCAATGCGCGAGTGCACAATGCGACGCCCACGTTCCGTCTCTCTCTCTTCATGCACACACGCTAACCTTTATCTTATCATTGGCGAAGGCGTATCGAGGCTGGTTGCCATGTGTTTGTCTTTGACACGAAGAAGATTCCGCGAGGACGGCGGCCCGGGGCGACGTGCCCGCATCTTCTGGCACTTCCTACCCAAAGCCTCGAGAAATTATTCCACGCGCGCGCCCGCTTTCGTTCTTCCAACCTCGGGCAAAGACTGCAGGAAAAGAGGGACTGGCCTTATCGACGGAGCAGTGGAGAGAACAAAAACGGAAATGCGCGCTGCCTTACCCGCGGCACCGGTTATCTCCCATAAAAGGTCGCGATGCGATAGACTCTTTGCTTGTCGGGATAGGCTTCTCGCGTCGATGCAGGATTCACGATTGATTTTCGATTGGTCGAAAGTGGGGACAATATGCTTCGCAGATATTAACGAGAAATGGCCGATGGACTTGAAGCGTGTTTTTTCCGAGTGGCGCTTTAAGATCTTCGATAGTAAATACGTAGGTGGGGATGGAGTATATGGTCAAAGTGCGTCGCGCGGAGTTTCTAGTAGCGTGCAATGTTTATAATCACTTTTTGATAAAAAAAAGATGCGGTAGATATCGATATTACAAATTACTCGGCGCCCCCTTCGTTATCGCTCCTCCTTGACGCAATGCAGCAGCAGCGTGCAGTTCGCGCATTAAAATTAGATATGACCTATAACGAGATATTCGGAACCGTTTAATTATTCGGTCGCTTCGTCGGTATTGCAAAACGTCTTTTAATGAGGAGTCGAACGCATTTATCGCCGTGATAACCGAAGACCGCAAGGGTCGTCTGAAGCTTGTTAAATTTGTTATCGATCGATTCCAACCTTTGAGACGTCGTTAAAGCGCGATTGGACATAGATTTATGATTCTGCTTAAAGCCGGATGCACTGAATGCTATTGGATAGAAATCGAGTTCGGTGTTTGACGTATCAAACTTTACAAAAGATCGTTATGGTTTCGATATTGACTTTCGATCCACTCGTAAAGCTGATTAGCTTTATTTCTGAACGTCATTTGGCTATCAAAAAGAAACGAAACGTCGAAAAACATTGCAATTTGCGTCAGGAGGATCGTATTGGCCTTTCAACCTTTTCTTGGCCATATTTATCATTATATTAAGGAGTCGCTGATTGTTTGTCATATAAATCTCAGGATTTTATATTGATCTTGAATCTAGACGGAGTCTCGTTCTGCCGTTAACGTCGAGTGAGCCAAATGTTTTCTTTTGATCGTCGGCAGATTATTTCGTACCGCAAAACACGTCGAACGTCCACGCGTCTATTATTGTTAACAGTAACAACAAACAGACGCAAGTGCATCGCTAATACGTACATCAATGCACGTCGATCGATTAGTCATGAGCCAGGAAATCACTGGCTGCCGACCAGTCATACTGGTTTATTTACGGGTCGTAAACTTTATAAAATTCGAGGGGGCGCGTTCGATGATCCTGTTGAATATCAGGCGATGGAATCTATGTAAGCGAGGGCCTTAAAATTTTCAATAAATTTCTTGATTCCACGTTTTTCGCTCGGTACTTCTTACCCTGTAACATTTTATGTCTCTGTTCCGATCCTCACGAATGTGAATCTATATATAATGATATTTTTGCGGAGGAAGGCCAGTTATTATTTAGACTAACGCTACCACCGATCGACCATCGCTGTTTCTTCGCCGTTTTTCATCCGAATTAACCTTCCGCGATGTATAGCGACTTTTAACATTAAACCTGCGGAAGCGGTGAAAATGATTGGTCAGTCGTTTTTTTTTAGAAAAATCGCTGCACTTCGTAAGAGGACATTTTTTGAGATTTTCCATGATTTTACTGCAGAGTGTTATTCATTCTATCGATCTGTTGACATATTTTCTTAATATCCTTTTTCTTGAAGAATATACGTGGTGGTATACATAAGTATATCCAGAAAGAGACTGGTAGGTTTAGTGTTAAGGAAACTGATTTACGTGCTTGTGCCCCAAGTCGGCTATTATGTTCCTTCAAATCTACAGATTAATTCAGAACGAAAAACTATCCTGTGGTTACCAAATAATCCCCACTTACCTATATGCACCTTTCTCTTTTTTTTTCCACAATGCAAGATTACGTGTTTGCTGAGATTAAGGTATCTGGAGTGTGAAAGTCTAGTGTGAAATGTATATCATGGAAGGGTAAATAGAATGAGCGCGCTTCTTACTGGGCGTATATAAGCTGTGGTATTTTCGCGTACCGCTTATATAATTTTCGCCTTCGAACCCTCGGATCGTTACGGTATCAGTGCGAGTGCTAATGCACGAAAAATAAAGTATGCAACGATGAATTATTATTCTGCGCCGTGCTTACGTCACGATATGGTCGTGGAAAGTATTGTAAGGGGGGAATAGGAGATTCATACCATCAGCTTCATATTGCAGCCAATAAAGGAACGAGATTATTTTCAGAATTGTTCTTCGTTTAATTATTAAAACATTCACGTATATAAATAGAGTACAAATACATGTGATATTGATGCGTATGCGTGTTTCCTTCCGAGCGTCTATTGCAATCCGTTGTGATATATACATTTTGTTATCCAATTCAGGTCGTAACGGATGGTCCTCTTTGAACGCCTTAAAATAAGCGGAATGTCGAACGGTTAAAAATACTGATGGATGTTATAATAATCCGTGCCAACTACAATAGTACATCGAATCATGTGTCCACTTGATTGCAGTATCGAATATCATTGGTGCGGTATTAATGCAGTGACCGGTAGGACGCACGACCGTTTAGTACGAGATTTGCATAACGTAAGCGAATAAGATATGCACCAGCCATGTAAAGTGAACAGATACGCGACATAGTATGAAGGCAGGAAATAGTGCTGCGCAACATTATTTTATTATACCAGAGGATGGAATAGACTTTTTCGAATTTAGAAAGACTCGCGATTACGAATCCTGGCTCATGTGTACCAGTCTGTCATAAAGTGTTTTTCCGTTTTGTCCGATCAGCACAGAAATTCGAGGACCAGTCCGTTTTAGAGCGAGCACCTTAACCAGCGACCGTGATTTGCTCCACCATCTTAAGTACCATTGCTCGAAGTTTATACGACAAGGAGGACAATTTTTCACATAAAACCCGTTAGAATACCACGTGCATAATGTACATTCTGCATCCATAAATAGGTTAAACATTGACTACGAAGCATATTGTATATCTCTACGCAAATCTTCCTCCGTGTCGTTTTGTGCCTGATGGAACGTTTCCTCGCCTTCCGCTCGACCTTTCGCCCCTTCCATGCATTCTGTTCGCACGTCTTTGAAAATTAGGATCGTTCCACAAGATCGAAAATGACAAAAACGTACGCTCGGAAACCTGCGGCAAGCGTTCTTTCGGGTGGAGCTGACAAACTGATTAATTATGATTAGTCTTAAAGTATTAACCGATGGTTGGTGACTACCGGAAGTACGTCGTACCGTGAATTGTATCTCCAACCTCCAAAGTGCCGATCAAGTCCGACAGAGTCTGATCTGCACTTTGGCTGATTAGTGCGAATAACGATACTCGGTATACTCATGCTCGTAAATCTCGAAAGGGCAGTTTCCTCGGCACCCGCCTACAGGCCATTCATACTTTCTCAAATTTCGAACCGCCTTATCGAGAGACTGGTCAAAATTGGAATATTAAATGTTGAATTGTAATATGTCAGGGCTGATAAACAATTTTTTAAGCGCCATTATAATCGACCGATGAGACGTTCGATAATTTATACATACATATGTCCGTTGAAAATAAATACGCCCATCATGTTTCATCGCAGATCATTTAATCGGCGTTTTAATTATCGAGCAAAGTACAAATGGCTTCGAGAGTGAGACTGCTCATCGCGATCGAAAAGTGCTCTCTCTCTCTCTCTCTCTCTCTCTCTCGCGCTCTCTCTCTCTTTCTCACCTATGCTTACATGCTCTGCTTATTTTCTACCTTAACGCTAGTTGTATCATTAGAAACGTTAGTGAAGCGTGAACCTTTAAATACCGCTAGTCTTGATACGGGTTACAAGTCGATTTCCGCCGAATGAAAAGTGGGCAGGGCCGCGTTAGGGACCGCGAAAACCCATGAGTACCATCGGCATAAAGCAACGGAACGAAAGGACCTCGTCCTAACGACAATTTTCTCCTTGCAATCCGATCAGAAGTAGCTACTATAGGATAAGACAGTTAGCTGTATTTAAGATGTCCTTAAATATTTATTGTCCTCGGCGTTATCCTCTTCGCGTTTAATCTCGTAATCCATGGAACGTGTCCATTCGTGCGCACCGAGAAGAAAGTTCAATGGACAATCGTTAAATGTCTTTCCGACCAATGATGTTCGGATCGAGTATTTACATCAGCATTGTGGAATTCAATTTCTCAAAGCGAAAGGCTTATCATTTATGCGAATTAACTTTGTTCTCCGTGTGGCTTTTATATTGCGCGGATAATTACGATTACGTGAATGTGCCTTTAAGTTGAAGTACTTCGCTATTCTCCAACAAATTTCTCTATTATTCGCGACGTACGGAATATCGTACATGTGATCTCCGCCGTGCGACAAGATTCATTCATGATAAATACCGCGAGTTAATGAACGTAAACCACGTGTTAGTACGTGAAAACAAATGGAAGGTTTAAGATGCTCTTATATTACCGTCCCCCGTTGTCAGTCGCTGAAAAGAACAACGACCCTCTTCCCAGTGTGTCGTTTACGTTAAGTGTGCCTCCCGGTGCATGGGATATGTAAGTGCATCTTCAAACTAGCAGATTTTGTATTTATTATGGAGAACTTAGTTCTCTTCGGATTGTACTTATGATGTTCGTCGTATGATAAAATTCACGGACGATAAATATCGCGGGCGTTTGAAGGCAAAACGAATGTAAATGCCTGAAAGTGACTGAAATTACGATCTTAAGAGGTTTGTTAATTTTTTCTCTAAATCTTTTCACTAACCGATGCGAAATATACGGTAATGTCCAAAGATTACGGTTGATATGTTGTTTCGTGTCAGACGTTTAGCGCGTGCGCATTTGTGTGTCAACGCATGCGATATGCGAAAGGCATTTGATCGCTGTTCTCGATCAAACTCAGATTGTCTCAAACTCGTTCGCCGGTTGCGACATTTAGATTATTAGACTTGTGACTTTCGTGACGTCATATGATTGAATCACGGTAAATACCATACGTAAATTAATGCACACCGTGATGCAAACGCGTGAAAGTAGATCGAAGATCGCGCACAAGACGCTCTTCTGTTATTATGCTGCCGAAGTTAATTAACCCCTTGGCTTACAACAACAAACCGCACTCGTGCATATTGTAATTCAAATCAAATATCTAAATATCTAGGACAAAATACAACTCTGTATAGCGTACTAAAATTTAGCCAAAGCTAAAAAGTGTGGATGGTGAATAATAGCCAAAATCTGGGAGCCGTTTGATAAAAACCAATCAAACTTTCGATAAAATATGAAGTACAATAAGAAGTTATGGATATAAATATGGAATAAGGGCCAAATTATCAAAGCAGTTGAAGCCCATAATACCCAAGAGAAAAGAAAACCTATAAATAATCAATCTTTCGATCATTACTATGGTTAAATATCAAATTTCGGCCCTTATTACTTCAGAAAAAACGTAACACAAGGGGTTAACGATATTCCTTATGCAACATTTATGTTGAAGAACGTGTTTATGTACGTAACGCGTATGACCATTTGTGATGTATAGAACCTCACTGTTTTTAGAGAATTTATCTTACGCGACATTCAGAATATTACACTCGCACAAGACTTGATGACAATCGATATCGCGGATAATTGAACACATACCGGGTTGTAAATGCGCGCAAGCGGATGCGAAGTTGCCTTTGAGATGTATTCTTAAATTAGCGTACTCCCCTTTCTCGTGGAGTCGTCCTTCTGCAATGCGCAAAACTATTGCCTCGAAAGCATTGCGTAAGGAGGACCTTGTGATACTTGCCATCGGCGGCCAGTAATCTTTAATGTCGGCATTAAATTATTTTTGATGTGATCTATACTTAGTGTACCTCAACAGCCCCGATGAAATCGTTCGGAATGTTGCAAAAGCAAACCGTGTGATTTTCCCGATGCGCAATCCTATCGTAAATTTATTGCGAATTATATACCTCGTGGATATAGTTGTCTTTAAAAAAGAGACATTTGTAATAAACCAAGATGTGTTCTGTATGACAACGTACAGCGTTACTTGGCTTTTCCTAATTCGTATATTCTAAATGGTTCATTTAAAAATCTTTTAAAGGCGATGTGACTTTCTACGCAAAGTTTATCAAGAAAATTGAACGCCTATTGAACACTGGAACGTATTTGTGTAGATCCATATTGGAATATTACTTGCGTGTTTTAGCTATGCTTGCAAGTTACCCACGAAGATTATTTCACCCGAGTTGTGGTTCGAAGAAAGAATCTCATATTTTCCTTTTCCCGAATCATCTTCTTTAAGGGCCACGACTTTTGAACTTTCCTTCTCGAATCTTACGTAACATTTGATGCAACGTTCATTGATGAATTCTACCATCTATGGAATATCGAGGAAAATTCACTTGCATCATACGATGCTTACATTTCTCATAGTACAAGGTATACGTAAGGAATCTACGTCGTGCGTTGTGCCTTGAGAAATTCCTGCAACATAGACCGCCGATCATATCTGGCAGTGAGCAAGTTTTATTCTGAAAGGAAAAATAGTTTCGCGCTGAGAGCAATTCACAATGTACGACACATTGCACGAAACTTTTCTCGATATTCGCGCGGCGCAAGTTTATTGGTTGTGCAAGTTAAGTTATAACGCGAATTGACCTTGCGTGAGCAACTTTCGTAACATTCATCGAGTTTCGCGAATCTCGATTCCATCGGTCCTTCGCCTATTTTGGATCGGAACGACTGTTTTTTAGGGCATCATCTTGCGCGGCGACAGCCACTTTTTCATGTAGTAGCAGAAGATTGTGGATATGTAGATGAGAACAAGGAGGGCGCATGTTACACCCAATGCCAACACTGAAGCTTTCGTTGGACAGGGTTCCACGATGGTCACCGTCTTATCTGAAATTTGAGTTCAATCATTCGTTTATAGTCATATTCACGATCAGTTTTCTTGTTATCAAAATAATAAAAGTAGTTTGTCAATGAATGAATGATTCGAGTGTTCCAATTTAAGCAATCTTTTTTTTATGCTTTACACAACATAAACGTGTATAATAAAAAAAATGATGTAATAATTTATGCAAAATTTCATAAAAATTATTGCTGACGATTAGAGCTGCTTCTCAGCTGTGTGGTATTGTGTTCGCAGAAGTAATCAAACAGAATTGATCTGAATTAGAATCCGGAACAGATCTAGATCGTAATCCAAGAGTCACTAATGTTACATTGCGCTTCTCGATATTGATATACGCTGAGTGGATATAAAATACATAAACAATTATCGAAGATTTAAAGAACGAAAAACGCAAAATCTCTCTAACTACTTATACGCGTTTTTAACACGAATCAATATTTTTTTAAATCTGTAAAATATATGCAAAGCAAACAGCCTATTTTTCGAATATGAAAAATTATAAAGTAGCATTTAGAAATAAAGATTACTGCAGGTTGACCGATTGATTTACGTAACATCATCGTACTATAACAAACTTAAAAATTTTGGCATTCCATTATTTTGTAAACAAGTAGATTTTAATGAAAACAATCAATTTATGTTGATTAAATATAAAAGCAATAGATGACGTACATTGTTCAGAATGATGTATCATTATTCAGACATACGTCATCTATCGTTTTTATATCCAATATTTTACGTTCGTAAAACATTGCAAATTGGATTATATACAATCAATTAGTATAAAAGGAAAATAAACATAAAACATTTAAAATGCCAGATGACATTGATTAACGAACGCTTGCACATGATTTGATGATTGAATACAGAAACTGACGCTAGTACAGAGCCTCTATATCAGAGTTTGGAAAAATGTGTATCGCGTGTCGCACGTAGATCTTTGGCCACTCGAATGTGGCTCTACCACAAATATTGACTATATGCCATGTAATATTTTAATAATAAAAAATACTTTTTATCAATAAACAGAATTATCGTTAATTGTGGCAAGTATTTAATTTTTTCCTTGTTCAGTGCTTAAAGTGAAAAAGCCGATTACTCAGAGCTGGTACATTGAGTATACTTTTTGATTCTCAATAATAATAATGTAATATTTAAAAAATCATGGGCTCGTTTTATAAAACTTACAGTTCCAGCATTACAAGTTCCTTATTTAAAATGTATATGGAATATTTAAAGAAAAAAACTTGTAATACAGTCCGTAAATTTGACGAAACGAGTCCCCGATAACCCTCTGTCTCTTTGTTATGTGAGTTTGTAGAGAAGAAACGGCGCAAGGACCTCCGCAGAGATCATTTTTTCAAACGTCATGAGTTTACAAATTTGACATTATGGTGAAGGAAAATGGCAATTCAGTACGTGGAACGTGTCCAATCTTATCTATCATATATTATTAGTTCCCCATTTTTCTACAACAGATTTCTCCTAAGGTTGACACTTAGAAAAAAAAAAATGTTGTTCCACTGCTGACGCTTGGCTCTTTTGACTAATGAGTTTGCCGATTACTGCTCTAAGTGATTAGGTAGTACATCCGGTCTTAGGAGAGATTTAGTATGCTTTATCTCGCGTTACCTGCTTCGTTGAAGTCTATACTGGCATCGCTCTTGAGCAGATCGGCCTGTTTATCGTCGCCAAGATCAAGAACTAAGATCTCCTGAGACAAAGTCATGTCCTCTGCCTTCTCCTCGGTGGTGTTCATCACGCTTCTTCGTTTCCTCTTGCCCCAGGACTCGACGGACTCGCGGCCCCATTCGCATACAGCCTACGCAAAAAGCAATTTATAAATTGAATGTCGTCCTTAAATCATATCGTTAAAATGGCAGTACTCGTAAAACTCGTTATGATAATTTAAACGAAGATGATTAAGCGACTTAACGTCAATTACCGTCTGGTGATCGTATATGAACGTATTCTTTTTTATACCTTCCTCGTATTAAACATTCTGGCAATAGTAATGCCTATAAAAATAGTATGACAATATGCGTTATTGCCGGATTGGAAATTTTGGATGAAGGTTTATTTCATGATATACGTCAATTTGCGTTGCATTTAAAAATGATAGTATTATCCAATATATATATATATGGCATTGTAAATACGAAGGATCTATAAGCTATGGCGTAGACATTCTGATATATTTACAGCGATTAATGTAGGAAAAAAGTCGCTTCACAGCACAATTACGCATTATTGCCTTATTTACTTACAATTATTACTTACATCATTTTTTTACACATGATCTAGATGTTTCATGGATAATATGCATTCTTCAAAATACATGGAAATATCTTAAAATTAACACATTTTTTCAAAATGTGGGACGATTAGTTGAAATATACATACTTTTCAGTAGTATTATTTTCTACTTCATAAATAAATAAATAATAAAATTATTTTATAAAACAAACTGTGGAATAAAAAATTAATTATTTTATAAAGACAAGCTGTCATTGTATGGTTTTGTATGGTTAAAACCGCATTACGGGTGTATAGCTCAAATTATTTGTGGCAACGATCTCATAATCAATACTGCTGCTTTTCTTACTAAAAGGTTTGAGAAAAATATGACGTACCGGTTCGCAAGGGCCCAGACAATATTTGACGTTGCACTGGAAAATGACACCGTATGATTCAGTGAATCTGAACGCCTCGTATACGGATTGCAGGGCATTTCCGTCCGGTGTAAAGCTTGGGAAGATCGAAGGGTCAACCGGGCATCTGGAATATCATCATTTTCATGAGATTTCAAACTGATAGGATAAAGTAAATTTGCAAACCGCTTACCCTTCGTCGTCGATTATCTGGAAGGTGCTTTTGGAGTCTTTTGCCATGGCCACGCAGCTGCGAGCGAAGATTCCATACGGAGCTACGAAAGTAAAATATTTAATCAATATTCTTGACGATAATGTCATAAGAATTTATAATGCTCCACAGCATAATGTGTTTTCGATAAAATAATAAAAGTGGTTTTTTTTACTGAAATGTTTAAAGTTTAACTTTTTGACCATTGTTAGCACTTAACGGAGTTTAAAAAACTAGTGTTTGTGATACTGTACGTGCCCAAAGCCGCTTAACTTAGTTCAGCCTATTGACGCGAAATATATTGCGAAAAAAGCTTAATGGTAATGTTAAATTTTTAGTATGTGCACTAACAAATCGATGCAGGATATAAAGAAATAAATAATACTGTTTTAATGTGATGGAATTAATTGCTTTGATTATTTGAATATAATTTTTTAAAACTACGCGTCTGAGGAAAGTTTTATTTGAAGATTCTTGAAGATTGCTAAAAGACAGTTTTATTATAAGGAGTCGTTTTGAAAGAACTGTAAAGCTGAGATGCGTGTTAAACTGATAAAGTGTGAATGCATATATTAAAGATAAGTTTAAAAATTAGTTTATACATGAGCCGTTTATTTTGACTATTGAATTAACTCTGAAAACCTATGTCTCCAAAATTATCGTATTTACTCATTTACAAATAAAAATGATTGTTTTATCAAATTTCTATACGCCTCCCTCTTCCTTCTTTTTTCTTTGATCGATTATCTTGTTTTAAGCGATAATACTCGCGCAATGGAAGCAATTTTATTTTTCGTTGGTGTACATTTATAAATAAAACGATTAAACATTATTTGATAAAAGTCCTGTACGCCTCTTTGTCTCCCTTTTTTTTCTGATCGATTATTTTACATTAAATGATAAATAACGTAAATTTTGCATAAACAATAATAAACGTAAAATACGTATCATACAAACAAATCACGAGAACTTACTGTCTTCCGGGATTTCGATCCTGAAGGTCAGTTTATCTCCAATGCGTACAGTTTCGACCTCCCTGGACCTGCTATCAAGAATACGAATCCTTGGTGGTGGAGCTTCCGGCGCGCTGGTAATGCTGATCATTTCTGGGTCCCTAATCGGCATCATCCCGAAGGTGATGTTCTTCGAGGACATATCGTAGGTGCATTTGACTTTGTAAATCTTGTCCGCCTTTGTCATCACTACGGAGTGATGTTGTAGAACCACGGTGTTCGAGTAAATTCCAGTCTGAAAACCGTCACGCTGTCATACTAAACAAAGAGTTTCCTACACGATTTTTTCTGAATCATTTTTCCCTAATATTAACAAAGAGTTTCCTACACCTTATTTCTTAATAATTTTTCCCTAATATTATAATTCAATCCAATTAGTATTCCCCTAATTTATTTATTGAGCCTCACAACCGTAGCCAAATTATTTAATTCTCACACGCGAATGTCGATCTCGTCGACTGAACTCTAACTCCACAAGAGTAGATGGAGAATTGTTTAAAGTGTGCGAAAAGATACTCGCTATGACCATATCTTGTTTTATAATGTGAACTTAAGCTAAATTTAAGGACCCGAATAAAAATGTATGTCATTATTTCTGTTGTATTTTTAATCCATAAACCGTTTTATATTTAAATCATTCGAAAAAACGGATTTAAAAAAAAGTTCAAAAGACAATGTATTTAAATACATTTGACATTAATAAGAATAATACTTAGTTTGTAGATTGTTAATTTTGAAAATCATTCTTTTTCTGAGAACTATATATATAGTATATGTAATATGTATAGCGATTTTTCCATAATATTCTTTCAAAGGCGAAGAAGATACTCGTGACACTAAATGTCACTTCTGGACGTGCAACGTAAATTCTTTACATCCGTTGTACCCTTAACGTTCTCGTTTATGACTTAGAGCTAAAACATAAGTTATTATTCGAGCAGTTTATAAGGATCACTTACCACGCTCTGAGTATTACAATCCTGTCCACTCATGGTCAAGTCAAGCCTAAAGAGATCGCTGTTTATAACGTCGATATTGCAAGTTTCTGAGCGTCCAAGAGCGTAGATCCGTCCGTTGAAAGGCTTGTTAGTACGGACCTGTACCGCAATCCGAGTATCTTTGCAATCGACCGATACTGAAACGATCAATCGCAGTCATAATTATTCACGATGACGCGTTGAATGCCGATTATGCTTTCGCTACTCGGCGTTATTCATTGTACAGCAGCAATCAATATCATCGATACGTACCATCATAGCAGGTGCCCGTTTTATCGCAGTTTATATCGTTTCTCGTAAGATTATTGACCGTGGAATCCTCCGTGGTTTCAAACACGACCGGAAGCGAATCGGTAATTGGGCCAGTACCCTCTAAAAAAAATGGTATGGATGCAATATAACATGCGAATAATTCATAAATATACTGCTTTAACCGCTAGATAACATAGATTAATGTCCTATATCGAATATGTCTATGTGAAAAAAATAAAGAAATACACTCCCATTCACGCATGCGCACACATAAACATGTACTTGAAATATTTTCAGAGAACTTCAAAATGTTTGATTTTCTTATGCAATGGAAAACATTATTCTCAATACCTCCGCAAAGTGTTTAAGGATTATAATATTATTTAATGATTATCGTGGACTTTAGGACTTTCATAGATGTTTGAAATGTAAGTACACAATCGCTTTCGCACTGAAGAATATTAAATAAACACTTTTTAGCAATGATCATAAAAGATACGTTAAGTTCACTTCGCTATTATAATTTAGCTTCTCAGAATAAAAAGTGTAATATTGTACTCCTCACGCCTACTTATATGTTTCTCGATGTGAATCTTTTTATAAAACAATATTTTCTACTTATAACATTTAATTAGTACTATTACTTACATATTTCTCAATGTCAAATTTTTTAAAGAACTATATTTTTTACTTATTACATTTAGTTAGTCTATTATATCAGCGAGTAAAGCCTTACTTTCGCAGTAATTTTCGAAGTACGTCCCAACCCTTTCCCCATTGTCGATGAGTGGCCTTTCTGCGTTGAGATAAGTCGACGGTCCATCCGGCAGAGTCCAATGATCCAAATGAAATAGGTGGCAGTTATAAGCGGATCCTTGCGGAGCACCGCGGTACAGAAACGATCTGCATAGAAACTCGTTCTCAATTTCGCAGGCTAATCTGCAAGCGGATTCGCTTTGAACTTGAAGCTCCTTATCGGCGTAATAATGTAAGCCTGCGTATTGTGCAACTTTATCATCGGCCACTCCTATCCTGGGTATTTGATAGACTCTTTGGGACTTGCACGCCTCCTTGCCTGAAAGATGCAAATTTTAAAAGATCAGTGTGAAAATTAAACGCGAATCATGAAAATGGGAATTTAGAAATGCCGCATAAAGAATTCCTTTTGATTTATCGATCGAATAGAGAAATACAGATTCATAATGGTAAATTTCCTCTAGTATATTAACTCGCCAGATCATTTTAATCCGGTGTATCTTTCGAATATCAGAATATTACATTTACCAGGTCTTTCTCTAAGACTGTCTGGTTATTTTATTTAAGGATCTCTGGTTACTTTCAATTATATCGATGTTTACCTTTAAGGCAGAGATTCTCAAAATAGTCCACACCCTGGGCATCCACGAATTGGACGTATTGACCCGTTGTTCTTCGATCGGAGTCGCTGAGGTGGCATTGTAGAGTTATGTAATTGTATTCGGTTGACCGGCAGGTAAAGCGGTGTTCGTTCAAGCAGGATGCCAGGCAAGCCTCTTTCGTCGACGTGTAAATTAGAGCGTTGTCCAGTCCGCGGATGATTTTATTAGGTACTCGCTCGAAGGACCAAGGACGTAAACATACGTTATCTGAAAGGGTGAAAGTAGAGAAATTGAAAGTCCGCACAATCGCTAAAAATAAAAGGATAAAGTTGTATTTGGTTTGGATGTCACGGGTTTTTCAAATGAAATTCACTCTCTTGCAAATCAAGTATTTTTACTTATATATTATATTTAAAAAACATCAAATAATCTTAATTACACAGTAAGAAATCAAAAACTCTACGACATTTTTCATAGATTACTTTCGAAATTGGAAGACGATAATCTCGAGGAAGTTTGGTTGATTTTGGACAGCACGAGTATCCGGAAGAAGCGCGAAGTACATGATTTTCTTGGTTAGATAAGGCATATACTAGATTTTCTACCACCATATTCTCCAATGCTCAATCCTATCGAAGAAGTCTTTTCCAACATCAAGTTCAGTGCAAGAAATACGTTATCTGATCCTTTAAATCGGCAAAATTTAGTAGATGTAATTAACAACTCTGCTGGAACAATTACAAATCTACAAATTATTATAATTATTATATGAATATGTATGTTAAGTTACCAGCTGCTGCTGCAGGAAAACCATTATATACTAGCATATACATATAACCTAGTCTATAAACGGTTCTCCTTGAATTATTATTATTATTGAATCAATGTATTATCTGCACACAGTTTTCATATATACCTTCATTTCCATATGTAATTATGTAATTGTATAAATTATAATACGATTTTTTTTTTCTTACCATGTATTGTAATTAACATTATTAGATATTTCTTAAATATAATATATATGTAAAAGTACTCGATTAGTAAAAGGGTGAATTTAATTTGAAAAACCTGTACTGACACGCCTGAGTATAGGCATTGCACCTCGCACGACCGCTGACGGAGACGTGAGGTTTGGGGCGTTCTTTACTAAATGTATTGCACCAATTAAAATTTTTCGACAGGTATATTATTTCGGGTCAATTTCTAAAGCGTAAGTTACTGTGCACCAGTATAGTGACTTTTTATTGGATCCGTAAAAAATATGAGCCAAATTAGTATCGATATAGATTGTTTATAATAGGGTTATGCCTTAACGCGTCTCAAGATTGCACGTTCATCGTCGAAAAACCCGTTGAAGATGATGACGTCGTATCATCATAAGTGCACATATCTGCTATTTTGTAACAGTGCAATATTTTCCTCGAGTACATTGTATCTGCGCATGTATTATTACTTTCGATACACATGAATAGATTATATTTTGCCTTTTATCTTCAATATTTTCTGCTATTATGAATTTGGGTGTTTTCGCACTTTGATAAATCAACGAAAAACGAGAAATGAAAAATTATAAATGATGAGACACGAACAATCATGATTAATTGTGCAATATGTAATAAAAAAGATATAGAATGGGTAGCACGTCCGTAGTGTAAAAGATAAATGAACTTATGCCACAGGAAAATGCTATGTCGTGTCAAATGATCGATACATTGAAACGGCTTAATTTTTTTTCCTAAGATTCTATGATTTTTTTTCCTTGATAAAGTAATTTGCAATTGTGTTTTCGTTTAGGCATATTAAGCAGCTTCAGAAATTTGCTTTCGCTCTGGCTACGTCGTGCGTGTCGAATCCAGAACGGTGCACCGTTTCTCAAATTGTCCATTTTTCATGTACCGTTATTAAGCGTGTCGAACTTGATGATCGAATGCTGATCCAGAACGACAGAAAGAAGGACGAGTAGTAGACAATTATACGGAATGTCCCGTAATACGTGGGAACTGAGAATTGTTTCAGTTCTTGTTAGAAAACAGTTCATACGTCTTAATTGACATTGTTTGTTACATATAATGAGCTTTATGCATGGTGACCTCCTTTAAAGTTTAATAGGGTAAAAACGAAATTAAGAAGCAAAAGATTTTCACGTAAACAGACGTGGCCTACCTGTTCCGTTTAAATACAGATTTAAATGTATTCAATATCTACTTATAGCATTGGTAAAAATTCAACGTGCTACCAGCTTTTATTTTTAACAATCAGGAATAATGCTAGGGAGAATCGTTGGTGTAATCAAATCATTCGTAAGACGTCTACGGTTTTTTTTAAATACAAGATGATACTTTTTAAAATACGCCGATGGAAAAATAGGAAGACAATATATCCTGCACTCTATATGTAAATACGTATGAATACTTCACACAGTTCTTATAAGAGCATTGCTCCGCGTTATACGTATCACAAAAAACAAAATAGTTTCCAAAAACGACGCGCATGCTTATTACAGTGTGCTGCAGCTGAAAGTTCACGTTCACGTTTACAAGTTCACTCATTGCAAAATATTCCTTTTAGTCTCTTCCTCCATTTGCTTCCTTATTGATGTCATAGATCAGAAATACCGTTTATATCAGTGTTTTGTTTATGTTGTCTCTATCGTACCGATTATATTATATTAACCTAGGGTGCGAGAAAGTATTCCCAAGTGTATGAGAGAAGGTTATAAATTTTTGATATGTAATATACAATTTAATGCTGTCTTGTGCTATATAAATTTGACTTGATCAAACAATGTACATTTGAAACCCATAATATGTCAAAGATTATTAACATTAAAGATTGCCGTCTTAGAACAAAGGTAGTGAAATTTATAGCCTCTCACTGCAGTAATGGCACAAGTAATTATCAGTAAACTTGGCCAGCACGAGTACTCTTTTTTAACTCAGACTCAAACGTTTTTTATTATCAGCCACGTTCCTGCTTCTTTCTGCTTTTTGATAAACGAATCATTCTGCAACACATTATTTCCTATATCCAAAAAAAAGTTCAAATTTTTGAAGAGAAAGTATTTTCAGATTGAAGGCTTTGTCGATCACTAAAAAGGTTAAAAAATCCTGCTTTATATCTAGGTAAGGTTGCCATAATTATCAAGCATCGATACAGAACGCTTAAGTGCGAAGTAAATAAAACATGAGAGATATGGGTAGCTCATGAATTATTTTACTCTGAGAAAGAATCAATAAAGTTTAACACTGAACCTACCAGCAACTTTCTGAATATATCGCTTTATAGCATGTATATTAAAAATAAAGGGAATTAAGAAAAGATGTCAATACGCCGATAAAGTAATTTACGCTTTAAGATAGAATCATGCAAAATTTTAGAAGATGTCCCCTTAGGAAGTATAGTCATTTTTTTAAGAAACAGCTGACCGATCATTTTGATCGCTTTGGTAGGTTTAGTGTTGAGCAATTTAAGAAAATGAGCATGCAAAATAATAAAAAAGGTATAAGCCTAATAAGTTTTAGCCCAGACATATTTTAAACTTAATTCCACCATTCTAACACGTTGAGTGCCACGTACATTTTGCGTGGTTTGGTCATGGCACCAACAAACATTTTTTATTATGCAATGCATATTATGTTGAAATATTATTTACAGCAGATAAGTTGAGTTATCTCATCGTGTTTAACGCATTTTTCGTGCTGGGGGTCACCGGTGACTTCTGAAACGCTGTAGACCATTTTTGGGATTTTCATTTGTTTCAAATTCTTGTGCTCGAGTTGCAATGCATTTAACAAAACGTTCGAATTTAACAATGTAGTTTGCATTTCTTCGAGTTACAGAAAAAACCTCGTCATAAATTTTAAAAAATACCCGGAAAAACATTAAATGTACGACAATTTTACAAAGTGTGCTACGAAAAGAATTCAAAGTAGCTTTGGAGAATAAGTCTAAAGAATTCTGCTAGAAAAGTGGTAACATATCGTGCCAATTGTGTCGATTCATATTTTCGTTCCATAGAGTACTTCAGTGTGATTCATCGCAATATGCACAGATAAAATGCATACTTTTCACGTGTTAATAAATATATGGCATTAATTTCTTCAAACTACTATAATAACAATGGTATTATCGAAAAATCGATCACTGTAGATATTCATTCTAATTATGTATTTTTACCATTGGTCGCATCGCCGATCACCGATCATCCCCATGGCGTCGAACCTGTTAATTACATCATTTCTCTCCTTCACATAATTATAAAATCGGGCGTGAGTCGTTTTAAAACGACAACGACAAACCAAAATTGCCCAAATCGTCCCCGCCCCTTTCTTTTCTCCGATCATCGAGTTGACATTAATGAAAACGGAACAAAGGCGGCACGAATAGTGTACCTATGGCGAGCGTATATTTAGGGAGCATCGGAAGGAGCGCGATCGATCTGGCAGAGAGAAGGTCACGAGACGCCAATGGTCTTTGAGCGATGGGCCGGGGGCCGGGGGCAGGACGATTACCGAAATCACGCGTCCGCCGACGTGTGACTTGGCATATCGGCTCTGACGCACGAGGACCGGCAGTTTTTGGCACGGCAGGTCGGGTATATTTCGGCGGGATTAGTTGCGCGTTCCAATTTCTTTTGTTCCGCCCTCGAAACCGGCGCTAATGTCGTCGCCGATTTAGACGTGGACGGTGCCAACGAACCGACGCGTGACTCCTTCACGGATGACTCACCGTGCCCGTGCGAATTCCTGATCGTGGCTGACAAATCCGCCGCCTCGACTGCGACCAAAATATTTCGTATAAAGCGCGGGACGAGTATAGACCAAGAATGCGGCCGATCCAAATCGTATTTCATGACGTGGATAAGATCGACCGTTTGCAATTCGCCGGTAAATCTCGAGTAACGTTTCAGCCATGCCCCTGTGCCTTTCCAAATCGTTTTGACCAAGAATATGCGGAAAGAGCTAATCGATAATTGTTTATGCACGCTTTCTTCTTCCTTTTTATAAAATAGCGCAAGAATTCGCGTATAAATACGGTAGGAGAGTTGAGGAGAAACTTGGATAGTACAGAAGGGTTCGAACGTTGTATAATCGACTACATCGATATACTAATGAAAGGTGAATGACTTTATTTTAAACCTCCATTTCAATTTTTATCTATGTTTCGTGAAAATGCCTATGCGCACTTTCGCTTTAATCTGCTGCTTTGGAAAAAGATTCGAAACCCCTATGTTCTAGTGTAAAAACAGATTCGAATCGTATGAATTTTAGATCTTCGTCGGGCTAATAGAAATTTCGTCTATTACGAATATAAAAAGAAAAAGTACATATTCTTCTTATATCCAGATTATAAGGGTGTACATAAATGCAATGCCTGCCACAGATTGTTTGACTCTAATTTATCCAAGAATCTACGAATCCGTCGAGCATCACGCGTGAATGAGATGCTAAACCTTTTACAGTGAAGATGCCATATATAAACCTAGTGTTTCAAGGGTGTTTGGCAGAATAATTTACGGTTTAACATCGTGCAAATTGCTGTTAATTATATTTAAGGTCATACCCCCAATTTTTAATTATTTTATAATCCAAAAATAAAGCCCGGTAGTTGGTAGACAAAAACCGTCTTTTGGATTCTACACATAAGATTCGTAAGCTCATGTGCATACAAGATATGCGTTGATAATAAGTCACATTATGCGCTATAGTTCCTCTATGAAAATGCAACACGTAGAGATTGATAACGATTCTAGGTACACGCGAGACGGGTACCTCTAAATATCCATGCATGCCATGATGGTACGTAGTACATTTAAACTGCCTTTGGCTCGCCTCTGTCGCCGCTATAGCGCAACATGCAGGAACAGTTGGCGGTCGTTGGCAAGGAACGATGGCAAATGGAGGAGAAAACCCTTCTGCGAAGTCCTCAATTTTCTTCCTCGAGGCGCGAGACTAAGCGGGATATCGAAACAAATTCTAGAGACGATCTTCTCCGTTCGTCTTTACGAGAAGCTACGCCAGCTTGGGAATAACTCGAAAAGAAAATTGGCTCACTTGTTGGAGTGCGGTGTATCTACCGATAGGATAACGACTGGCTTCCATCCTTTCTTATAAACGCGCAGTAACGGTGAGAAACGCTTCTTTGATGATCCTCCTTATTTCGAGGATAATTCGCTATCTAGTCGGCAATATGGTTACTAACGGTTACATAATTTTCAATCATATGTCTTGGCAGAATACTTTGGAGTAATACTTGTGTATCACTGATACTAATCCACGAATTGTTTCACTCCATTTTAAAATACGCGTTACAGAGTGTTAAACGTATTGATGAGAATGTCGATCTTTAAATTTAGCGTGTAAGTCTATACAGCGTTTAGTAAAAGTTGAATGTTACGAAATTAGGACTTCTTTGTAGATGAATAAAGGACATCGTTTCCTTCCTAGCTTTATTGGCCTCCACGGTAGACGCATCTCATCTTATCCCATTATATGTCAAAGACCAGTGCAAACTTAAGTAATGCCCTAATTAATTAATTACCTACAGTTAGCCAATTAGAGAAAAAATATTTGTATTGGGTTCGTAATATTTATAGTAAGTACAACATTTAGTTACAACGATCAAAACTAAAAGTTCCTCTATTTAGGTAGAAATAAATAGAAAACAAGCGTCTCAAAAGAAGGACAATGGTAAATAATGGGTTGAATGGAACATGTAGGTACATGCATCCTTACTAACATATGAATCATGAGACAATCCTTTTTCTTCGAAATATGTGTATCAAGAGTTTTATGGTCTCTCCTTCTTATTTGCACTACATCGTGAATCTTGTGTCAACTATTCGGCGTGTCTCGTGGACAGGTAATAAAAAAACCTATTTTTATTTATTAAACCACTTCGTAATCCGTCCATTACATAACCACGCTCTTCGACATAACGAAACGCGTTGAGAAACGCTAGTTCATCGTTACGTACTGATTGCCGCAAAAGTCCCATCGGGCGCCGTTCTACCGGCACGAAAGACACTGGAGGACGATCGAGGAACGCCGCGATGCTCGACAAAACTCGAGGCGCCCGGACAAAGTCACTCGGCCGTTTCATGGAAACGGAAGCCTTCCTCGAAGTCCTTGATCGTCTTTTCGAGCGTGACCCGAGTCGAGGCCCCTTTAACGAGTCCCCAGAGGTGTCGGCTGGATCATCAGAGTGGGTTTTATGGGCGCCCCGAGGTACCTAGCAGGGTGGAAGGCACCAGCAGGCTCGTTAAACCAATATTAGAGCTTTCTTAGACCCCCTCGGGGCCTTTTCGACACCTTCGACGAGCCTCTGCAGGTACCTGTCCACGACCGTGCTTAAGCGCCCTTCGCACCATACGAAAAGTACCAGCAGAACCCCCATTGTTTGCTGCCACCGGATCCTCCCCTGGCAGGGCGCTAAATTTTCCTGCTGGTGAAAATCGAGCCGGCCCGGCACTCGGCAATAGCGCCCATGCGGCCCTTCTTTTCCGAGCGGCCTTCGGAATGGCAAGAGCACTCGCGCGCGCTTAGGCAAAGCCTCCAAATCCGCAAATACGAATTCTCGCCTCGGGGTAGGCTTGCCAAAATTTAATTTTAACCTCCAACCAATGGCCCTACGAGCATTGTTCAGCGTGCTATGCGATATATCGCGGTGTTTTTGCAGACCGACATCGATCCCACGCATTTGCACCATGATAATGAAGCACACTCCAGATAGGCTGGACAGGTTTTTCAAATTAAATTCGTTCTTTGCAAATCAAGTACTTTTGCATACATATTATATTTAGGAAAACATCAAACAATGTCGATTACTTGCATAGTTAGAAATACGGAATTTGATTATAATTCTTACGACTATAACAGATGATTGCATATGGAGATGAAGGTATGTATGAAAACTGTGTGCAGATAATTCAGTAACTCAATAATAATGATGATTTAAGGAGAACTGTTTATGTATAGACTAGATTATATGTACATATGTATATAGTACATATAACCTAGTTTATAAATGGGTTTTCTTGAATTATTATTATTATGCAATTACTGAATTATCTGCACACAGTTTTTATACGTATCTTCATCCCCATATGTACGTATGTAATTCTATAGATTGTAGTAAAGTTGTTGATTTCTTACTATGCAATTAACATTATTTTATGTTTTTCAATCTGTATATATACATAAAAGTATTTGATTTGCAACAAGTTTGCATCGAATGTGCGCAAGATGGGCGGAGGATGTTATGTTGGGTGCGTGAAGCGGGTGAAGAAAATAAAGGAGAATAAGAATTTTGGTTCGATACGGAACAAATTCTGGGAAAATATTATTAGTATTTTGCTGCCATATCATTTAAAATATACTTATTTTTCCTTTATGCGTGTAACCCTGTAGGCGATTGCAAGCTCACTCGTAGGGCTTTTCATTTCGAAGATTATTCGGTGTTTTACAGAGCACTTGATGCTCCCGATTCAAGTTTTATTTTACATAAATAATGGGTTATATACCTTTACTTAATCTCTTTGTTACTATTAATAATATTCGGTACAAATATGATTTGTTTGTTTTTGAATAACACAACACACAAACTATATTAAATGTCTGGTACTCAATCGTGCTTTTTGCGTATTTTTATCAAAAAACATATTTATTTGTAAAAATTCTTATTTTAAGCGTAAAAATTATGATCAATTAGGTGAGTTATCAGTGAATTTCATAGATTATTATGCATTAAATGTGTATACCTAAATATTGACATATGTAAAACAATAAAATTGGTGTGTGTATCACTTTATATGAATATTGTAGTTCTTATTTCGCAAATGTTTGCGTTATGATTATAGTATATCAAATATTTTTTCAGTTTGAAGTATTCAAATCTGAGAAGGCAATAATTATTCGTAGCCAAATTAACAATTTTTTCATAATTTACCATTGCTTTTTCGAGTTCTTGAATTGTGTCGCCGAATATGCAAACAGCTGTCAAATTTTTAACATCATTGTTTTATCCACACTTTAAATGATAATAATGACGTACAAAATTTTTTAGGCTTCATTTGCATTCTTTTACGTTCTTGAATTACGTTAATCTTAGCGTCGATTGCGAAATTTACGCTATTCACATAGTTACGCAAAATGTTCACTACCCTACGCTTTAAACCATCATTTTTTAAACATTTTCTACTAAGATCATTTACCCTAAAACGCATGAATTCCGAAACATTGCAACCGCGGATTTATTACATAAAAATCCCATTTCTCATTCATTACATGGTGGCAAACTTTTTTTTGGTGCTTGTACCAAAAATTCACAAATTCAAAGTTATTGTTTTCCTGATGTGCCAAGCAGTTTTCAAAGGCCAAAAAAGAATCAATAACACACTGAATTTCGTTCAGTTTCAATGAAACATATATAAAAAATATAACATAGAATAACACAAAATCAAAAAATAAAGTGAAGCAAATAGATATCGCTTGCAAACCGCTTATGTGTCGGAAAAATGTTTCTACGTGCCATATATTCGGCATCAGTGTAGGACCTTAAAATAATAATAACCGGTTAACAAATATTACATATTTTTCGACGATTTAATCTCATCTTTTCCGCTTCTCGATTTGTTCTCGGTGTGACCAACGAGCTCCCGATTATTCGAGGCATTTCTCCGAGGCCTCGTCGAGTCCACGGGATCTCCCGAAATCGACCGTGCTTAGACGTCCCTCCGGCCTGCCTAAAGGTACCAGTTCCTTTGTTTATGCCCTGGCGGGTACGCATTATTCACCATCGAGAGCTAATATCTAAAGACGTATTTCCGAGATGTATCAATACCTGCCGGCGATAACTTTAGTGCGACACGAGGACCCGGATTATCGCACCTTTTCCTCAGGCAGCCCTGTCTCGCTTTCTTCCGTGTCTCTCATTACGGTATTCCTCCTTTCCTACCGATCCCCCTCTAGCGAGGAGCTTTTGTTCTCGAGAGCCCTTACAAGGGTTTAGTCACGATCCGTGAGGAACGAGGAGGTGTGAGGGTATTAACGTTCATTAAGAAAGTCGAGTTGCTGTCTCGATTATTCCCGCCGCCTCTGTTGCTTTGGTGCCATTAATTTCGCGGATACGTGCCCTAGGGTTATCAAAAAGTTTGCGCCCTCGCTTAGAGTAAGAATATGATCCTGTATCTGAGTTTTTAGGGGATAAAGATATCGCGAAGAAATCGGAGAATGATTGTAACAGTATACTGGGTTGTTCAATGGGTTCACGGAGCGCCATCTATCCGTCAACAGTAGACCAAGAATATTAATATTAATATTAATATTTATAATTCATGTTTTAGAACCTAAAACGAATATAGCAAAATTTCAATATTATTTTTTTGAATATTTTAGATAAAGTTTTGGGTATCAAAAAGCTGTGTGCACAGTGAGTGCCAAATTCGCTAACGATACAACAGAAACACATTCGAATACGTCTTTGTCAGCAATATTTGAAGCATTTTTTAACCATTAAAGTATTTTTAGTTTAAAGCCATTTTTACAACTATAAATTCGTTTTTTCATTTCCGTGCCGTGAACTTCTTGAACAACCTAGTATACGGGCAATGTTTTACATACTTCGCGCTAAAATTGCAAACCACATGAGCAAAGTATATTTATTAGGAATGTTCGAAATTCGGCGAGTGGAAGTGTATAGTTAATCTAAAATGGCGATGAAAAGCATAGTATCAAGGTGGAACCGACCGATAACTGGAAAGAATCATCTTGAATCCTGGTATTTTTGACTAAGTATATATAATAATACGAGACTGGTACGCAGGTAAAGACTCAGCTCGCGTGAAACAAGACTTATTTCTATTTACGGGATTAACAGTTTTCTGTAAATTCTGTAATATTATTTTAAAAGTATTATATACACTCTTCAGAGCTCGGAAGAAACACGACGTAAATATTTACGTACGTATATCTACGTACATAACAATTCACCTTGCTGATTACGTACAGAACGGGCAGCTGTTACCTTAGTTAATATAACTTTTTCGATGTTTGTAACATCGCATTTTACAAAAATGCATCTAATGATACATGTTTATTTGTTATGTATATAATCAGTTTGTGCATTTATAGCATTTGATGTATAAGATATATACGATGAGCTTGTACGGACTACATGCGAAAATAAGATTTGAAGTCAATTCAATAAAATTATCTATGAAATTGACACCTAATTAGATATCAATTTATAGAACCGTTTGCAATATTGCGAGAATTGAATAACAACACGGAGAAGATAAGCTTATAATATGTATGATAAGATGATAAACCAACAAAACCATTATTTTGTTACATATAATTAATGAAATTGCAATCGTGATATTCGATATACGAGTTCTTCGGATTGTTACCTCACGGAAGAAATACGGATCTTCAAAACGGTTAATATATTCTAAATGGATTTTTTAGAAGTGCATTTCTTCTTGCAGATGGAAGTATAAGTAAATCCGATGTTCAACCGTTTGACTGTGAAACGCTTCACCCAAAAAATATCAACATATATGGCGAGATATTCGCATAACGAGTGCACGCAATAGCGTATGTATAGGACTTTTGTGTATATAGGTTTTGCACTTCAAATTCCCCCTTTTATAAACTAAATTCACCCTCTTGCAATTCAGGTTCTTCGACGACATAAAAATATCAATTGTAAAGTAATTATTTCAATGCAAATATTTGCTTGCATGTATGTAATAGTTCTCGAACATAGAATAATATAAAATATAGTAACATAAGATGCTTATTTATCATAAAAAAAATATACATAAATATACATATAGTTATACAGAAATTCATCTATAACGGTCCTGCTGCTGCTACCTGGGGTAGCAGTATATACGTTTTAATAACAGAATTATTGCAATCTGTAGTACTAATAGTTGTAACAGAACGATCAATCGCATTAACCAAATGGTCATTGTTTGAAAAATTGCCATGCACACAATTTAGTTTTCGAGAATACTTCTTCAATAAAAAAATTGTCATTTCTAAGAGGATAAATTTGATTTGCAAAAAGTTGAACTTAAAGTGCAAATCCTGTGTATACCGCTTATCGTAGTCAAAGGATTAAAATCCGTTTCCAGTAAAGTTGCAATATCGCGCATATCCGCCATTTCGCAAGACAATTATTTATACTCGGTTTACGCGCTGCTGTCGCGGAAGGTAGAAAGTCCACGATGTAGCGACGATAAAGGGGCCCGCATTCGCTTACCCGATCTAATCTGGAGTTTTGTCATGTAATACATGTTCGCTGCCCTCTGCGGCTGTGCAGCTGGATTCGTAGCCGCAGTTTCATTTTGCAGTTGGCAGAGGGTGTCTTGCATCGGTGCCAAAGGATTCACGACGAACGAGAAGGCCGCCGCCTGACACTCCGCTTCTTCTCTGCACCATCCTTGACACTCATACAGCGACAAATTTCTTACACTGTAGTAAGTCGTGCCGCGATAATCGTAGTCCGTCAGCTTTTCAAACGCCGTCCTGGCTAAAATTACAGAGGTAACACTTGAGTATCTTTCAGCCGTAACCTATATAAGATGAAGGTACCAGTAGTTGACACTTTAAGGAACTCTTTTTCTATTCGTTCACATAGCTCAGGCCAAGTTCGCTTTATGGACAAATTATGATTAGTAGTTGCGGCACAAATTATTCTTTTGTTATATTACGACAAGTATTCATTCCTGATAGCGGTTGTAACAATTATTTTTTTTTCTTTTCTAAGAGAGATTTGATTCAATAATCGACAACCAGCAAAAACAAAAAAAGATTAAGTGGTTGACAAACTTTTGTTTCAGTAGATAACATATGGAGAAAAACCAATTAATGAAGTAGTTTGGTAATGTAAATAATACAAACTTGCGATCATTACATTTTAACCAAGCCCTCAGCGATTTATATATGAAAATGTGCAAAAATCGTAAGAGTCGTGCATGAGTTTGATTAATAGGTCGCTATGATACTTCTCAATGACGGGCTTTATGCAGTATTTCACAATTAATTCGCTGAAGAGCGACACTATATACACTATTAAGGTTTTGATGTATTCCAGCTTGTGGTTTCCTCACTTATTTATACTTTTTGAAAAAGTGTCAGGTACTGGTACAGTATCGACTACTGGTGCTATTACCGTTTAAAAAGAATTTTTGCAATAAAGCCAAGTATAAAATATTATAAAAACTACGATGATTAACTGTAGCAATATATTGCAGAGATTTAGATTTGGATTAAGATTTAGATTTAGAGGACTACAATCCATAGTTTGAACCTTGCCTTATAGGAGATGAATTTTATGGATATCTAGAAATAGGATACTATAGAAATAAGATTACAATTTATATATATTATACCTTGCTCGTTCTTGGTATATTAAAAATCGGTTTCTATTTTGGTAACTTACGAGCATTTTTATGCTACTTTTCCTAAAGTACTACTAGGTATGTAAAATCATCTTTCGGCAAGACATTATTGACATTTGGTCCACGACTTTTATAACTATTAAAGGTCGTAAATGAACGTTCTTTCCAACAACTTTTATCACGCCTTTTTTTCATATCAAAATTTTCTCCTGTGCTAATTCGTTTTTTCTTAATTTTTATTTACAACTTTCACTAATCAATTAATTTATTAACAACCTTTAATAATTATTAATATTACGCATCAAGTGGTAGTAAGATCTTCTTTAAATATGGTTCCACATCCCTAGTGGTGATTCAGAAGAAGTTATATGAGCATGGTTGTAACTGACCAAAATTAGAACAGATTTAAATCATAGTTTCCCGATTGTTTCAATAAAATAATGATATTATGCAAGGAAGTAGAAAGAAGACAGATAATGTGTGAATAAACACATTGAAATCAATGCAATTTAATTGTGAATATCTTTTTATTTATTTGTATTCCCTCTAGCATTAACAAAATTAATCTCTCACATTGAAATTCTAGTCTAGGTTATCCAAAGTAAAGTTTACCTTATTGAGATGTTAATATATATATATAAATATATAAAAAAATTATGGTTGTGATGCAAATATGGAGACACATAAGCTACAGTTTTTACTATTTATTGCATTATATTCTTTAGCTATTCAATTTTTGCTGCTTAAAGAAAAACCTATATTTCTGTTTTTAGAACCTATGTATCTATTTCTGTATCTTATAAAGTATACGGCGCAGAATAAACTTTCGTATTTTCAATCGTTGTCTTTAGTATACGAGAGTAAAAATCTTACATACCATTCGGTAAATATATCAGCTAGATTTATCTCACAACCACTTCATTTTTTCGGTAAAAGAAATATACGGATCGGTTAATTTTCTTTTTTTTTCATTTTCGAAACCTTCCTAGGAGAAATGATAATACTCACCCAACGCGCTTCGACCGGCAGATACCAAGGCCATTAATATTATAACCGCAGCCGTTACTCTTCCGATCTTGAATGTACCCATCTGGAAGAAGAGTAAAAAACCTCGATTATAATCTTAATCATATTCGACTAGACTCATCGTTGTCTTCCGCTCCCGCGCAGGTCGATTCCCATGCGACGTAAAAGCGGATGTGTGATAGCACGTAATAGCATACTTATTCGTAATATACGGTTCCACGAACGTCATTGAGAATATAATGAGATCCAGGAGGAATGCATAAATTCAATTACGCTCGTCTTCGTTAACACTTGAACTGCATAAGGAGTTCGACCCATAGGCAATACCTTATTGAAATTGTTGGAATTTATTACGGTGTATTGTCAGAGATTTTGAAGGTCTACGAGCAAATTTTTGATTTGATAATTGTCTACCTAATCTACTCATAAATGGTTAGAGATCGTCATTCATAAGCTTCAAGCGACGTCCGATATTGTTATATCGTCCAATGTCTGTGTTTTGTTTTGATATCATTGCAATAGGCTGTGAAGGATCTCCAAATAATCGTGTGAAAGACATCAAACACTATTTATGAACAGAGTCGAAAAATCAGTACTTGTTACGCTTATCGTAAGGATAACTATTAGGTGTATAACTTTGCTTCAGCCGGTTTATTTCCGAAATTCTTATAGTAAAAATCTTATATTATTAATTTCTTTTAGAAATATTTATAGCAAAAAATTGGTTATATATTTATAGTTCAAAGTATTATCCATCGTTGATCACGGCAGAAGCAAAGTTGTGCACCTTATAGAAGACTAAACTCTATGAGCAATGAACGAGGCAATAAAATTCTATCTAAATTAATAAATGTGCAATAAAAATGTGACGCATGTTTATATGCACCCTTCTTTTAATTATTTCAAGAGTCGAATCGTTCCTTACAGTGTGTGCCGCGTATTGCCTGTCACTCTGCATAGAATCGCGGGTATTAAAAGGGTTGATAGGCGCTCCGCGAGAACGTGGAAAAGGCCGAGATTATGGTCGTCCTCCCGGCGATTCGCTAATGCAAGTTACCGGCTTCCCGCGTACCTTTTGCTCGCGTTTCGCCGAGCACCGCTTCCTGGATTTCTTCCCCTACCTCCGCGCTTTTTGCTCCTTTCCTCCAGCGCGTGAAACTTCAGGTTTATATACCGGCACCTCATGCTTCGTCCCCCTTTCGACCTTCCTTTTTGCACCGAGATACCCCTCTCACCTCCTATTTTATCCTCTTTCCTACGACGATTAAGCGGTACCGGGAAAGCAGAAGCGCAAACACGCCGGGAGCATCGCGCGAATAGAAATAGATTCCCATTTTCCCATGTTCCTTATCCGTATCCTTTTCTTTCGCCAAAGGCCTCGCTCTTCCGCCTTCCTTCTCCACAATAACCACTGCGCGTGAATTAAGTGGTTTTGCCCCCGCTGCACGGAAACGGATCTTTGCACCTCGTATCGCGGCGTACAGTAGCGATTTTTCTCAAAATCGTGGCCGAAGTTAAACCGTCATTTAACATTGCCCCCTTCTGCGTCCTTATAAAAAATAAGAATTGTAAGGGTAAATAATAGCAGCGCTATTTTTACAATTCCTTAGTGGATAGCCAAATTGTTACAGAACTCGACAAGGTTATTAGTTAGGGCAATTACTTTGTATAATTTCCTATAATTGGTAGTCCCGTACTTAAGAAATAATTGTACGACATTTTGTACTGATATGTTTTCAAATACGTCTATTTGACTTAGTGAATACAATTTGGATACATTTACAGTGGAATTTCAGACCTGATTTTAACCATTTATTTACCATTTGGTTTAGCTATTTACCATTGTCCCTTTTTTGAGACGCTTGTTCTTTAATTTATTTCTACTTGAGCAGTGGAAGTTTTAGTTTGGATTGTTGTACCCAAATGTTGTACTGACTGCTATAAAAGGTACAAACTCGAAAAAAATATCTTTTCTTTAATTAATTTACTGTAGGAGAGGAATTATTTAGTGCATTTTTTTGGTTTGCACATGGCTATGGTATATAATGGGGTAATATCTTTTAATGTAAGGTATTGGGGTGTCTCACAAGTGTCCTTCGTTATGTGCACGCAGCTGCTTTATCCGATAATGTTTATATAACTATGAAACCTAATCTAAGGAATGTTGTGGTCTTTATCTTCGATAGTCGTCTAGTTATATATATGTATGTTCAATAAAATTATATCAAACAAAAAATGTTGTGCATCTATTATATTCACATAACATGAAAAAAATTTTTGGGGCAACCTAATACGTTACTAGAACATGTTTTAATAAAATAACTTTAGAGTTTTAAGTATAATTATAATTGTAAGAAATACAAATTAATTAAAAATATAATATTCTGATATTTTGTCTGCATTAGACGAAAATCTTTGTGCATATTAGGTGCACGAAAAATTGTTCACTTTGAAGATATTTTTTCCTATTATTTGTAAAATATTGTATATAGTCCTTGAATTTTTATTTAGAGCATGTTTGATATTACTAACATTGAATGATTACCTTGATTTGTCTACGGCAAATCATAACATAGTTTCTAGTTGCAGTTGAAAAAATTAATATTACGACTCCATTGCATATTTTTTCGAATAATTAATATTAAAATTTGGTTCTGTTAAAAGATAATGCAATATAATTCATAACGCTTTTTTGTTTCTTCTTTATTTCATTTCGGTACTGATCGTTAAGGTCATTTGGCCTAGGACCTACTGTTTTTAAGACTTTGAATCACCAGAGCTACAGTATACCGGGGTTCAACGAGTTTGCAGAGCGCCATCTATTCGTTAACAGCAGAACTAAAATATTAATATTAATATTAACATTTCATGTTTCATAAGAACATAGCCAAAATTTCAATATTTTTTTGTAATATTCTAAATAATGTTTTGGGTTTCAAAAAGCTAAGTGCACAGTGGGTGCCGCCTTCGCTAACAATGCAACAGAAACGCATTCAAATACGACTTTGTCAATACATTTGGAACGTTTTTAACATTTAGTTTAACATTTAAGTTTAAAATGTTTAGTTTAAAGTCTTTAACTTTTAAAATTACTATTTTTACAACTATAAATTTGTTTTTTCATTTTTAACTTATTAAAGAACTTAGTATACAGAAAAGAGAACCAGGGGCGTTAGGCCAAACTCAAACTCGCATGTCCCGCGTGGAAATTCAAGCATTTATCCACTATATAACCGTAGCTCCCTATGCTTAATACTTTTTCGCCTAACAAATTTCGCGTTCACAAAACGATCCAAAATGCCTAGTATTGGATATATATGCAACATCTGTGAAAGGATTTTAAATGCATAGCCTCGGACGTATGCAACGTTTACGACACAATCAAAAGGTATAGCCTTGGATGTATTTAATGTTAATAAACCGATTTAAAATGTCTAGCGTCAGATATACGTGATATCCGCAAAATAATTTATATCATAATGTTTAGCGGCGGACACATTTCTCGATCACGAAACTTCTTAAAATGTATAGTGCCAAGCATGTCTGATGTTCAAGAAAATCAGAATGGCATAAAAAGTAAATCGCGCAAATGTGCGGTCTGTGACAAAAATTATGAGTTGTGAATGCCGTTGTTAACGTAAAAATTTCAACGCTGAATTGTGCGTGTCTCCTTCTTTTCAAAAATATTACACTGAAACGTATTATTGATTTATATTATCGTTCAAATTTTACTTTTATTAAATAACGATCAAAGGTCTATTGCTTAATATGAACAATTATTCTATTTTGAAAGAGCATTCATATAGTGTAAATATGGTACGACAGTAATATAATACTGGAAATAAAAAAAGACGGTTAGTATCGCTGTCGTGAAAGGTTTGATCCCTTCCACTAGAATATTGTGTGAGACTCGTGATATGATTTTTATAATCAAAATATAATTTCCATACATTTTTTCACTTTATCACTTGTAATGACAGTCACTTTTCTAGATTTAGCGGAAATATTTGTGTTTATTTTGTTTATGATACAAATTACTTTGCACTGCCAACATTGTAAACAAATCGTCTTGCATAAATAATCCAATACACTGAGAAATACACGTTATTTGCATAAATTTCCTTTCAGATTCCCTCAACTTCGACGTAAAACATTTTCGTGCTCACCATTTTCACGGTTACGTAATTACAAATATTACCTGAAAAGCAAAACTGCTTAGCATATTTAATAGACAGTTAATACTACAACTAATGGTACGAAGAAATAATAACACAATGTACATAAAAATGAAAAACTAACGGAGCAGAATCAAATTTGAAACAAAAACGTAAATCTCCGTAACCAGTCCTAGGAAGTTAGAATGGAAAAACGTAAATTTACGTGAGCTGCCCGTTAAGTGCTAAGTTTGTTTTTTAAACAATTTAAATATCAAGAAATAAATCCTGTAAAATCACGAAATAAATCCTGTAAAAAGGGCTTTTTTTCGACCGCGTTATTTCAAAACTGGGTAAGAAACAGTTAAATCTACGCACATCGGGCTAAATGCAAGGGTCACACCCGTGAATCTTGTATCGTAAATATTTACGCGATTGGCATACGGCATACAGCGATAAGTTTGAACGTAAAGCCAAACTATGAACTACAAACTACAAATTACAAAGTTATAATACGTGAGCGACTTAACCATTGAATGTCGGACTGGCTGATATCGTTATGCGGTTGGTCGCAACATTGACTTCAGTTCATTCCAATAATCTACTATGATCACTCCTTTGCTTTCTCTTAGCTACTATAAGTAATAACTTGTACACTTATATAATATAGGTTATATCGTGATTTTTGTTTTAAATCATTTGCGGCACCGACTGCGAAGGTTACTTGGCCTAGGACCTACTGTTTATGGTGTGTTTCCAACCATCAGAGCTGCAGTATACATGTCAGATGGAAAAACCATCAGTGATAGGTGAGATTCGAACTTGAGTCTTCTACGTGGAAGTCCGAGCCTCTATACACTACACCACCGTAACTTCATATCGTGATTTATGATAATCAAATGCGTATAAATGTGTCAACGTTTAGGCATGTAGAAAAGAATTAGATTAGAGGGCTTGGGTAGCTGAAAGGGAGTGCAGTCATCCAGCAAAAGAAAAGGTGCCGGGTTCGAGTCACGGTTCAGTTACCCTGGTGTCCGATATTTTTCAACGCCTTTTTTCTCTTATCTGAATGATTTTCCACCTTAATTTCAATAAATTTCTTCATCATAATTTCAATTTCTAATTAATATTATTTCATTAACTCTTTAATTATTTGCACACTAAGTGGACACGTTTATTCGTACAATGAGAATGGAAAGGTGGAGGGACGTACGAATAAGTTGTTCCGGAAGACTACGAATATGTATTATTGTGAGTAAACCTGTCAACAGTGTGACAAGGCATCTATGAGCAATACTCGCAGTCGGTAAAACAGCCGAATGCTTGAACTGGGACGCAGCTGGATCTTGGTCGCAATGATAAAAGCGTTTTACAAGGATATTTTCGGCTTTTTACAGAAAAGAGTTAACCCTTTACAGGTTCAACGCTTCGAAGCTGACTGTTGTGTAAACCTCAATTGTTTTAGCGATAGTTTAAAATTTTCAGTAGGTGTTTCTTACCGTACATCATGTCGGTAATAGAAGTTTGGTGTGCCTAAATGTGGATATTTATGCTCTTTCATAACACTCAAACTGTTAATAAAGAATGATATCTTTTCAATAACACATGGAGCATAAATGTTTCATTAGTTTGTTACGTGCAAAAAACGAAAACTTTCACATTTCGTTTGTATTTAAAGTGCAAGTTGAACGTTAACTAAAAAAACATACACATGAGTAGCTACTTACTGGAGATTATTGTGTGTCAAACGCATACATACGAGTGTTTTAACATAATTTTCTGCTGCGGAATTCATAAACATTTTCTGGTTTTATTAAGGAAGAAACTAATACGACATATTAAAATTTTATACTAATTCTCTTTTTTCTGACATCCGTACCTGGTAGTTTCGAATTCTAGGCGCTCTTGGAAGAAAGCATAAGCAAACAATAATTTAAAAGAAAAATTCAAGGAATAATAAACACGAAAATGCATTACCAGAAAATGTGATTAGTGCCATCATAGTTTAGATTAGTATCATACATTTATGAAAATCTGAGCAAGAAAATATTATTGACAAAATATTTAGGTGGATTTATACAAAACAATAACAAAAGTGAAACTACAGTGCTCCAGTTGGCAACTTCATTAACGCTAATTATACTTAATAATGGTTATTCAAGATTGTTGCAAATTATTATAATCCTTGGTATAAAAATTGAACCAAAGTTAGTTGCAGTTCAAGATAAGCTGGATGTTTCTTGCGGCTCAGCTGTTGAACATATTGCGAAAGCGGCGATGCATAACGTTGAATTGAAGTAAAAGAAACAAGTGAGGATGATTTTTCTTTTTCGAACCTGTAGTAGTAAATTACATGACCAGCCGTTTACTATCAATTTATAGACTCATACATTGCTCTACAAGACCACGTTTTCACTTATATCAATTCACTGGAGCAAGAAGGAGAGGAGTATTATGTCATATTAACATATTTATATCGGATTTTAGGCGGAGTTACTTGAAGAAGTTGTACTTTCTGAAGCCATTAAAGATTTCATGCAATCGGAATTATGCTAATAAACAATCTCTGCAAAAAGACTTTACATTTTGCTATCACTCTAGTTTCTCCGCGTAATGGTTTGAATCGAATGCATATATGAATTTATCGGCTACCATGATGAACCATGCTAAATGTATATATGCATAAATTGCCCGTAAAGAAATAAAGGGTGGATATAGAAAGATAGCATCTGCACCGGCCGTGTATGCCCCGAGAATTTAAGTGCAATGCGTAGCGACGTGTGCAGATAGTTGATCTGTTATAGATACAGATGCACCCTTGGGTGAATAGCCGATGGATCTGCGGTTAATCTTCGTAATCGTGCACGTCACGGATGAAGATATGGGAGAACATTAAAGTGTGAAGCGTGTTATATGAAGACTAGAGTTAGAAAAGCTCAATTGAACTGAAGTTAGTCCGACATGTAAAGTAGATTTTTATTTCTTTTTACAAGAGTTAAAATTACTTCCGGGCAAATGCAATTGTACTAGAAATATTTTTCATTTGCATGGAAATATTATTTTACGATTTAGTTTTTGTATGTAATTTATACTTGGAGCATAAATATTGTACAAGCTGTTCGATAACACTACCATGGCTGTAAGAAAATAACTTGACAGAATATTACATACATTCTGATTTACATACAATTCTGATAACTGAGCATTGTGTATTTTAGAACTTATTATTCAATAGTTATATTTGAAGTCGCACATTAAACGGTAACAATATTTCATTCATTAAAAAAGGATTTACATATTTACTTGTTCAGATTTTCGAAATTTTATACAGAATACAGAATCATAATTATTACCTATTTTAAAATCATATTTAGAAGTATCTTGATAGTAGGTCCGCTTTTTGATATAAGCGATACATTTCACATGAGAGTGTTTGTTATAGTACATGATAATTAAACCGCTTATTTATAACGTGATCGGAGTATATTTATAATATATTCAAATTGAGATATTTAAGAGTTTGCCTTTCAAAGAAATTAAAAACATATGTATAGGATATCAATGTGTTACACCGCTTAAGTGTATCTATGAGTGTGTATCTAAGAGTGCCTAAGTGTAGCTAAATCTAAATTTACAATTCCTATTACAATAATAACAATTATTTAGCGGATCATATGTGTTTTCTTGTCACAAATGTAGTTAAGGTACTTTCAAAATTAAGAATTAAATTTGTTACAGAATTTGAAAGAGCCGAAGTCTATTCGACATAATTTGAAATACTTCAAATTGAAAAAAACAATAATTCATTTTTAAAATATTTTTTGCTATACTTCAAAAACACAATTTATGCAATTCAGAAAATTAAAGTACATAAATTACATTTACTGCCCATCTACATTTTATGTATGCGGGAGGAATTTGAAGAAGTCCTGGTGCTTCGGGGGTGTATATCGTAATATGTCCATCATGTCCTTGTATCTCATAGTCCTAATTCAACTTAAGCGATTATTAAAGTAACCTTTTTAATTATCGAAGTAACCGCGAAAATTCGCGTCTAAAATTATCGTATCGTCGGAATATACTCAATCGCAAAATGTTACTTATGAAAACTAACTTAACGTTGTTCACGTTACTACCGTTATTGAAAAAAAATTGGCAAATAGACTTAGGCCACATTCAAAATAGACGGCTCAAGTGTTCTATCCGTTCGCGCCAGCTTCCTTTCAAAAACGATCGAAAATTTTTCCTTCAGACGGTCAAATGTCTTATTGGCGCTCATTCGTCCTTTCCACGTTCCTTCGTGCACCTTATATCACATCACGAGGTCATTACCGGGAAGATATTCCGGAACTTTATAATCAGTCCTTACACCGTAGTCATGCTCGCCGCCGAGTTCGTAACGAAGAGCGAGGAAAGTAATATTGCAATCGTGACTCAACGTTTGACCCAAACAGCGAGACGGCCGACCTCCCTCCCTCGTTATCGCCATTCGTAGCTCGTTCCGCGGTTGGATTTGTCGCGTATCCTCGGTAATTGCCGGCCGACGCAAATGACAGAAAATCGTCCGGGCAAAATGAGCGTAATGCAATAACGGCCGGTGGTCCGGCCTCCGCGTTTCGAGGTCATCGAGCCTGGAACGTAGCCGCGATGAGGAGGAGGCGAGTGCCGAGGTCAAAGGTTCACCCTGTCCCCTCCCCACCCTGCATACGTCCTCCGCAGATCCCCTTGCGACCCCGTCTTCGCGGAGTCGCGCGTTAACAATGAGGAATGCGCTTTGGTTCGCTCGGAGCAAGGGTTAACGCACCGCCGCGAAGATTAACCCTCTTAGTATCCGAACGCTGAGATGTATGTCGGCTCCGCGATTTTTGCCAGAAATACAGCGTACCGAGAGTTTGACCCTTTGTGTTCAATACAATTACGAAGTTCGCAATGACGTTTTATTTTTATTGAATGGATTTCTATGGCAATATACGCGGAATTATTTATTTGTTTCGTGCGCTCTGAAGGGGAGTAAGGAGAAGTTGGAGTACGACCGTGGCGATATCGGGCAGCTGAGGTCAATTGGTTCGGAATTATAGACTCTATGATCGACACGCGCGCTATTGGCAAACTGCACAAAAATGTATGATTAGGATTGCAACAATACACATTGACATATTTAATTGTATTATTCATAGAAATGTACAAATATAACATTAGAAAACCTAGTGTAACTTATTGCTGGTCGAAAGAGGCTGAAAAAGAACGAATTATGTTTTAAAATTGAAAAAATCTCCTTTTAAAAGAAACTTTTGCATCAGAGTTATTACGTATAACGATTTCGTAACATTAATAATTGCTTGACCGATTGTTCCAATGTGAAATAAATCGTGGATTAATCAAGAACCGTGCTATAGTTTGGTAAAGAACCATTTCATGGCTCTGAAAAAGTGCATTATGCTCTGAAAAGAAGCGATTAATAATCGGTCTACGTACAACTACTTTATTTAGTCCTTTCGATCGATTAATGTTACGAAATCGTTATACATAGTAATTCTGACGCAATAGTTTTTTCTTAAAGGAAACTTTTGTATTTTAAAAAGATAATTCGTTCTTTTTCCACTTTTTCGGGTTATTACTTTGAAATTGTAAGATTGGGCGAAAGGTCATCCCTCCGTCGATGAAACACTTGACTTTTGCTTTCTTGTCGAAAATCGTCCCAAAAACGTTCTAAAAAGTATGTGTTGTAGATAGAGCTATGGTGGTATAACGGGTAAAGTGCGGATATCCATGTGGTCCATTTTTGTTGGACAATTTTCCACGCGATATATATACTATAGCTCCGGTGATTCGGAAACCATCTTAAAGCGTTGAACGCCAGGTCACCCATATATGGTTACGGCTATGTTCCCGCGGGAGCACCGTTACCCGTAAACGGGTGACACTCTTCTTCATCCAATTAAAACAGGTTTTTGAAGGCAATTTATATTAATTTAATTTCCGACACTATTATTACAAGTATACACAATATAAAGCAACAATAAACTATAAAGTTTATACTATAAAGTACTGCTATAAAGTAAACAAACTAATACTTATACAATACTTATACGGCAAACTTATACTACAAAATTAAAATCATATTTATATTTAAATTTAGTTTGAAATTATTATATATGATTTAAACGAACGTTTAATTTAATAAATATAAAAACATAATCGAAGAGTGATCAGATAACGAGCTGGTCAAATAACTATACAGCATTCGGTAAACGAATAGTTGCTCAGGTAAAAAATTAATCAAAACGCAGAAAAACACTTAACTAGAGGTAGCTGAGATTCATATCGCGCTGTTTACACTTCGAGTCTCGGATTTGGGGGCCGGGAGGAACTCCACTGGTTCACATTGAGCGTCGTGTTAAACAGTAGGTTTTACACAAAATGACTTCCGCCATTTTTGCCGAAAATTAATTAAAGAAAGAAAGAAAGAAAGAAAGAAAGAAAGAAAGAAAGAAAAGTGTCACATATGTTGCACGACTATTTATGTATTTGCACAAGTACAGTAGAATCTCTATGTGATATATGTAAATACATTGCAAGATATTAGAGTAAGCTGTTAAAGAATAATAATGTAATATTAAATGACAATAATGGTTAAACTCGTTACAAAGTCTGGCTTTAGAATATGCAGGTATACCTAATCTTTTACTATGCGTCAAGAATGATCCGGAATTTGTATGTTTCGTCGTTGCTTTGATATCCCGTGTTCGAAAATTAAGCTTCTGCGTTCATCTGCGAATATGTGATTTTCATTACTTTAAGTGATGAAATATTGTTAGATTCTTAGATAGAAGTGAATTTTTCTGCGTACTTTACTAATTTTGTGCTCGTTCAAATTTTATTATATATTCACTTGCGTTTCCGCGGATGGAGATCTTAAGATAATAGTGCATAATAGCAGCTACCGAGAATAAAGTTAATGCGTTAATTGCAGAGCTAGGAGCGTTGACCCTTACAACAAAGTTCCCAATTCTTTGTACAGAGCACGAATTATGTATTCACAGGCTCCATGGATGCTTTATTAATCCATGTTTTTTGTACACTTAATTAAATACCATAAATATTATGTAATTTAAAAATATAACAAATTGAAATATATTACACGTAGCCGTAAACAAAGTTCCTATGTTGATGGATATGGGAATGTATGGTGAATATTGCAAGAGTTTTTGAAGAATGTAATAAGATGTTAATCAAAATGGGTATCAAGATTACAGCTGAAACGATAAGCTACGAACATTAATCACAATAATTGTGATACAGCAAATATATATATATTATTACATAATTGTAATAAGACATAATTGAGAAGACATCGTAACATAAAATATTATTACATCATTATATATGGAGCTAAAGGTATGTATGAAAACTGTGTGGAGATAATTCAGTAGTTCAATAGTAATAATAATAATTCATGAAGAACCGTTTACAGACTAGCTTATATGTACATATTAATATACAGTACGTTTAACTAATCTATAATGGTTCTTCTGCAATGCTAGCCGGTAATTTAATACATATAGTCATCTAATGATTATAACAATTTGATAGCAACAGTTGCAAAAGAATTGTTAATTACATATACTCAATTTTGTCGATTTAAAGGATCAGCGAACATATTTCTTGCACTAAACTTGATTTTGGGAAAGACTTCGGTGATAGGGTTCAACCTTGGAGAATATGGTGGTAGAAAAACTAGAGTGTGCCTTGTTTGACCAACAAGATCACGCTCTCTCTGCATTTTGTGGATAATGGCATTATCGAAAATTGAACAAACCTCGTCAAAATTATCGTCTTCGAAGTTCTGAAGTAATCTTCGAAGAAAGTCGCAGAGTTTTTGCTTTCTTACTATGTAGTTAACATTATTTAATGTTTTTTAATTATAACATATAAGTAAAACTACGTGATTTCAAAAAAGGGTGAATTTAACTGGAAAATCCTGCACCGGGGCGTTTTTTACATCTTTATCCGGGTGAACTAGACTTCCTTTAATTTTAGGCTTGTATCCTGCGTCACAACCGGCCGGCGCGGCCAAGATTCCCATTTCCGGTACTCCGCCATACGTCCGTGTGAACCAGCCGTCTTCCGGAATTCTTCCACCCTTTTGCTTTTTGTTGGATATTTTTCAGACACCGGTGGTCTCGATGATTTCCTGGGTCGCGAGGTAAACCCATAGAATTTTATATGCGACTAAGCTACTAACTCTTCACATTTCGTTTTTATAAAATGACTAAAAAGCACGTACTAAAGCTCTCCCCTTGCGCACATGTGCAGAGGCAATGTGATAGATATAAGTTCCATATTATTCTAGTCTAGCAATTATACTTTATGCCGAAACACTCATACATGGTCACAAAGAGATAGAAAGAGATAATGCGGTTTACATCAAAATTAAATTGATTACCAAATGACATAGGTACGATTTTGGAAAGACAGCAGTACGATTTAGGATATACGTGCCCTAAATCGTATTTCTACGATTTTCAAAATTACTCAAATCATTCCTTCAGTTTTCTTTTAAACGCGGAATATTTATTTAGGGGGTTGCTGCAAAAGATAAAAATATAATTGCAAATAACGATTTGAGTAAAAATGTGTGTTGTTCAATAGATACATCAAAAATCCCTCAGGTAGTATGATTTTAGCAACTCTGCCTTATAAAAGTTAAACGATCCTTGAACGCAAAATAACGATTTCAAGACGTGTACTCGTGATAATATCGGATCGAATAACTCATCAAATCTTCTCATTAATTTATCGATGACTCTGTTAACGCCGGTAACGTGGCGCAATATCCACCGAATCGAATTGTCGAGATCGAGGATATATCCCAGTAACGCCCAATGATCTCGGTAGTAGCGGCGATGAATGAGAATGATCCACGCCGAGGCGGAGCCCGTGAAGGACGTTGAATTCGTTCTGATTAAATTCGCCCATCGGAGTAAATTATGAATCATTACCGGAGATGGGAAACGTCGGCGATGGCCATTTATCGGAATGGGGGATTCCTCGTCGGCGGTTAATTACAAAGTCACGATCATGGCGCGGTGCTCTTGTGGCAAGTCATCTGCGCAATTATACGATGGGATCTTGAGGTACCGTGAAGAATCAATTACCGAGCCACGAGTTAAACGATCTTTTTGAGAACGAAACGGATTATGGGATCGGTCACGGCAGAGCGATTTGCTTCCGTACGTACTTTACCTCGCCGGATGCTGCTTTTCCTAAGCTACTAATTTTAAGGGGAGCTTGTATACGTATAGCATACATGTGCCGGTGATTATGAAAGTGGTTTAAGTTATATTTTTTTCATTCCGGAAAAGATTTCTCATCGTTGTAATTTAAATGCATGCAGCGGAAAACACCGGACGGATTTATCTTTCCTAGTTTTTCAGTTGGATCACTTTTGCGAATAGTGGCACGTATTGCGTAGAAGGCGACTCGGATAATATCTGAAAATACGGATTTTCGTATGTTGGAAGGCAGTGATGCTAGCCCTTTTAATTAATTGATATTAATTAACATACTGTTTGCCCCCGAGATCATTATAAAGTTATGAACAAGGGTCGGAAAGGAATTCGACAAATATTTAAAATAAAAAAAGTTTTTAAAAGGGAAAAGAATTCTAATGGAGAAAGACTACATCGTTTAAAAATACGCTGGATACATTTTTTAAAGAAATTAACCATATAAAACTTTTTATAAAATATCAAAGAATGAGAATGCAAAGTTTAAAATCCTGAATTTCTTACCATGCCGGAGTAGACCAAGAAAGGTTTAAAATATTGTATTGACATCACTTTACAGAACTATAAGATGAATTACAGCAGCGAAATACAAGGACACGATGGACTTATTACGATATATGATATACCGCCAAAGCACCAGGATTTCTTCAACTTCCTTCGGCGTATACAAAATGTAGATGAGCAGTAAATTGTTATGTAATTTATATAGTTTAATTCCTTGAATTGCATAAATTGTGTTTTTGAAGTGTAGCAAAAATATATTAAGTTATCAATAACAATACCTGCTTGTTGAGTTTTATCAAATTATTTTAACGATTTATAATAAACATACATGAAAGTATCGAGACCTTAAACAGAAACATTTATCTTGTAATAAACAAAGCCAGAAGTTAAGCAGCTAAAGTTTTCTTGATATAATCTTTAAAGTATGTAACGCATATCGATAAATTAGAGGAATTTATATGTATTCATGTTTAAAGATTTCTTAGGTAGGAACTTAAAATGCTCTGTAGCGTTTCTGAAGAAGACGATGTTTGAATGTAGGGAATCTGGGTCGATTGACTACCTCGGTCGTTGCCTTTTGCTGATCTTCGACAAATGACGGGGCCAATAACGGTTCCACTATTTTCGAGGAGTCGCAGGAGCGGAAAACGGAGGCATGTCGATAATTTTTCACAAACTGCATCCTTATAAAGCAGGTTATTTTACACTACTTGTGATAGTGTATTTAATGTTCCCGGTTAATGTTTTTGAATCATTTTTAAATCAGCGTTTAAAATATTTTCACTGATTTTTTAATAGCATCACGGACGTGATTTTCTAAAGAGCAGAGTGTTGAATTTTCATTATGTATGATTGGTTGACGTCAGTACATTTGTGTGTCTGAAGGATATATGTATACAAATTAATTGTCTATAAATTAGGGCTGAATTATGTTAAAAAACCTTTGATGAAAAGATCATAATTTGGGCTGGAAAGGGTTAAGTATATTACTGAATATGAAACAAATGGTTATAACACAGGTGCAAGATGTCTGAAACAAGCATAAGATTTGTTAGTCTTGTCTTTAGACGTTCATTATTGTGTTGTGTGCCTCTTAAATACGTGAAACAATAAAAATTTGTGGTTGAACGTGTGAGAAAAAATGGACAAATAATTCATCCTTTTTAGGAATTTTGGAACGATGTATAGAAGTAAATATACGAATAATAAATAAACGGAAAGATTAAATTTTGAATAAATACAACATCGAGTAATTTGATTAAACTTCTAAAGGCCTTAAGGAGCCAAAATTGCGCATTATTTTCTTCCGTTGTGTTTCCATCGGTATCAATATTAATTTTGCTTATGAAGTAGAGGGATATAAACGTATTGACAGGTATAGCAACCTGCTCGTAGTGATATCTGCGAAATCTTTATTTCTTCCTATTAATCATATTTTATATTGTATAAGAAATTATGAGCAAATATGCTTTAGAATAATTGATAAATACAGTTTCAAATATTTCTGAAAAATGAGTAATATATACGTCTCAGTAAAGACATCAACTCGATAAATATATACGCTTACTAGTAGTGCATATATGTACTAATTTATAAAGTAATAAACTAATTGATAATAATATTTGTTGGTTTTGGCTGTTAATATTTAGTAATATCTTCTATTTTCCACCCGTATTGTTATCTGTTACAACTGCGCTATCGGCGTCCAGCATAATAGCATTTACTTTGAAAGCATTTTCGATCAATACATACCTATCGTGTTTCAAAGTATTGCAGACATTGCGGCATAAAGCGAGTTATGAAATGTGGAGCAAAAAAGGAAACTGATGTGGATCGGAACGCGATGCACACGATGGTATAAAAAATATCGTGAATTATAGTTATCAAATTGCCCATCATCGTACGATAATTTTCGTAACATACTATCAATGTAATGATAACCATTATTATGTTCTACTTTTGAGGTTCCCTATAATATATCAACGTACTGATTTATGAAGTACTGGTTGCCAATACCGTTAATTAGTCGACTACAGCATTCTTTTCGTAAAGTTTTTTTAACCGTTAATTCATCAGGAAACAGCGAATTGGAACACTTGGATAGATTGGTAGATCATTATATTGTGTATCACTATGTATGTATATCTGATATTAATACGAACTTTTATCGCACATACTGCTAAATAGCGCAAGTGGCAAATGGTGCAAAAAGATCTTAAATAATCCCGGTTTCTAAATAATTTACAAAGTTATAAATAATTTTTTGTTTCGGTACAAGCAATTATCCCGCATTATATAAATTTTTACATAAAATTTGGTTATGCATAAACATAAGTTATTTTGGAAGAGAAAACATATTTTTTATGCAGAATACATTTGATAGCGTTTGTAACAACATTTATTTACCAAGATGGGCTATACATGCTTAATTACTTTTTTTTTAATAATACAGAGTAAGTACAATATTTGTTTGTACTTGTGTAAAACTCTGTTTGTACTACGGGCAAACTGACTTTAACACAAGAAAAAGGCGCACTCTACAAAACGTTGTTAAACAATGAAAGACGACATACTCACATACGTACGATAAAACTAAATGTGTATGTACAATTTCTATGATATTCTTGCAGAATAATCGTTGTTACAAAATTAACTGACCACGTAGTATTAAGAAGTGCTGCCATTATTTCGCGCCAAACCAAGATCGGTGTATGTTCGACTGAAAGTACGAGTCTGTCACTTCTCTTCAAGGCGTTAATCCCTTTAGGGATATTGACAAGCACGCGACTTAAGTTTTGTTACAATAACGCTTAGAGGCTATATTTACTAACATATGTTACTTTTTTTATGCATTTTTGTCGACTTTCGGTTTTTTTTGTATGCATTGCTAACGATACAAAGTGAATAAAACGTAATCAAACTAAAAAATTAAATTACATTTCTCACCGTGAAAAATGTGTCCCTGCGCTGATTAACATATTTCATGACGATCGGTAGTAATCGTTTGAGATTAACTTTCCATAGCAAGGTTAACGCATTGTTGACCAGTTATTTCAAACTGAAAGTATCCCGTACAGCCTGCTATTTTTTCGTGGTTATATATAAAATGAAAATATTGTAATAAGCTTCAATAAACGTTATATACACAGCATGCATTGAAATGAAACTTAATACGTATATTTAACAATATAATTACCAACGATAAACATACACCGAGTTTTACGACATCCGTCAAATTTACGGATTTTTGATCATGGCTTTCATCGTAACTTTTGGCTTAGTTTATGTAAATAAAAGAATACGATTTAACAAAAACAACATTTAATAGAATGTTTCAATAATTATTAACAAACAGAAACAAACAAAAACGACAGACTCTTGGCGCGAAAACCGTTTACTTGAATATTTATCTCTCATCTGTATCTTGGGGTTACACTTGCGGGCGTTTATATTGCATCCGGTAGCTGTTAAACTTATGTTGAAATATCTGTGATAGATTGCCATGTTTGATGGGTTTGACAGGTTTCCAAAAGAATATTCTGCTCTTCACTTTTAAAAACTGTAACACTTTCATCCCTAGGTCAACATGACCAGAATGGTCATATTAGTGTCAGATATTATGGTACACGTAAAGGTACTGGACTACTCTCTGACACACTTTTCACTAAGAACTATACCACATTAAAAATACAACGAGTACTGATTGCGCCTTGATCGCATCTACTAGTTAGATCTCTTAGTTCTACACGGATGAGTCGTAATCGGGAAAAAGTAGATCCCGTTATAATCGTTGGACTGAAGTTGCTGGGGTTGCCTTATGAACATTGTAATTGGTTCAATATAGCTTTATATGAAAAATGTACTTCACATTTTTTCAGCAAATGTCTGAAGAGGATGTATAAACGAATGTAAATAAGCATTGATGTCCATCATCGCATAAATGGTCCATAAATTACAATAAACTTTCAACTTGCTGAGACTATCATTTTGACGGGTCTTGGTATAAATAGGTATAGGTCACACCGATTACGGAAGTTAAAATGGCTAAGTAAAAATTGAACAGGAATATCTAACTCTTTTTATACTTCATTAAAAGTCACCATAATATTCCAGAACGCATCAATTATATGTCGATATTTTTAAAGCGATAAATTTGAAAACCGTTTAAACAACGGTCTTAGTAGTTCCAGCATTAACAACTTTTTTAGACATGATATACTATATATCATTTACCTATAGTGCAGAATAAGTTGTACATAAATGTCGAGTTTCGTTGTACTTTCCTTCGCAAGAGCATGATCTGCTTACCATAATGGGATATTTTCTCGCTGGCAACTATTTTCTATAACATGCTCCTGCAGTTTTCCCGAGGGCCGCAAAGGAGATACAAAGGTGACTGGAAAGACGAGTATATCACACTCGCGAGCCGTGAACAACGTTCGGGCATGAAAACACGAGTACGCCCGTGACCGGTCAGCGAAGTGTTAAGAGCTGGCGGATGCGAGGATAAGCGGAGCGAGATAAACCCCTCTGCCGTACGATAGCGATCGTGATTGCGCGTCTTCGTGGATCCGCTGGCGGGTTAGCGAGCGCGGCTACTGGAACATACAGATTTATGCCCCTTGGAACCGTCACCGCCGCACGGATTAATGGCACCCGCCCAGTCGCGGAAACCGACACTGGTATACGGCCCTCTATTACGATCTTTACATCGTGTAATTCTATAACCACGGTCCACGGCAGCTTCTTTTCGCGGCGACGGACCTTTTGCACGTCCAGGGAACAAAACTATCTGATCCATTGCTGCCGCGGGGATGCCGTAGGTGTGCCATTGGAATGCCGCGTGAAACTCGAGAGGCATTGTTATCTTTTACGCGTCTTTTCCGTATTTGTACTGTTGAATCATTTTTAGTATGTGCGGTATGTAGCGTAAGAGTGAGGATCGGAGGCGCCGAGTGTAGGATGGAAATAATTTATCTTGAGAATAATGCAGTCTTAGGGAAAATATATACAAGACGTATAGGCATTTTGAGTGCTTTCAACGTATAAAAGTATGTGTGTGTGCGTGTAAATTTCTAAGTGTTATTGTTCATGTTTATTCATTAATGTTTGCATTATATATCTATAAGTATGCATGTTATGACAAAGATAAAGTGAAAAGGTGCACAAATCTATATAATCGTTTACTTGCCGCAATAAGATCATGAAAAATGTCATAAAATATAATATTATTAATCTATGGACTTTTTACACAGCATTGCACACATTTATTGAGTTGTTCTTGTAGTTTTAGTGTTGAGAAATGGCAATGCAGAAAATCGCGTTACAGTTATTTAAAAATTGCAAGCAGAAAGTTATCTCTAGTACCGTGTTTTAATTTTTTGTTATCTTCATCGCGTCACGACTTATAAGAGTAACAGATATGTCAGCCTAAATGGATACACAAGGCGTATGATATTATGAATGGAAAATCAGGCTTGATAATAAAATGTTTAGGTGCAGAGACGCAATTATAAACTCACTACATCTAATGTCTTAACTTGTGCTCTTTCCTTTCAAATTTTATTTCTTTCAGTTAACCACTCAATTTGAAGTTTCCGCGTTGTAGATTCATGAAATAATAACTAAATTTATTTTCATCCAGCAAAGATTCGAGCCCTATTTTTATATTGTTCAAATTGTACTTAAATTCTCATTGTTTTTGTGTTCTACTAAAGTAGTTGTTATTAATCGTCAGAGAGATAATTTAGGCATTATATCAACACCCAGTGTTGCGTTAGAATTTGCTTTTCAAAGCGAGGATCCTTCTGTTGCTTAGAATGATCTCGCACTATCGCCAAAGCTGTCACGATACTGCAACCGCTTTCGTGATAAATCGAGCCGCTCGCGGCTGAGATTTACATGTACACGAAGAATGGAGCTATGCATTCGGAAGGAAGCTGGAAATATATATTTTCTTTTTACGAATAGCAAAGGCATACCAAGAAAAGATACAATAAGCGTAGAAAGCAAAAAATAAAAACATATCGCAAACATGCTGTGAAACATTATCGTAAAGCACCCTTTAGGATTATTTGGTATACTTAATGAACATTATAACCAGATTATTTTGGCAATTAATTTAGCGAATTTAAGTTATGATAAAGGTAAATATCAGGGTTACATATAAACTACTGTGCGTAAAGAAATTGAATGCGACTGTAAATCTTAGATAAAAAGCACATTCTGAAAGCCGTAATTAGTTATGTGTAATGATTGATTAACCTTATGAGCTATAAAATGAAGCTAATATGAGGGGAAGCTTATGATGATGCGACACCTAAACTAGGAAGAAATTTTTGATAATTGACTTTATACGTATCATTGAAATGCTATAACGATATGTAATGGAATTAGGTAACAGTTACAGGTTACGACACTAAAGTTTTTATCCGCCATTTTGTATAATCACTTTCTTCTTTCACTTTTAAAACAAAATTGTGTTGAAAATAGGATGCTTAACAGATTTGATAAATCAACAAAGAAAAAAGAAGCTCAGAGTTGGATATTATAACAAGTTTTTTTCAACTAATTTATTTAACTTTATTAAATTAATTATTACCAAATTGTATTTTATAAATATTTCTATAAAACTTAGCAATTACATAAATGTAGGATCGGGATTTCTCCATAACATAAATAGGTGCTTTTGAAAAGATTGGAGATGGACATGTTATCTTCACTATTGAGATCGAGCATTGTGACGTAGATTGATTTTATTGTGTAGCTTATAGCGTGCAATTAGAATTTTCATCCAAATAAATGTCAATAGCACAACGATAAATGTAAGTTCGTTGAATTCGAATGAAATTCGGATGGCACGTCATTATCCGAGTAGCAGGTTTTGCACTCCGAATTTCCTCTTGTACGTTTAAAATTTTACCTTTTGAAAATCAAATTCACCTTCTTATTAATTAAATTCACGCCCTTGCAATTCACGACATTTGACAACACAAAAATATTCATGTAATTCATCTATTCATGTTATAATACTTGAACACAGAACAATGTAAAATAACATCAAATGACACAAAATACTTATTTATTATAACATATTTATAGATATATACACGCATACTCTTCACACAAATTTATCTATAATACTTTTCCTACCGTTGCGCGAGGTAAATTTATGTACGTATTAACGAAAGAATTATTGCAATCTATAGGAGTAATAGTTGTAACAGGACAATCAATCAGATCAACCATGTGGTCATCGTTTGAAAAGTTAACCAAAATATTCCTCGCAAAAAATTTAATTTTCGAGCACACTTCTGCAACAGAAAGAGTTAATTTTAAACGTGACGAATTTGAAGTGCAAAGGAGTGAATTTAAAACGCGAAAGGTTGTATGTGAAGTGCAAAACTTGTACCGCATTCTCTTGCACTGATGAGCCATACTCATGTCCAAAAGTCAAGAATAATCAGCTTTTATTGTCATGTCACAATAGGAGAAAATGCGATAACCATATGTCACTAATAATTCTATATAATTCCAGTTAAATCATATGCTCAAGCCCTTTATCGCGGTAGAGCTAGAACTACTTCTAATGAACCAAATCTATTGACTACAAGAACACAATAAGGAACGAGTTTCTTCGCGTTTTTATTCATCTTTGCATTACGCGCCCATTCAAATTCCCTTGATAAATGTATACATAGGCACTCGTAACATTATTACTCTTAACGCTTATAACACTAGAACTACTAGCCACTTTCTGGGCACATTTAGAACACCACGTACATCTTTAAAAAAAAGGGGAGAGTAAAAGGAAATTTCAGTAAATCAAAATGATGATCTAAATACTGCATGAAAATCATGGAAAATCTCAAAAAATACATCGTTATGGAGCACTACGATTTTTTAAAGAAACGACTGACCAGTCATTTTGACTGGTTTGGTAGTACTAGTGTTAAGACAACTTGCGTAAATTGTATTGGTCATTCACAAATACTTAATTTTCACAGATCTTAATTTTTTTCACTTATTTTTTTTCAAAGATATAGCTTAATTCATCACCTTATATTTATGATTCTCAACTTTACTCAATTCTTAAAATTTAATAATCTTAATTATCTGAGCCACGCACTGGTGACTAGACGTTCTCACACGTAATGTTCTTCTGTTGACTGATATTCATATTCCAATAAAACCAGATGGAGAATTTAAAAATTATTAAGCCTTAGAAGCCTGATTCTCCAAATTAAATTTTAAAAAATATCGATTTATTTATTGCAGCAACCAGATAAAGGAAAAAATAATTTAAAAAATCACAACGCATATTTTATATATTTATTTCGAAAAACACTGATATCAATTTTGATACTTTTCTTCAATCATAACACGCCCTTGCTTAAAATAATTATATTATAGTAAAAATAAGATACTCATCCATCTCAAAAATATTTTTACTTTTTGGAAAAATGAAATGCGTTAAAGATTTATTCCGCTAAACTTTTTCTAAATATATGTCAATACGGCGAGAAAACAAAATGTCATATTATTTGAACAATTATGACAGCTGACATTTATTTTTTTAACATTTCTTCAAAAGAACATTATGCAATGATAACATATATACAGCGAAACATTAAAAACAAATCAATCGCAAGTGTACAATTCGATTTTAAAGTCCGGTATCGAATTTGAAACATAGGGCATTTAAGGGTTAAGAAGCGTGAGAATTGATTGCTCATCAATGTCCAATATAATTCACGCAAGTTGTCCTTCGATAAAATTTGCCTGCGCACATTGTCTTGTTTGGACCAGTCAAACGATAAACAATCCCGTCCTTTTCTCTCCTTTAACCCTTCCGATCCTCAGTCTTGCCGATTACGCTTAACTTTTGGACAGGAGTGTAGATGAATTTGATTTACGAGCATTTTCATGATGCTCCGAACGGTAGCACTCGAGCGGATTCATAAACAATGAGATATAGGAGAGTAAAGGAATGAAGAAAGGCGGGAGTACGGGCGGATAACCTCGAAGAACGAGAGATTCATAAACAATGAAGGCACGTAAATCGCTCTCGTGCTTCCCGGTCGAGGTTCCGCGTGGAGATGGATCTCGCTCCAGCTTCGATCTCCGAAAGGATCTTCACGGACGGCGGAAAGGATCGCGAATTATTTCTTTGGCGTTTCGTGAATCGTATAAATCATGAGATCGCCGTGGAATTCGCTCTGGCTTTCCGTGAGAACCAGGAGGGTACGCTGGTGTTAACCTTGGGAGGTAGTTCGGCTGGCTCATGGTGTTTCAAGATTTACATCATCCTGGCTATAGCTGGCGCATCTTCACGGTTGCCGCGGACTGCCATGAAATGATGTTCAGCTCGTATCGTACACTTATTCGGGCCGTACGTTTATCCGCGGGGAGTCGCATTCGGGTTGCTTTATGAACCGACAAGTTACAACGTTGATTTCTCACAGTTATTCGTGTCATTGTTACTTAATCTGTCTGTATCATAAGTGTATATATATGCGCGAATTTTCTGGTCATTATCACTAGAATGCATATTCACGCGAAGATTTTTTCAAATCGAATGTATGAAAATAGGAAATTTTGGAAATGAAACACGAAAATCATTGGAAAGCTCTTAAGGATTTTGTTAAGACCGTTTGATGAATAGGGCGTATTTATTATTCTTTACGGTGTTGCAAATGAGTTAATAGGCGTTTACCATGAATTATCATTTTAAAACAATGATGAAATTTCAAAGGATTATATTACATAAAGATTGTATCGAGAATGTTTTATGTGTCAAATTTAACGTGATATTGCGGAATCGATAGGTTAGACTTTGGCGATTAAATAAAGAGGTACAGAAGATAATTATAACATATCGGGGAGCCTAATTCACGTGAACTATACAGGAAGCATGTTAGTGACTTCACGTAAAAAATACTTTCCATAAGCGTCAAAGATTCCACAAGATTCTACGAAAACGTCAAGGATATTGGGTTGATGGCCTCAAATTATTAAAACTAATTTATTCATTTTCTATTATATAATTTTTAACTGCCAAGCATTTATGTACAAAAAAAATCATTATGAAACGGATCAATCGCGTATACTCGTATATCCAATCTCTAAGTATAAAATATTATACTTCATAAACCATTTTCACATAGCACAGTATTTCAAGCAACACATTACTCCATAAATAACAAGGCATCTCGAGCTGCTAAAAGCAAATTATTTTAACAAATCCACCCTCGATCTTCGATCTCAAATGCAAACTGACATTCTTCCTAAGGAACAAAGACCGAGTGGTATAACATTCCAAGAAGAACAAGGCGGATCAGATTGACGTCGACAAATCACCTTAGCAAATCTATTCACTGTTATCCGATTTTTAACGAAGAAGAGACGATGTATCGGCTCGCCAATGGTGAATCCTTGGCGGAATGTCTTCTAACGGAAGGAGCCATCATCGGCTCCTGGCGAACGAACGAACCGGTGGATAACCATCGACGGTAGATCGATGGAGATGAATGCGCACCGGTGCGCCGAACGATCTCGATAAATATCGAAAGTAATTAGCAGCTAGACCGTCGTCGCCGTGGAGGATGCTGCATGAGGCTTGATGCAGGGGCCGAGGAGGGGGAAAGGGGGGGGGGGCGGGGGAGAAGAGGAAGTCGAAGGACGGAGGAGAGGCAAACTAAGAAATATGATTATGCCCCTTCGTGGTAGGAGATCGTCGGTGCAACGACCTTTCTCCTAGGAGCCCTTGACTTCCCTTCTGCTATCATGCCGCAGGAATAATAATCCCGGAGGCCAGGATGGAGACCTTTCAGCCTCCACCGGCGGCATCCTCGGAAAGCTGTTCGATTTCCTGCTGCATCGGTTAATGCATTTACATCGGGGGTCGAGGTTTTTAACGTGGGCTATAGAAATACGCGTACACGTAATTGCGTATGGAGTAAACACCCGTGTTACGCGAGTTTCTGAAACGCGAATTCCTATAATGCGCCAAATAGGTTGCGAGTGCTATTTTCGTACAACGTCATTGCGTGTATAACGTGCCAAATGATAAGGCACGGAAATTACCTGCGTTCGAGGATTAACCCTGGTTTTTAACTGTTTCTGATGTGCTTTCTCTAACGAACCGAATGTATGTGCCACTTATTTTTTCAAATACTGCTCCATTTGATCAAATGTACAAACAAAAGTTTGTATAATTATTTTCATTTAAAGCGCGTTATATGTGTATAGGCAACGTTACATGTTACTTGTAAATAAGTTGTATGTAGTATATGAAAAGAAATTCCGTACAGCGTGATTTCCTCCAACGCGAATTCATATAGCGCGTAATGTATTATCCGCGTTATTCTGGTGTTTATTGTAATTTCCATTGGTGAATGAAAAATCCCTGCTGGAAATATGTGTGATTATGTATTTTTCTTCTCTGTGTATGCAGACATGGATGCTCCTGTGCTTGTACGTACAGATTCCTTTTGTTTAAGCGTGTACGCATGCAATCGTGAATAACTTTAAGTATAGCCTTCGCCACTGACTTCCTCGAAAAGCTGTTCGATTTCCTGCTGCATCGGTAAATGTGCTTACATTAGCCAACATGGTATTTGACGTGGGATAAAGAGACATACGTATTCTTAATCCGTATGTTCTGCGTTGGCCAATTATAGTTATTAATATGCGTGCAATTATGCATTTTATTCTTTGCATATGCAGATGTTTGCATATGCTATATTTATATATTCTTAAAATTTTACAGATTTAAGCTTTGATTTTCACTGCATTTGTAGTAGTGTGTATAAGCGTTTGTCAAGTAGTATATAGTATAAATTCATCGTGCTCAAGAGTAAACTATGATTTTATATCATTGATATGTAATATTATGTTTATACTTTTCCCTTTTATACGATAATAATTATTATTTGCAAAAAACAGAGGTACGATCATTTCTTTTTTGCAATCAAATAAACCGTCGCTTTTAATTTGAAATTACAATCATTATTGTTGAACACGCTTGCTGCAAAAGATTTCAGTTACTTAACATTTATCATCCTATTAATTTTAGGTTGGAACTCCGCTTACGTTTAAAGTTTACCTTACAATTAAGCATTAATTGACTGTAGTAGTTATTACCTGAAAAGTACTGATTTAAAAATTGTAGTATTACAATGTTATTTTGTTTAGTAATTCATTAACCGATTTAGAAATAAAAGTACTCTTCTCAAACTAGTTATTTATACTTTTAATTGAAATTCTTGAAATAGTATTTATCCCCCCTTAGGACTTGAAACTAAGTAAAAGGTAACTATTAAAAAATATATTCGCCTAGAAATTAAAATCAACTTTATCGAGCGTCTTGTAAAGAATCGAGGTAAAATACTGAAAATTGTGCTTGCTTTGTTTTCGAATAGTACATCCTGTATAGATGTTTTTAGTCGTATAACATTTCCACATCAACGCTGACTGTGATAAACCTCCCCAGTTTTTCCTTATTTATATCATTAAATGTAACACTACCTCGAAAAATCTACATGCCTACATTATTAATGCAGAAGATCAAGCTATCGTATTTAGCTTAAACTATAAATAGTGTACAAGTATGACGTGGACTTACATATACTACTACAGATATCAACGATTCATACAGTTTTAAAACATTTTACGCGTAACTATAAAGTTATATCACAACTAATGATAAGATAACTCGCGTATATGTTCTTAGCGGGCAATCACAGCGCCAAGTGGACAAAAATTATTGACTTCCTTGCACGCAATGTGGTTTTGACGACTGAAATTTGAACTCCATCATAACCAGATGGAGCAATAATTAGATATGAAAAGTGATTGCCCGCTGAGCGAAGACCACATTCACGATTTCTCATAAACACGAGCAAGGAGGTTAGGAGTTCCTAATGTATACGTATCTAATTATACTTTAATCCTGGTAATCAAACGCTATATACATTATAACGTTCATCTACATGTAGTGCAAATCGAATGTCAAAGTTCGCGCACATGAAGCGCGAAATAAACGAGCGCTGATCGGGCTAAAGGTTCAGTCGTTTTGAATTTTTTTGCGCATCCTACGGCATCCTATATTCAGGAAAGAAGCCGTCATGTACCGAGCAAGCGCTGCCGATAGTAGAGGGCTGTGCAGGTTGCGGGAATGGCAGACCTTCGACCGAAATGAAGGGTTCCGTCTCGAGGCTGGCGGAAGACAAAAACCTCGCCGACTCGCGTTCGCGGTATCGGCCGACAAAAATGATCATCTTGAATATCCGTAGTTAGGAAAGGGACCGGCAGTAATCTCGGATGAAGGGTTCTGCGTCGGGATAAAGATCCGGGATAAAAAAGCGTATCCGGGGACCTTGACTTCCCTCAGAGGTGTCCTGATGCGGGGATAATACTCTCAGGAAGCGATTCGATGGCCTCGAGCGTTTCTTCGGGGCTTCTCAAACCTTAACGTCTCGTTACTCCTATGGCATCGCCCCGATGATTATACGCTCGTCCGCGATGAAGATGGTGATGAGGGACTTTGTCTTGACACCTCGTAAATGACGTTAGGAGAAATCTCATATATCCTGTAACAACCTTCGAGACCGACAACGAGCTTTTTCTTGGCTTCACCGCCAACCTCTAAAACGTTGATTGTCTTAATAAGAGGGCGATTAAAGCCATTACTCTTACGGCATCGCCCCGATGATTAGACGCGTAATCGCGATGAAGACGATGATGAGAGACTCTGTTCTGACAACCTGCAAATGGTGTCGTGACACATCTCTTGTTTGCTGTGCAAACGAGATGGATAATGAGGTTTTTCGTGATTTCAACGTTACCCTTCGACACGTTGAGCGTTCTGATAAAAGCAGGATTCAAGTCGTTCCTTTTAAGGCATCGCCTCGATGATTATAAGCGTGTCTATGATGAAAGCAACAATGAGGAAATTTGTTTTGATAGCGTGTGAACGGTGTTTCAAGAAATTCTCTGTCCATTGTAACAGGGCGCAGAATGGATAATGAGATTTTTCGTGTTTTTACCGGTATCCTTTGATTCCCCAACGTGTTGATTGCCTTCATGAGAACACGATTCAAGTGGTAACTCTTATGGTATCGCCTTGGCGATTATACATGCGATCGTGATAAAGGCGGTGATGATAGACTTTGTCTTGACACCTTCTGGCCGTAGAAAGAATCTCATGTTCGCTATACGAAGGCTTGAAATGGATAATGTCAGTTTACAAAATAAGACAGCAATTTAATGATTATCAATGTAAAGATTATTGACTTGATGATTAGCATAAAATAACATGCAATTTTGTATTATGCTTATATAAATTCGTAATATATTGAAGTATTAGAGTTCATGGCGTTAAAGGGCAATACGCAACGATATTCATTCTTTCAACGATTGTCATAGACTGTTATAGGATATTAATGCTCGTTGGTACGTTTTTGGAAATTTTAACGCTTCTGCAATTGTTATTGCTACATTATTTTACTTCGCACAGTATGGATCTTTTATCTTTATCTGATGAATCAATTTTTGTATACATTAAGCACTCCTAACCTCCTTGCCAGTAATTTGTATTTAAGAAAACTCGTGTACGTGGTCTTAGCGGGCAATTACTTTCCACGCTTAATAACTTCTCCGTCAGGTTATAATAAAGTAAATTTTGCGTCGTTAGAACGATAATGCATGTGAGAAAGGCAATAAGTTTTGACCACTTGGTGCGTGGCTCAATAATTAAAGTTTATTAAAATTTAGAGATAAATGAAAATTAGAAAAGATGAAAGTTGATGAATTAGGCCATATCAAGATAAAAGGCGTGGAAAAAAATTGGACACTGCTGTGGTGACTAAACCGGGACTCGACCCCGCGACCTTTCGTTTGTATTAAGTGTGGAAAGTGATTGCTCGCTAAAATCGCATACACGAGTTGTCTGAAACAATTTTTGTTACTATGAACTTAACGTTATATTGCAGTACCTTGGTTAGGTGTACGAGATATATTTTAAAGTAAACGATGTAATGGATTAATGAATATTGAGACAAATTTGTTGAATTTAATCTTACTCTTTGATATCGTTTTTTATTGTTTAGAAATGGATATCTTTCTTTTTATGTCCGTATATTTTATAAGAATTTCATATAAGCTTTCTTCTCGTAAAATTTTCACAGATTGAAGGTAACGAAGATTGGAATTTAGATTTTATTTTCATATATCATTATTCGTATGTTAATAATCCTCTTTTGGCAGATATATGATAAATTACGATGCTTGTATGAATGTGCTTGGAAATCCACAATACTCATCATAGTGTCGTTTCAGAAAGTTATAAAGATATAAGTAATAAAAGTCAGGGTAAATATGCGAATAAATCGTTTATTGCGTTAGTAAAATGTTCAGCAAATTCACAGCTGTTATAGAGGCGCTTTTCTCTCTACATTCTCCTCAAATCACTGAATGTACATTCCAGTCTCCCTATGGTATGTAAAATATCTTAATCATTTTATTACTAATTATTAATATAAATTAATTGTGCAATTAATTTTTTCGAAGATTTGTAAGGCATTTACAGATAATGGAGTTAACATAGACGAACATCATAACAAAAATGAACAACGAAACGTGAATAATAACTGTATTATAGTTCTTAGTGTTATTACTAACGTACGGTATAAAAGCGTTTATGTGCGAAGAAATATGAAAACTGAAATGATTTTTTTTTTGGGCGGCAACTGTTACTTCTTCTTTCGTAAATTATTTTCGACACTAGCTGCTAAAATTATTTGGCCTAGGACCTACTATTTAAAGTGGATTTCGAAGTACCAAAGCTATACTATACGAGTATATATATGGTATATACATGATACATATGGTATAGGAAAAACTGGAGGGTCATGCACGAGATTATCTTTTTTTTTAATGGTGTATATATCCTTAATATTGTCTTTTTTTTACTGTGGAATACTCATACAAAATGGTGATCATTTAAAAAAAGCTTTAGGTTTTTTAAAATTAATTAAAATTAAAATCAAGAAGCTTATTGCTGCGGTGTAAAGCTTTGGTTAGTTTATCTCGGGTTAAATTCATAAGCAAACGTAAAAGATACATACAGCAACTGTGATAAATTATAAGTATGACATTGAACCTATGACAAACGTGTAACAGTATAAGTTGCAAAAGTGTAACAAATTTTTTTGGGCAAAAAGACCTGAAACCTGTTCGGAGCAAAAACATGTGAAAATAGATATATTAGGTGTACCGATATGAAGTGAAGGTTTTTTTGTGAAAATGAAACACCAATTTTGAATGGGAAAGTAAAAAAATTTTATTCAAAGTATGGACCATTGCTTTCTAGACATTTTGAGCACTTCTCTCGCAATTTGTGGATACCACGCCAAGAGATATTCGTCTTTCGAAACAAACCAATCGGACACCCAATTTTCGACTTCTTCGTAGGAATCAAAGTACTGCTCATCCAATGCGTGTCCCATCGATGAAAACAAATGGTAGTCGGAAGAGGTCAAGTCTGGTGAATGCGGCGGGTGGGGTAACAGCTCCCAGCTAAGTGTTTTGCTTGTATCCTGAACTGGTTTTCCTTTGTGTGCAGGTGCATTGTCGCGTAACAAAATTACTTTGCCGTTGTGCATGGTTCAAATTCATCATTTGTTGTCTGTAGCGATTAGTATTAACAGTTTCACCAGGTCTTAAAAGCTCATGATACACCACACCTTTCCGATCCCACCAAACACAGAGCATTGCCTTCTTGCCGAATCGATCTGGTTTTGCAGTCGATGTTGATGCTTGTCTCGGATTAATCCATGATTTTTTCCGTTTAGGATTCTTAAAATAAATCCATTTTTCATCGCCAGTAACGATTCGATGCAAAACTGATTTTCTTTTGTGTCTTTGAAGCAAAATTTCACAAGTGTTTTTCGGTTTTTCCATCTGTCTTTATTCGATTCATGTGGCACCTATTTTCCACACTTTTGGATCTATCCCATAGCTTTTAAACGGTCAGAAATTGTTTGTTGTGCAACATTTAACATTGCTGCCATTTGCTTTTGACTTAAAGTATCATCTTTGTCCAATATTGCTTGCAATTCGGCGTCTTCAAACTTTTTTGGTGGTATTCCACGTTCTTCATTTCTCACGTCAAAATCATTATCTCTGAACCGTTGAAACCATCTTTTGCATATTGCTTCTGATAGAGCATGATCACCATATGCCTCGACAAGCGTTCAATGCGACTCTGCAGCATTTTTCTTCAAATGAAAACAAAAAATCAAAGCTTTCCACAAATCATCAATTTCTGGTAAAAAATTCGACATTTTTAACACGATGAGAAAACATGATGTTGTTTGTTCAATGACTTGATGCATATTAAATATGTTTGACAGATGTCATACCAACCAAACAAAAAAAAATCAAGGCTCGTTCACAATAAATGTTCCTTATCGACACATTTGTATCTTAACGCTCACTTCATATCGGTACACCTGATAATTAAATATTGAAATAGATTATAATTACGGTATGTTCATCAAACCATTGTCCAATCGCTTTTTAGCTCTTTCTAGTCTGATGGATTAACGTAACAAAACCGCGTCTCACCGCGGTTGGCCTCAAAAAGGACAGTTCTTTTTGTTCGAGCACGGAAGCTCCATCGAATCGTGTAATTGCTTCGTTAAACGTCTCGATCGAAGGGATCGGAGGAATCACTTAAAATTCAAGAAAAACCAATCTCGAGTTTCAATCTCCTTTGATCTTACGGTCGCGCCGATCAAAGGAGCGCTGATACCCTTATCACTTCAAAGGATCTGCCGTAACATCATTTTATCCCAATGCGTAACACGAGGAAGCGTCAATAAAGTGGTTTTTGTTTCGTACGTGTGGCACTTGCAAATTATTGGCATCGTTATTACGGTATCTACATCCGTAACCTTTTATCCACATTACTGTCCTAAGGTATACGTGTTGTCATAGTAAGGAATTTGTTTCGCTCATGCAAATGCGTTTATATAAGCAATTATCACCTATTCTGAATGCTCAAACGTGCTCAAATTTTTTGCATAATTATATAGACAGGTCATAATAGTATTTGACGTGTAGGTGTTATATCTCTTATAGCACGGCTTCGAAAATACCTACACATATCATGAAATAAACTTATCCTTGATCAGCATTTTATGAGTATTAAGCTGCATAGTTAGTTGTGGATGTGATATAAGTTTTTAAGTCAATATCGTGGAATAGATCCGTTATATGTTTATTAGTATATTTCATTACAATTGATTATTTTGTACTGTTATTATTATCGAGTATTGTTTACATATATCATTGGTAATGGCACTGAGCTACATGTAAACAATCACTCTCTTTTAAAAGAAAGATAAAAATGTGTGTATACGATAGCATGTTTTTATGGATTTTTATTTCTTATATGATCGCTAATAAAATATTAAAATCGTACTAATCTGATTCGAAATCAATGTCTCTATTTTATACAAGTGAAGTTGAAATTACTCAATGAATATCTGGTTTTTACGTGTTTTTTTTTTTTAGTTTGTAGAATAGTCTGTAAAATTGATAAAAAGGGCTTGCAAAACTAATATAGCTTGACGAATAAGGTAGTTTTTACCTACTTCCGGTAAATTAGTGTAAGGATTTGAACACACATTGCAATTCAAGTCTGGCATATCAATAGCTAAATAAATCAAATGCTTATTTAATGTTTATCACTCATTAATTACAAAGTAATTTATACAAGTCGACATAGTAAATTACCTTCACCACTTGCTCCTCGTAAACTAATTTCATTTTACTAGATGGTATTGAAGGGATATTAACTTTTCGGGGGATTGTAAAATAATATGCGTAAAAAAATAACTCGGGTAAAACGCAACAGAAAAAAAAGAATTAACCCACTCGTGTCATAATTAAGTACATTCAGACTTGATTAAACAATGATATTGTGAAACATCATATACAAGCTATATTATGTAGCTTTTGTAATATACTGCTTATAAATCTATATAAGTTAAATCATCTCTCAAATATCATCTATTTTACAAGCAATATTTTACAGGAATGATATGCATTTATATCAAGCTATACAGCCTTGCAAGTTGTGACTATCATATATTTATAAGCCATAATAAACTCCTGTGAGCTTTGCTCGCTATACGACGCAAATGGGTTAACGATTATTTGATCCCAAAATCTATTGCCTAATAACGTATGCCAAGCGTGATATCTGGATACTGATTTAAGATTCGTTGTCAACAAACACCCGTAGAACAATAATCTATTTCGCGGTGTAGGGAAGAATTAAAAACTACATCAACCGTTTCGCGTTCAACTGAATCCGCAATCGACAGGAAAGTACACCTTAATTGCTGCAGTATCATTAGGCGAATAATCATTTTCGCGGGATCGTAGAAAAGGCAGCACCATAGTTTTTGTCCGAAGTCCTTCAACTCATTCATCGGACTGGCCGATGGTTACGCGGCCGACGACATAAATCCTCTCGACAACGGAAGGTAAGCTAGAATGTGGGATCCGGTAATGGAGAGGACTAATTGCGTTTCGTGGAACAGAAAGCAAATTTTATCCGCACAGGGTGTCTACGTTTATGCCAAAGTGACGGTTTCGCGTTTCAGAGGGTTCTCCTTGGGGAGGACGGCTCTATCGGGCGAAGTTTTCTCCATCGGCCGGGCGGAAATTATCTTCCCGACGGATTACAGTATTTAGCCGGTAGGTGGAAGTATATAAAGCACGAAAATTTCCTCCCAACAAAGTGGCAATTTTGTACATGGACTGAAATAAGCAAACGCTTATTCGCGTGAGATACCAATCCGGCGAGGCATCCGCGGAACGGTTGAGGACACGGGAACAATTACGTTCTTGTGTTACATTTCATATGCTCGTGGTTTGTTTGATCGTGGCAGAAGAAGGTGCTGATTGGGATAAAAGAACCGCAGTAACCTGGAAATTCCGCAATTCAACGATTCACAATGCAGAGCACGGATAAGAAACAGGCAGGAATGATTTGTACCTTCGTGAGTTGCTTCCTTAGGAAAAAAGAAAGGGGCGAGCAAATTGAGGGATGGAGAATAATAATAAAGTGATTCTAATCAGCGCGATATAATCTAAAAATTTATATGATAATATAGCACGACTAGTTGTATCTTTATTAAACTTTCCCCTAGGGGTTACAGTTCATACAGCACGATTATATTATTGCGTATAGATGTGTATAGTTATGAGTTAATTTCTTGAGACAAAAACGAATTAAGTTGAGTAACAAGTTGAGGAAACAAATTTTAAATGATCTCAATACTTATGTTATTCCTAAAATATGGTGTGTAGTGTTAACATTTGGTAATGTTAATAACATTGTTAACATGTTAATATTGTATATTCCACATTTCTTCGGATTTTCTTCAAATCCAGTTTGGCAACTCTTATGAAGAACAAACGGGTATAGCTTGTAGTTTAATATATTAATTATAGTTTTATTTTTTTTTCTTTTAATTTTAGACTTCTGTATCGTGTGATCTTCACGCAATATTGCATTGCTAATTGAACTGTCATTTACATTAAAAGATGAAACGCTTGTTTTCTCATTTAAATCTGCAATATATCGCTTATTCACTAAGCTAATTAACGGGACATTCTTGATCTCATTATCAAAAATACGCACGAAAGAAATTTCCTTGTATTTTAGTCATTCAGCAACTCGGGCATAAGTAAAGGTAAAAAAATGTGTTCTAATAAGGCGACATCTGCATTTGCAAGTTTTTACAGAGTCTTGACATAAGTATGAGAGAATTTTCCGTTTCTGCTGCGTTCTAGTTTTCGGAGTAAAACTAACCCTTAAAGAAACTCGGAATTTTCTTATTGTATTATTTATCTTGGAAACTATAATATATATTAGAACATTTTACGGATCGATATTGAATAGCTTTTTATGTTCTAGATATCCGTGTAGAGCATCACAAACTTTTAAATTCTGATTTAAAAAATGATTTGGTAATTAAATATTTTTTATATCACTTTTTCAGATGCATGATGTAACAGAAAAAGTTCGAGTTACTCTAAGGAATGTCTTTACTCTGGAAACTAAACGAAAGCAAAAACAAGAGGTTTCCTGATGCTTGTGCCGAGATCCTGTGCAAACCCGTCAAATAGAGTTAATTACATAGTAAGAAATTAAAACTTTGATTATAATTCATACAATTACATAATTACGTATGAGAAGAAAGATATGTATGAAAACTGTGTGTTATAATTCGATAATTCAGCAATAATAATAATAATTCAAGGAGAACCGTTCATAGGGTAGGTTATATATGCTATACTATATAGATATGTATACATATAAATATAACCGATGTTTGTTAACAGTTCTCCTTGAATTATTATTATACCTTTATCTCCATATGTAATTATGTAATTGTATGAATTATATTCAAATTTTTTATTTTTTACTTGGTAATTAACATTATTCGATGTATTTTTAATATAAAATATACGTAAAAGTGCTTGATTAGCGAAAGGATAAATTTAATTTGAAAAACCCGTAAGTTGCTAAAAGGTTCCTACTTGGCCATCAGTCTCAAACGAAGGAACTGCGGTTATTGGCGACGACTGATTGAGATAAGGAAGGGAGAAGTTGGCTTTCTCGATGAGCCGTCCGAGTGATTAATAGATTTAACTCCCTGGGACAAGAGCGGCCGTTAGTTTATATTGTAATGAGTCGAAGTCGGTGCAAAAATCAACGGATGCCAGTGTCATCGTCCAGTTTACAGTTAATGCGCCGGTGCGCTGTGAGTAATTTCGCGGGCGCTCGATTGCCCGGATGCCGAGGAGCAAAAACCTCTGGTGAGGAGGTAACTGTTGGAATAATATGTAGAATTCAAGCGAGATGACGGTGGGTGCCCCGTTAGATCGAGGTATGGCAGCGGCCTAACGTGACTTCTGTACGTGAGCAGCATCTGGCAAAAGACCCGAGGGCCTGTGTCCCACGATGAGGGTGGATTTATCTTGTCCGCGGATACAATATCGTGTCTTCAATTTCGATTTAGTAGGTATACTTTTTTTACACGGTTCTCGCGTATCCAACGTGATCGCGATTTATCTTAAAATCCCCCCTCGTACGATTTATATTTATGTATGTAAGGATATTTAGAATAAGAACCTTTTATACGTTTTGTTTTGATCTAAACGGTCAATATGGAGATATAGGTTTTTTTTTTACGCTGTATATAATTTGAGCTATGCGATAAAAGTATGATGGATTAAAGACTCACTCTGAGATATGAATATGTGTAATTTATATTTTCAAGACGTTTGAAATTTTTGACATTGCACAAAAATCGATACGATTCTTCTGAATAAGAATAATGGTGTATCTTATCAGTAACATAGAACACGTTCTAGGCTAAGAAAGAAGTAGTGACGAGTAGGTACATAAGAAACTTTCTTTAGGAAACAAGTTTGTGGGTTGTTTCACTGTCCACCGCAGATTATTATTCATCTCTTACTATTTTTCTTTCGCCCATAATTTTTTTATAATAAATATCGTTAATAAATCAAAGTGATATCCACACTAGACGACATTTAAAGTCCGAGCTCTTATTCGCTACTCTATCCTAATATTTTCCAAACCCCTTCTCCGAGCTTTTGAATTATTTAACAGAAACGGGCAATCGCCATCATTTCCCTATCGGTACCGTTATCAGCTCGTATGTCGGATGGCAACATGCCGTTAATTCGTTATACCAAGGAAGTTTCGATCTTCCAAACTTCCGGTCAACAATCCGCATCACTGCTTGCGGTGCTTCATCCGATGCATTTGCATATCCAGAAAAACGTTGCTTAGCAAATTCTCCGGAGAGCGAGAGAGACAGAGAGAGAGAGGGGGGGGGGAGAGGATGAGATAAATAGAAGGGGAGGAGTAGGATGGTAGCCACCGTTTCCACAGAGTTCCCGGCTCGGCCTCTCGAGGAGATATTACGTATCCGTGGTCATGTAAAACTTCTCCCCGACGACATTTTGTCTTCTTGCTGCGTCCTGCACGAGCGGCCCTTTCGTGTATCCGTGATTTTTCCAGAGGGGCCTAAGCGGATCTCGGCGCTTCTTCCCTTCTCCTCTCGTCTTCCTCCTTCTCTTCTTATTGCCCGATGCAAATGGAGTGGCCAGGAATAGGCGCTCCGAGAGATAGAAGCCGGAGGGGCGGATGGGGAGGCAGGAAAAACGACCTCGATGAGAAGCCTCGATGTATCGCTCAAGGACACGTTCTACCGCAACAGGGAGCCTCGTGACGAAGGATGCGCAGGAGCGAAAAAGGAAGAGGGAGCCGAAGGAGGAGGGGGAAGACAAAGAGGGAGTCAGCGAGGGGCAGAAGTATCTATGGATCTCGATTACACGAAACCGCCTGCTCCGTCGGATCTTTTAAATTTCCGGCCAGAGGCGCTGCCACCAAAGAACTACCAGGCTAACGATCCTGAGATAGTCTTAAACAACGTGCATGGGGGACGTACTGGCATTCCCCGAACTGTTTGATTCTGGTACGGGCGTTGTATATCATTGGTGCGTATACATTAGTCATTCGGGTGCTAAATCATTACGGTGGTTTTCATGTAAACGATATTTCAGGACTATTCGCTTCCACGATGGTTTGTTTCATAGGCGACATTTTTGGAGGATATGCCAAACTGGCAGTTTCCTCGTGACTAATGTTTTTTATATTTTTTTTATTTATTTATTTTATGCAAACTATGTCTTAGGACAATTTGCTTCTATGACGGCTTGTTATGTAGGGAATATTTTTGGATTGTTTCCTGATAATTAATATTTTTGATACTTTTCCTCTATTTGTTTCATGCAAACGATGTTTTAGGACATTTTGCTTCTATGACGGCTTGTTATGTAGGGAATATTTTTAGACGATATGCTACCGTTTTCTGTTAACTAATGTTTCTTGTTTTTTTTCTTTGTTTGATTTGAGATTACTGAGATAAATTAGACGAGGTAACTTCCATCAAGACTTACTTTATAAAGTGCTTTCTTGGCTATCGAATCTTATGCGTCTTTATCGCATGGAAAACTTTAAACCGGAGATAGGCGAAGTTTGAGATTGCATTTCTTATGTAATTGTAGCGTTTTTCTAAAAAATGTTCTGAAACCATGTTACTATAGCGGTTTCTTTGCATGAAATGCTTTAAGCAGGTATGCTTATATAGTGGATAATGTATGAGCAACGTTTCGAGTTGTCATGATATTATAATAGCCTATAATTTATCAATATCCCTTAAAAACGTATTACTGTAATCGTTCTTCCGCGAATGATATTCACTTTCTATAAGCGATGTTTCAAGACGTCAGAAGAGGTTTAAATCATTTCTGAGAAGATTTGGTAATACCTCATGATTTTCTCATCCTGCGTATCATGCGATTTTCCTGTTACCTGTACAACTTACTTGCTTTCTTTAAGCTCAATTACAAAATATAAGATACGTTATTTCTATTCTATACTAATCTCCATCAATTTTACATATGATTGATGATTCAACATTGGAAACGTTTAAGCTGAATGTGACATGACTGTAAAATATAATTTTGTTTTGGAACAGAAGGATATAACCGATTTTTAAAAATCGTATATGGTTATTACACTTTCCCTAAAATAGGTGAAAAGATGTATACGATATTAGCAGGATACTATGCAATACTAGGAGTAATCAAAAGTTTTTTAGTTCGATGAAAGTATACATGTGTTAATGCAATGTGTAAAATGATAAAAAAAATTTGTATGATAAAGTTGGCATACGTGCATTGAAAAAAAAAATCATAAATATATGGATCTTTCAAATCATATGATTAAACATTATGATTTTCATCCATGCTTGTACTATATTTCAATCAACTTCAATCCATCCTAACCTATCTTGCATCAATCTTCGACCACGTTTTGCAAATAGTTTCCCGCAGAAGTGGATTTTAAATCATGAAAAATTGATATCCGGCAATTATGATACTTGTAGGTACCCGTTCCTCGATTATACTCTTAAATTTTATACCTGCTCGATAGTTAGAATACTGCATTTTCTGGTTACCATTAATGACGCCACTGTCGCCGGTTTTACCTAATTACAAGCGAAATTTTCCGACGTGCTTTCGAGGAAGACCAGGAAGAACGTTTCCGTGATCGCGGTAAACGCACCTCTTTCGCACGGGCTGGCCCTCCGTTTAGAGGGATCCTGCAAACCGGCGGATAAATTGCAGGTTTAGAATTCCCTCTACTTTGCATGCGAGCCCACTGCCTCATAGATGTAATTACGGATTTGCCGGAACGCTAATGGGTATTTAGAGTGATAGTCGGGTGATTTAACGTCCTGCCAAGAGATCGTCCTCTTCCTTCCTCCGTCGCCTCTCTACGTGCGCTGAGCTGCGCGCCTTAAATCGTTATTTGCATTTATGCAGATTCAGTCTTACCTGGCGCACGAGCGCGCGCGCTCACTAGATATATAATTAATAGATTTGAAGCCGCGGCGAGTGGGAATTTTTTTCGTTCCGCTCGCTCTCTTTCTTTGAGCGATCGTAATGCGTGTACAGCACTCTGCCCTTTTGTTATTTTTATATTGATGCTTGCTTTGCTTTTAATGAATAATCTTATTACTGCATGCTCTAATGTGATTACTTGTTTCTTTGTTTCCAATCAACCAATTTGTTATTATTTATTGTGACTTCGATACTTAGATAACATAGGTTTATGTAGAAAAAATAACAGCAAGATGGTACTGGTCAGCATATACTATAAAAATATTATTAATAGTAGAGTAACCATGTAAAATTGCACGAGACTTCAAGCAAAAAATATTTTTTTAATGCCTTGATTGTTCGATTTTCTGCTTCGATCGGTGAGATCGCATAACCTATCTTCTAATATTTCAAAATTGATTACAAATCATGATTTCTACAATGTATATATACGTGTAATTCTATCTAAATCTTGCATCATTTTCCAGTTGACGGTAAACGTGTAACATAATTGAAAATATATACAATATATGCTCGGCGTTGATGTGCTAAGGCACGCACCCATGACAGCCACGCATTCTCATTTAATTCAACGAAAGTTCTTTGAATATGTGTTAGATATGCAATAAAAATAAAATATTTCGCATAAACGAAAAACTAACGATTATAGATGATCCACGATTTTTTACTTCGTTACTCTAATTATGAAGTAAACGATAAGAAAGCAGAAACAAGAACATAACTTGAATAATTGATATATTTGTTGTTGAAAAAAAGATCACATATTTTTTAAACGGGCAAAATCCATAAAAAGAATAAAACAAAAGTATAACATACAGGGTGCCGAAAGCAAATATCTTTCGTAATATTCTCAATGATCACAGAAGACGCTCAATGTACTGACACCAATTGAATTTGATCGTCGTTCAATTAACTGACTATATTCCCAGTTTTTACACCTATAATCGTAAGTGATTGAACTCCCGCGAATACTTTCGTTTACTGCATTGTAATAAGAGAAACAGAAATAATTCAAATTAGGCGACAGACTATTCGAACAATACCAATTTTACCATTTTTTTACCTTCCAAGGTAATATTTTTAAAACTAATATTTATTTGGAGTTTTTCTACTTATTTTTGCAAATACTGCCTGCTGTAAAAGTATATGATCTTTTTCCAACACCTTATATAGGTTTTCGTGTCCTTAGAGGAAGGAAATACATTTAATCCCGCATTCTCCTTACTAGGAAAACAGTAGAGCGGGCAATGAATAAGGATTTAATCAGAATTATACAATTAAGGGATTCTACGGATACGCGAAGATTGCGTATTTCCTGCTGTTTACTTATTTTTCAAGAAAGACAGAACAATGGATAAATGCATGCGTCGATAAATAGGACTTGAACACTACATAGTGGGTATAAAATCGTGCATCTTTAAAGAAAAAGAATCAAGTTCAAAATATTTTTTTTTGCAAAAAGCAGAAACAGCCTCATGAAATAGTTTTTAAATGATGATTCGTAAATGATAAGCACTGTACCAAATGGTATTTCTAACAGATTCTTGTATTCTTCTGGATTAGCTTCACTCTTTGGAACATTTCTCAATTTCTTTAGGAAAAAAGCAAAATAGTGCAAGCAAGGATGTTCTAGTTTAAACTTATTTGAATACACGTTTCGACACTGTTGAGGAAAATTGATGAGGCCAGTTTTAAGTTCTTTTATAAATGTAGAAGAAGATTGATAGTAATTAAGAATGCAAATTACAAGAACTTGATTTATACATCTTGCATATCAGTTCTGACGTCGTTAAGAAAACGGACGTGTCTCATACATGAGATTTCTGCAAAGTAATAACAAATAACGATAGGAAATGCAAATAGCAAGGATTTAGCTGGAACTAGTCGAGCATACGTTTCCGCTTCCTTGAATGTACGATGTACTTCTCATTCTTCGATTCCTTTACGAGAAATGTGAACGAGCAGGTAGTATTCGTGAATGCAAATCGCAACGGCTTGGTTCAGACAATTCAGATATGGGCTTCTGTATCGTTAAAGAAAACGTATGTGCGTGCTTCTTAGGCTTTCCTGCAAGTACGACGGGGAAGAAAGGGCAGTAATGGGGAATGCATATCGCAAGAATTTATCCTGCTTAATCGCGCTGTGTCTCTGCGTTCTTAAGGAAAACAAGAATGATAAGGGCAAATAAGAACAGCGTTATCTTTACAATTCCTATATGGATAGCCGTGCTGTTACAGGGGATCACTCGATAACGTTATTAGTTATGATAATTACTTTGTATAATTTCATATAAATTGACATAATAGAATTGTTTCTCTAAGGAATAATTGTACGACATTTTGTATTGATACGTATTCAAATATGTCTATTCGACTTAGTAACTTGGATACATTTACAGTGAAATTTCAGACTTAATTTTAGTCCATTATTTACCATTGTCCCTTTTTTGGAACGCTTGTTTTTTATATATTCCTACCTAAGCAGCAGAACTTTTAGTTTTGATTGTTGTACTTAAATGTTGTATTGACTGCCGTAAAAGTTATAAACTCGATACAAATATTTTTTCTTTAATTAGCTTACTGTAGGAAATTAATTAATTACCGCATTTTCTACGTTAGCACTTGGCTTTGGCATATAATGGGTTAAGCTCGCCGCGTAGCGTATAATTTGAAAACTGCACATTAAATAAGACGTCAGAAATTGTTCAAATAAATTGCGTCGAAATGTGAATTATTAGCAAATATAATTCGATTAGGGAAGTAATTATGAGAAGGGAGCCGAAAAGAAAGGCACATAAATATTGTAATAGAATTTATCTGCCACAGACAATGATAAGGGACTAAAACGTGTAATTACCTATCATCCTAATTATGGATTCCCATCACATATGTAAACTACGTTGTATCGAAAACTTTATTATTTTTCTTGAATGAAAAATGAATCGTGATTGAAAAATATGTATTGCATCGACTAGATCTATAAGAAATCCACCTATGGGGACTATGGTGCATGTTTTTTTTTATTTGTAGTGCTGTGCAATGTAAAGGAAGAATATATGGAGCTAAAACATCGATGAAATATCACGTAGAAGTATGAATAATGATCAACGTGGAGGTTGCGCGAGGAGCATGACTAACTTTGTTTTACTTTTATTGGCATTATATAAAGAGTCCATGCCAATGCATATAGTGTAATTAAAAAATATGATATATACGCGGATTAAACTCTGTAAGGACTTTTAGTTTTGCACGTCGATTTTTGGCTCAATGGTGAACCGTGTTTACTTTGACGTCATTTTTGTGAGCAGAAAAATTTACTTTCAAGATCATTCCATAAAATTGCACGCGCTTAAAGAAAGTTTCTAAGGTCTGTTTCACAGCCGCTTAAGAAGCCGGTCAGTGTTTCTGGATGTGCTTTCACTAGGCTCACGATTCTATTTAGTAAATAGACAGGGTTACATTTTTATACTTATTAAAACATCACAAATTTAGCCATTGCCTAAGTGCTTATTGCATTCGTAGTTTTTGTAATTTCTTGGTATTTTATTCCATTGAATTCATACGTTATTTAAAACGTCTAATTATTCGCAATGTTCGGGGTTCTATTCTACACATATCTGAGAATACGTGCAAATTCATTCATTCTAAAATATCAGTTGATACACAATAGTTTCACTAAACTGTGTTTCAAATTGATAGTCGGAACTATAAAATTTAGTTCGTAATATACCACGAACATTTACGTATTTACTACGTGCTAGTACTGCATTTTTTGCAAGTATCGCTAAAAGTTTTGAAATAATCCCAACGAACGAGTAGAAGTTTCGTTAAAAACTTCGTTAAGCATACTAATTTACGAAGGAAAACAAAAATGTAAACAATCGTTTCGTCGAATAATCAAATAATCTGTACCGATCCATAGCGTGCAGGATATAATCGCTTGCAAACATCCGAGCAAATTTTCACCTTAAACTACCGAGAAGGAATAATTCCCCGGTCCGAGATTTCGTATCTCGTTAACGCAACGCGAGCAATAAGGATATAAATTCCAAGACAAGAGCCTGGTTTGAATTACCGTTCGCAAAGGCCTCACAACAAATAGTACAAGAGTCTCCTTCATAAATTCACCCACAAAAGTCTTCCTCGGTAAATAACGAGGACGCGAAATGGTATTATTCTCTCTCTTCGTTCCCTCGTTCTCGTTTGATATTTTAAACAGCTATATCTGCTTCTCGTATCGAGGAACCGTAGGCCGGGCTATCCGCTAAAGCCGCACAATTTCCGCCTGGTCTTTACGCCCGCGGCCGTGCTCGCATAATGCCTCATTTCTGGTCGTTAAATCAAAGCGACGAAACGAGATCCTCCGTGTAGAAATTACCCGCTTCCTTTTGAAAAAAGTTATGTAATTCCGATTAGCTGTAGTGCCGTGTACGGATATAGAGAGAGAGAGATGGGGTAGAGGTGGATAGTAAGAGAGAGTGAGAGAGGGAGGGTTTGAGAGTAAGCGAGAGAGGGGACATTGAGGAAGAAAAAAGAAGGAGGGACTCGACCCCTTCGGGCCAACGCGTGGAACCCTGGCGGGAGGTCAGGAAAAAAGAATATCCGTCGTTATTGCGCGGAGCGTAATGAGAAATGATTCGAAGTTAATGAGCTTCTTGGTTGACGAACGCGGCTCCATCGCACGCACGGCAGTAAACCACGCAGCGGCGGCTGCACCGGTGCGGCACTGGCCACGCCGATTGCACCGACGGGTAGGCGTAAATGCAGATGCACCGGCCTGTTCCGGAGAGATGAGTAGCCGATGCGTGCTGCACGAACAGCCGTGCAGAAGCACGGCGCGGCCACTTAACACATTGCGTACGTCGCTCTGCTCGCCCAACGTGCTTCCAGGGTCCGCGCGTATTTTTGCTTTTGGTGCATGTTGCTTTAAATTACGAGAAAGTCTGCAGGGTGGATCGATGCGTGTATAATTGGTCGTAATCTCTTGCCGTGGGCTAACGCAAGGCTTTGTTGCCTTAATGGTGTAAGAAAGAGATAGGATTTTCTTTTTCGTTCCGCGAGACGTTTATACGCTCGTATAATAAATTATTGAAACGAAATATCTCGATAATGGTTTTAAAGTTTGGTTCGTTGTGCACAATGTGTCTCGTTACGTCTGCGTAACTTGCTGATACATTGTGCGGTGTAGATTTAGTCCTATGTCGTTATCAAATTCAATCTCGTACAGAGTGATCCGGAATACGAAATCTCTGGCAGAGATATAAAATATTAATTGTGTTTTCGAGATTTTTTGTTTATTCTCTGTCCGATGGTTCAAAAATATAGGTATAATCTAGTCTACAAACGGTCCTCCTTGAATTATTACTATTAATGAATTACTGATATCTCTGCACGCAATTTTCATACATATCTTCATCTCGATATGTAATTATGTAATTGTATAAATTATAATAAAATTTTGTATTCTTTACCATGGGATTAACAGTACTTGATGTTTTTTTAAATATAATATATGTGTAAAAGTATTCGATATGCAAAAGGTAAATTTGATTTGCAAAAGGCTGAATTTCATTTGCAAAAGAGTAAATATCATTTGCAAAAGCGTGAATGTAATTTGAAAATCCTTTGCGATCGGCTGTGTCATTGGCACCAAGTTGATATCACCAGATGAAAAAGTGTTAAGGACATTCCGGTCGCTCGTTTCACCGAGCGGTATCAATTTTCAATGTCAACAAAAATCCCGCGGACATTCCAGGATGGGGCAACGCGTGCATATTCATTACCACTTCGCGGGGGGAATGAAGGCGGCGAAACAGTTCGTAATACTAGACATCAGGCGCAGAATTACAGAGCTGCCATCAGTTGGCCGAACCGGCATGACTGGCTCGCGGGCGGAAAAACGTGGAAATAAAGTTTTCACGATAGTGCTGAAAGCACCCTCGGTTCGTATCCCCGAGAAACTATTTCCCTGTTCGTCGCGACGTGTTTACTTCCATCATTTTGGTGTTAAGCGCTGATGTAATTTAAGCTAGGGACTACTGCTTCGGGTGCATGAGTTTTGGTGAATCTAAAATATCGCATAGAAAATTCTTGAATAATTAATTTAATGGCGAAACATTAATAATATTGCTAGAATTGTACAGATGTTGGTTATTACACGGTTGTATTGCTCCAACAGATACATTCGATGGTACGAAATGCATAAAAACTACAAATATCAGTTAAGATCATAGAGATGCTTGACTGAGAAACAATAAATAAACACGGAAATTCTCGCATGTGTTCGACACTTAAAATCAGGTTTAAGACGTGATATATCGCTCTTTATTTCTTTTATTTGCTTCTCAGTTATTTTTATTAGCTAAGAAATGATTTTCTATAAATTCCAATTTTTTTGTTAAAATTTGGTCAATTTTACTGTTCCATTATATCAAAGAAAATGATACCTGATAATCTTAAAATCTAATTGAAGCCATTTAGAGTATAATTAAATATATGGTCAAAAAATTCACATTTGCTACTAATATTTTTACGAACCTATATCTTGAAGAAGTACAAACCTACAATACATTTTTTGACAAAAACATGTAGCAGCAACTTCTACCTCTTTATTACACTTAAAAATTCTGCCGCGAAATGCCAGAAGGTATTACTAATACACTGTTCCTTGCGCGAGGAGAATTTGAGAAATAACGATAAAATGATATTTTTTCAAAACGTTTTACCTTATTCAAGTTAGCTGCGATCTCGATGAAAATACGTAAAATGTATTCACATTTACTTACTATTTCACAATCCATAATTATACACTACACACTTAACTTTTAATTAATGATACGTATCGTAGGATGTGAGCGTACATACTGAGCGTCAAGAGTAAACACGCGAGCTACGAAAAATGCTCAAGTTTAGACCAGCTGTATGATTGTTGTGAGCAAAGCGAAAGATTTTCTCTATATGGGTACGAGTCAAAACTTGACTTGTTGGGTTACCAGGATTTATCGCGACCAGACCTGTTGTATGGTGGCCAGACTGTGAGGGAAGGGTGAAAGTGAATACACTGAAATTCTGACTATTGAGCTACACCAAACAACATTTCTTTGCGTGTAAAGTAATTTTCGGAAAAATGATCTAAATCGGCCAAATGTGCAACGAGTCAATATTGTGACTTTTATAAAAGCGGCAAATTGGACAAAAAATGAGAGCGGGATCCAAACCTGGATTTTTTGTTTGAAGTTTTATCTTCTGCTTCATTCCTTCGTTTCATTTTTAGGATCAACTATTAATATAATAAGTTATCTAGCATTTATTTTTTACGATTGGATCTCTGTTATATAAGAAAGAAATGTTATCATTTCATGTGGTTATATTATTTTGTAAATTTTACTATTGTTGTTTAGTGTAGGATTTATTTTTGAAGGGGAGTTCCGAATCACCACTCGTATTATTCTTTCGTTTTACTATTACGTATTATTTCTTTCAAATTAATTTCTCCAGTCGTGTATTGTCTACCACTTACACTTTGAGGTAAATTGCGAATCATCCGCTAAAGCACTTTTTCAAGATATACCGCTAAGGAGATTTAGTTTATCTCCAACTTTTTAAGCTGGATTTCAAACCAGCGGTTGCTTTGCTTTATCAGGATTGACTGCAGAGGCCATTTAGTTTAGCGGCAAGTTTTTAGGTTGAATTCCAGAGCACCAGTTGCTTCGCTTTTTCAGGATTCACTGCTAAGGTCATTTAGTCTAGGTCCTGCTTTTTAAAAGGGATTGCATCATTTCTCGATATGGCGCTGTGTGCTGACTGATGTACAGACTAGTAGATGTGGTGCACGGTAATCTATCTATTAATAATCTACCGAGACAAAAGTACAAGATCACGATTTATCAAAAAAAAAAACTTTGTTATACCGCGAGCTGTTGAATAAAAAATATCGAAGAGGTGTGCATGAAACTTGATATGTATCTTTGAAAAATAAATCTCGCTTACAGGTTTTTTAAATTAAATTCACCCTTTTGCAAATCAAGTACTTTTACATATATATTATATTTTAAAAAAACATCAAATTATGTTAATTACATACTAAGAAATCAAAAATTGTATTATAATTCATACAACTGCATACGGAGATGAAGATATGTATGAAAACTGTGTGCAGATAATTCAGTAATTCAATAATAATAATAATTCAAGGAGTTTATAGACTAGTTTATATGTATTATATACTTATGGACATTAACTTGCCTATAAACGGCTCTCCTTATATTATTATTATTATTGAATCACTAAATTATCTGCACAGTTTTCATATATACCTTAATTTCAATATGTAATTATGTAATTGTATGAATTAAAATATATTTTTTGATTCCTTATTATGTACTTAACATTATTTAATGTTTTACAAACATTATATATATATATGTAAAAGTAGTCGATTTATGAAAGGATCAATTTGATTAAAAAAAGAGCGAATTTCATTTGCAGAAAAGTGAATTTGATTTACAAAAGGGTGAGTTTAATTTAAAAAATTTTTAAACATCCGCTTTTGTAACCGATTGTTAGAATGCGTCAGTGCCAGTAAAATGTTAAAATTACTCTATGGTATTTATTATTCGTGTTTTGTATTTGGTTGTCTCAAAAGTTTCTTTCGTTTTATAAGGAAATAATAGATGTTCGACATTTTTGATAGATAGCGACTATAATATTTGGCAGATGAGTTGTAATGTTTGTATAAACATTATGAGATAAAGCAGCTACGTGCAGATAGCAAAACATATTTTTGGAACAAGCTAATATAACAGATTGCAAATGTGCAAGTGGTAAATTCACTTTAATTCACAAATATTTTAATTGCCAACAAACAGAAGTAAAATATGATTATGCAAATGGAGGATGTGATTTCTCAACAGTTTTTGTTGGAAAGCTTTTAAATATCTACAAATTTAGTGGAAGGCAGCCATTTTTCCCATTTTCTATTATTTGTTTTACAGAAAATACATTGATAAGTTACAGGTGCGAATACCTGCAACTCTACATAATTTTCTAATTTCTTCTTACAAATAAAAATCCAGATGGGCTTTTTGTAGGAGACTTTTTGAAAAGTTGAGAGAAAATAGATCTTCCTCACCTCATTTTAGAGAAACTTAGAATGTTTAGTGCAAGAAAAATCATGCAAGAAACATTTGAAATTTGAAACTAAATAAAACAATACTATCGGTGTTTTCCAAATAAGCAATGAAAGTTTGTACCTAAATTATAATGTATATACGCCCACAGGCTTTTTTGTTTTGTTAGATTATTCAAATAGCCCACTGTGGATAGCCAAATGAAGTCGAATGTAACGGCTGGCACGCTTGCATGCCTTATGATCAATCCACAGGCGTCAGTCCTACTTCTATACAACATAATCCTTTTACTCTTCATGTTATGTATAAGTCAGTTTCATACTAGAATCTGCAGATACTAGTTTATAAATAACTTTTGTACATCATTTTGATAGCATTTTATATATCTTTATAAGTAGATCAAGGAATATAACAATCAGCAGCATCGATTGATAATGCTTTGAAAATTGAATGCAATTGTACTAGCCAATGTTTGTTGTTTAATTTGTCTTTAGTGGCGCGTTTGGTAAGTTTAAATGTTTACTGTTAATATTATAATATAATTTACACTTAGTAACACACATTTGTTAAATAGATATTATAGTTATAATGCTAGCTATATCTAATATCAATGTAACATTCTGTATGTATTAATATACAAAATTTTGTAGAAGAGAAAAAATCGATATAATAGAAAGTAGAGTGTGATCGTAAAACTTTGCAGATTAATTGATGACATTATAATAAAGGAGTTCAGTCTAATATCAAAAATATATATACGCTGAAATAATGCTTTTGTCTTTAGTAATAATCGAAATTAACTATTACCCTATTTAATTTAACAGACACTAAATTAATATGGTTAATTGTAATTTTTTGAACGTGCTTTCAATTGTTCTGTACTTTTTGATTCAATTCCCTACAATGCAGCCCTGTTTCGGTTCTCTTACGACATCTCTCTCGTATTTTGCTTAAAATAGTGTTGAATATTAACAGGAACAGTTTTACATTGATACATGTCAAGGATAACATCAAAAAAATCTTTTTTTTTACATTACATTAAACTGATATTTTTAGTCATTGTTTATATCAGACATATATGTATATTAATACGCATTGTCCTTGTGTTCTACGATAATAAAGCTGAAGGGTTATGAAGCTGTAATACTGATAATAATATGATATTACTGCTATATTGGTCCTTCAGAGCTAATTAATCCTGTGATGAGAGGATTAAAGGTTATGTGTAAATTAAAGACATGGTTGCGTTAATCTGACGTTTAGCCTCGGTTCCTAGCCCTTATGAGGAAATTTATTTAATTTTGAATAGTTACAAAGTGAATATATATTCGTGAAACATAAATATCTTTAATATTGATTTGATTATTTGTTTGCAAAATTTAATTTTAATAAAAAGATTAAAAGGCGAGATAGATGCTATTGACATCTGGAAACAGGCAAAGAACATTTAAACTCAACCTACATTAAGCTTTTGTACAATCTCTGTTAATTTAAATCATATTCATCTGATCAATTGCAATTAATATAACTTGTACCGCCACGCTCGAACAATCTAACTAATAAAATCCTTTCAGGAACGCATTTTCAAATTAAAATAACGTTTATGTAGAATAATACAAGAACCATAAAGCAGATAAGCTTGACTTACTTTTCGATCAAACGACTGTGTCAAAATAGCAAACGATATGGTCTTTCAAGTTCCAAAGAGCGACCTATGATTTCCGTATTCATTAATAAATATATCCTCAAAAGGTGCGTAGTTCTGGTAACGATCGGTAACAGAATTGTTACAAGCTTGCGTCACATTATAGATTCACGTAATAGATTCTTTTTATTAAAATTAAATGTTATAAACAAAGAACCAAATGGATAGTATGTTCCTGTTTTGCAAATGTATACTCACGTTGACAGTTTTAGATTAAATCCACTATTTTATATGAAATAAATTCTTTGATAAGAGCTCACAATCGATCCAAAACGTCGGATTAATGTTTCTCATCAAAGGGTAATTTGCACTGAAAAACCAACGTATCAGTTACATAATAATATACAAACAAGTGCAAGTAAAGTAATTATTATAAATAATTAATAAGAATAATAATTAATGTTTGTTATAAAACCTAAAATTTTGATAATAAACCTAAGTATACACGTTCTTAAAAGATAATATGCACAAAGGTAATAAAACACAATCAATTTTTTGCTTTTCTCACTGTTAATTCACAATTTTCTTGTTAGTTAATGATGATCTTTTCACCGCATTTTTTTTTTTAGACATTCTCAGTAATAGCTAGAGCGTAATCATTCAAACAGAATGCGACTATGAAGAAACACTCGTAGAAATACTAAGAACTAATCAGCCAGGTATCTCGTATTGCGCTACATGATAAGAAAGGCTGGAAATGCATTTGGTTAAATGCGTTAAGAACCGTTAGACTTCCGCATTTCCTCGTTTATTTTCACTTTGATACGATTGCATATTTTATTACTTCCTTTTTGCTTATTCCACGTGAAATGTACGTGTACGGGTAATAAGAAGTTAATAACACACTACTGTTATTTAATTAACCCGCTGCTATTGCCATCCGAACTTGTGCACTGTTCTGCAAATGTTGAATAATACAGAATTTTGTATATTTTGGCCTTGTTGTTCCTCATCTTAAATATGTATCACAGACATGGAACCGTAAACAATCCAAACATATAAAACTAATTGAAGATGTTCAACGTAAATTTTTAAAGCACGTTGCCTACAGGGTATACAAACCAATATCAAAAACTTCGCATAATTACGACGATATTCTGAATACACTTATTATGCGTGTACTTGAACAGCGGAGGCTCCTGGCAGACTTGATGTTTTTTTTTAAAGTTTTAAATCAGTTTGTGGATTGCCTGGGTGCACTAGAATTAATTAATTTCTATGTTTTCAAAAAGACAACACAAAATAAATACCTATTTTTCATTACCCTATATAGGAAGTACATAGACAAGCTTAATTGCATGCATAGGTTACTTTTAATAGCTAACCAAATTTCAGATAAGGTAGGTTTTTTTTTGTGTGTCAGTAGCACATTTTAAGACTTTGATTAACAAGACACTGCGCGCCTCCGCACTATGCAAAGTAAAAAAAGTCTTTCGTTTATACGGTTCATCACCATTTTAATTCCTAAAATTATCCAAAATTTTTAATTAACATATTATTTCCTCTTTAATTATTTGAGGTATGCAACCGTGGCCAAAGGATTGTGTTCTACACGCAAAATATCGAACTCGCAGACGGAACTTTAACTCCAGAAAATTACAAGGAGCGTTTGTATAAGTGTACGAATAGAGATGTTCGTTATGACCATTTTAATATGTGTTATTACAAATTACCGAGCAAGTGAGGTTACGTGTCTGACATTAATGACAATAAACAGTTTTCCTAAATGCAGCTTATACAATAACAGAAATAATAAGATTGCTTTTCAGAATGCAGCTCGCTGCTTAACCAAAAAGTATTAATAAGGTTAAAAAATGTGTGAAATAACATACTAAATATATGCGCGGTGTTCATATTTGGATAAAGATTAACATCCTATTTTTTTTCAAGAGATAATGACAAATTTTTCCCAATGCTCCTCGTACAGTAACAGACACAATGAAACTAGCCACGTTCATGAGTACACTTTGTCGTTTAACTGAAAAAAAAAAACTAATATCCTCCAAGAAACTGACAAATGATATATTAAAGCTAAATGATATATCAATGCTAATGATATATTCATAAATGAGTGTGCTCTAAGATTCACATGAAACAATAAAAGGTCTTGGTAAGTACATCACGCATAAATCTTCCAAAAATCGTCTGAGTAAAGTACGAAATATAACACCAGAAGGATCCGAGAAACGATCTTCTACGTTCTCATCAATGCGGCTGAAGCTTCACGAATTGATCAGTAGAAAGATTTCAGGGCATTTGCGTAATGGAGAGTTTTCGAAGGCCGGCTTCGTTTCTCGTAAAGGATTGTACCGTTATCGAATACCAGGCACCAAAAGGAGGCAGAAAAACGGACGACCTGTAAGATTCTCCTTCTTACAAGTGTTTTTCTTCCTTCCTTCTCCTCTACCGCCCACTTCGTCCCGCGGTTACGGAAAGCGGTTTATCGCGATGGTGCCGCCGCCCACGACGCGGTTGCTCGTGGCTTTCAGCGTAAAAAAGGATTATTGGAGATCCAGCGTCGAGTCGTGTCGAGGAATTAGAAGCCCCACCGTGACCCACGCCTTTTTTCTATTTCCGCCAGTCCAAGATCATCGCCTACGATTTCAGCATGAACCAACGGTTAAGGCGAATGCTGAAAATGAAACTACGGCCAAGGGGAAGAATGAAAAACGACGCGGTGGGCGTAACTGCGAATCGTTGGTTTATGAATTTGCCCGAAGCAACGGAATTATAATTGTTTATGTCGCTGAGTACAAGAAATGATAAATAATGTAAAGGATAAGTTGGAGTTCGAGTGGTATTATGCAAACTTGAGATGATATTCTAAATATAACACGATGTTAAGGGATCGAGAATTCTGAAAGGAAGAGATGGATAGTACTGTTTAAATAAATAAGATTCATTTTGATGTTTCGAAAGAAATTTACTTGGTAGAGTATTTTCAGCTTTTTAGCGGAATTATAAATTTTTATATCATTGTCGTACAAGTAATGATGAATGATGAGGGAAAGAAGTTTAGAGTTCGAGTAGTATTAAGTAAATAAGGGATTCTATTGTAAGAGTATTGTAATATCAAGAGATAAAGAATTTCCAAAGAAAGCGATCAGTAGCAGTGTTATAAATACGAGTTATTTTATTATGTTTGAAGATTTCCAGTTTTGCTCCGATTTTGTGCGAATACAATGGGCTTTGTCTCGGGTTTCATGTAATTGAATTCGTTGTCATATCGAGTTCGTGAGATATGTCTAAAAAAAAAAACAAGTGAAGATTTTGAAGAGATTGTATTTGGTATATACAATAATTATATAATAAGTGCAAATACTTAAAGTATACATTTTCTAGATAATATCGAAAATATTGATAATATTAATACGGAAATGATTTTTTTAGAACAGATAAGAAATAATTCTCATCAGTAATTATTAATGATGACAAGGAAGACATATACGTATAATACGTAACATTTTTTAGGTTCATCAATTACTTTACGAGTTAAGAGTAAAGAGTAACCGTTAATAATATAATAGAAATTAACTATCAACAGGTAATATTCGAAAAAAATGCTAATTGGGATAATATTGGAAAAAAAGTGACTATAATTATATCGAAGCGATAACTTTTCTTATCTTACATTAACTCGGTGTATTATATTTTATCTACGTCGATGTTTATTTCAAAGCTAAAATGTGTCGTTTTATTAACCCTGCATTTTTTAATTTCTATAGTATTAATATGTGTGAATGTATTATATGTACAACTGATGCAAATGAGAAACGTTATGTATATCTACTGTTTTTTTTTTCCCATTCATTTTCGCCACCGACTGTTAAGGACATTGGGCTAGGATCTACTGTTTAACGTGGGTTCCGAACCACCATATCTGCTGTTTAAATTAACGACAACATTACCCTTGATTGGTATTCGACAGGATGCCAATGAGTATTTCTACACCGGTCATCGGTAACTCCCATGGCATTCAGCGCATGGGAAAAAATTTAAAACTTCTTTTGCAAGCGTAAATCGTAGCACGGAATGCTTGAAATATGGATCCAGCTCCCGAGCATTCCGATCATCCCTTCCTGAATTCCTGAAGTCCAGGGAAGTTATCAATGCATATCGAGAGCTTCCATTCCGGGATTACCACACTCAGATAAAATGGTAATAAGATACAAAGCAGCTTGGAGACGCACAGTGAGATATTCGACCGATTTAGGCGGTCAAAAGTTGATTATCCAAAAATCATTTTACACAAAAAAGTATTCTGTTTTCTATGTATAAATAGTTACGGAATTCCAATGTATTCAATTTCTTTGTTCCTGTAGAATCTGAATACTATATGACAGGTCTAAACTTCGTAACTAAACTTGTACGCTCCCTACTGGATGGATCAGACTTACCAATCTGATTTTTGACAAAAACGAATCTTAGTTCAAAGTAATGTGGACAATTTCGTTAAAAGAAATTATAATTAGCTTAAAGGGAGAACGACCATTCTCAATGTAGTGAAATCTGCTTGAGCCAAATAAAACGAATAAAACATTTGAACTGAGGTTGAGAAATAAAGGAAGAAGAACGGAAAATGGCAAACCAAAGGTCCGGGGTTCGAGTCCCGGTTCAGTTACTCCAATATTCGATTTTTTTCTACGCCTCTTTACTCTTATCTTCGATTTACTCACTACCTTAATTCCATATCATTAATTCCTTAATTTTTTTTTATTATTATTAACCTTTAATTATTGAGCCACGCATTCGGAGCCAAAAAATATTATTCCCGTACGATAATGTCTAATCGATCGATCGAACCCTTCTCCAAAAACACATCATTAAATGTAAAACACTTTATAAATTTAACAATAATACATATTCGCGGTCTTCCGGAGCAGCGTATTCCTACGCTCTTCCACTCTTCCACTCTCATTGTATGAATAAATGTGTTCACTTTGGTGTGCGGTTCAATAATTAACGGGTCGATGAAATAATAATGATTAAAATTTAAATTAGTATCCAAAAATTGATTGAAATTAACCGATGAGTCAACTATATAAGAGAAAAGAGGCATTGAAAAAAATTGGACACTAGTGTAACTGGACCAGGACTTTATAAATTTATTACTCGCTGATGTCAGTTTTGAACACATGTGAGTATTTTCGTATTTATTTATTTTTTTTAAATTATGATGCACTTCATGCCATTGAATATATCGATCGAAAATTAATAACTTCCGGTGACGTAAATCCTGAAATAGTGGTCCCTTACAACACAACCGTGTAATATCAAGTATCCTTAAGCTTATAACGCTATTGTTAATGTTTTGATATTAAATTAGTTATGCAAGAAAAAATATAACTTTCGAAGAAAATCCTTAATATATTTTGATTAAAACGGGTAATTAAATTCCCTGAAGATTTTAAAAAGTGTGCGAAAGAAAACTAAAAATGAAATAATTTATTACACCTAAAATATAATGAATTGGTAAGACTTTAGATTTCATTAAACCAACAAAATAATTTTGGCCGCTTGAATCGTACCAATGCCTCATTGTGAGATGACCATATTAGGCATTATTTTAACTACGTGAAACTTCCACCACACAACTTTACCGATATTTTTCATTAATATTAATGCGATAAACGCGATTTTTAATATTGTTGTTGCTCGTATAATATTGCGTTTGCAAGTATGATAGTTGTCGTGTCGATTTTTTGTCAATAAATGATGTTTATACGGTCCAGGAGTAAAGCAGCTGTTTTCTGCTTTACTCCAGAAACAAATAAACATCATTTACTGACCTTTACGTCAAGAGAAATAGTACAAAAAACCCTTAGGTCTATATCTGGTTTTTCCACTGGTCGTATAAGATTCATCTTAATGCCAGTGATCGCTAGATCGACCAGGTTCTCGTCGTTTCTGCGTTATATACCCTGAAATCGTAGCTGCTGAGATCGATACAAGCGGACGAAAATTTCCGTTCGCAAAGATTTAATCGCCGTGCAGCAGGGTGGTCGCGAAGGAACACGAAGGGTGGATAAGCAATCATATTGTCGGGTTTGTCACGCTTCCCAACCCCTTTGCCCCTCTCTATCTCTCGATTTCCTTTCATGACAGCACGAGAGGTTGGCCGGTAAAACGGCTAAAAATCGCGCGATGGCCACGTTACCAGGACGAATTATACGATAATAACGCGTAATGGCGGGGTTGTAATACCGTGCTTTCGAACCGTGAAAGAAGAAAATAAAGCGCCGTACTAAACGCTGGAATCTTGCCAATTCGAGGTAAACGAGATTGGGATTGAACGAGGAGAATGAAATAAAAGGCGCCATAAGTGCCACCTTAAGGACATTGGAAGGATAATTTAATAGCCCTCACACACACAGCTACTATCCTTTATTCATTAACGGTCGGGTCATTTTTGCTATTGAAGTTCAGTATGTATCTGCACGTGTATGTATATCCCTATGTGTTAGTATTAGGAAGATTTAGGCAAATTAAGTAATCGAGAAGCACCATTGGAATGTATTTAAAGTATTTAAGGATTTTCGATATATTTGTATTCCTGGTGTTAAGGAATTCGTATATTCAATATTACGATGAAAGTCTCATTATTTTGTATTATCTATAAGTGGTATGTCCGATTTTAAAGAAAGATCGCATTATTAATGATATGAAAGGATAGATTTACATCTAACTAAAGCATGCGTTAACTGACTTTTAAAACTGGACTTTAAAGTGTGTTCGGTGTTAGATTTAAAACTCGCGTGCATATTGTCAACAACCGAGCGCGCGTGAGAGGGGAGTCACTTATAGAAAGAAGATGCGCAGTTTATGTGACATTTTATGAATCCCTGTTACTAAGTATTATGCTATATGTGTTATATTTTTACCTATCTATCTATTCTTAAAGTAGCTCTAATATTTTTCTTGTGTGGTATTTGTTCTTATACGTTTCCCGACTACAATTTGTATCATTGCAAACAAAAATGGCTTATTTGTATGATTTGGTATAATCTTGAAACTATACTGGCACTTTTATTGAGTATGATTATTTAGTTTAATATTTGCTGTAAATGATGTCTTTTGTCCATTTATCTATTTCAAATTTTGATTGTACATATCTACACAAATGAATGAATAAATGATTTCTACAAATGTAAATATATGCAATTGTACAATAAATAAATAAATACATATACACTAATTACGGTACAAAGTTTCAAGAACTACAGTAAGTACAAACGTCAAATCATCGGCACTTTCCTGAGCAGCTCACAAAGTAGACTGAATGGCATGCAAAACCCCTGCAGCGGGTACTTGACATTAGTGATTATCGGATGACTTACGTATATCCTAGTCATTGGCGCTAAAAACGCGGGAGACTTCACCATGTGTGTAGCGGTATTTTACTTGTAACGGGGAAACGGTATATTTCAGAACATCAATTCGTATTCAAAACGTAACGTTCAAAATGATTTGATTCCCATTCCAAATCTGTAATGGGAATTTAAATACACTCTGTATACTCTAATTGTCTTGGACAGAAAATGGAGCAATGATGGCAAGTAAACTGATATATTTAATCTTTCACGCTCTGTAAGAAAACAATGAAAAATATTTAGAATTATATGTTCATAAATTGTAGGTATTTTAATTAGAAGTTACATATCGATTGTTTCGAAAAACCTTAGCGGTTTTAATATTAATCCTGGCTTTATCCTGGATCGTGCATAGTAAATCGTGAAAAAGTGTCAGTTTATAGACATTGTAAGTAACATTTAACAGTTCTTTGCCCTTAAGTCTCTCTGCTTTGAGAAACTGGTAATTGTGGGTAGAGGTAGATGGCTTTATGGTTGGACAATTCGTTTTACGCCCTTCGACCGATGCCTTTGTGTTAGATATACGAAGATGCAAAACTCGAGGATATTGTCTGATCGAAGAATAGTGGGGTTTAATGGATCCACCGTGGGTCAAACGATGAAGATTGTGCATCTCGTTTTCTGTCGTGACTTATTGTTAGTCTTGAACTTTATTCAGGGTCAAGCATAAGGAGGTCGAATAAAATTGTCAGTTTAGTCAGACTGTGCACAATATTCGATGATACTTCACTTCGTAGATATGCCGCTTTAAAAAACTAACAATATGGAATGAAGAAATACGTATTATCTGGCTGGGATGAATATATTTTATATAAAATAGGAAATATATTTCATAATCTGTCAGGTGATCTCTTTACAGATCAAGAATATGAAAAGCAAAACCCTCTGTGGCATTGAAGGTTTATCATTTTGTAAATATTCGAACAATATTATCCGGATCAAGAAATAAAGGTTAGCGTTTATTAAAAGATAAGACATTATTATACAATAGTATATTATTATATAAGAAATATAAAAGATCGATTTTAGTCGATTTGTTTTGAATAAGAAATAAAGTGCAATTATCATCGTAATAATCAATTTTGTTTGTCCTTTATCGTTATTCGCAGTATAAGAAAAAATAATTTTCTTTTTTCGTACTGGCAATCTGTTCCTAACTTATAATTTCTTCTAAGCAATCGAACATATCGATTGAAAAATTGAATAATGTGTTCATTAAAATAATTACTCAGCCTCGAGATACGAACTTGCGTTTATTGACATGTTTTCAATCGTAACGAGTACTGCGGGATGACTAATTTACGCTAAACTCATACAAATAACTATGATGATCCTCGTCCACGTTAAGTTTTATTACTCCCGTTAAGTAAAATCCCGATAGACCGGATCCTTTATTAATCCTCATTAATCACAATGTCGCTGTACGCCGATTAACCTGAGAGAACGATGAAGCGTAACCGCGGCAATTTCACGTATTATCGTGAAATTTATTAACCTCATTTTATAATGTGCAGTTAAATCGAATCCCATCGTGCCTTATCGTACGAATAGCCGATCTACGCTTGTCGGTATCTTCTTCGTTATCGAGAATTTCAGGTGTAGGAAGCCTAGGTTAATTCCCCCAATTCGTTTCTTTTTAAAGCCACCGACCGGTTGCAGTAATTTACGCGCAGTGAAAGGGGCAAGGGATTTTATAAGCAATTAAGCTCAACACGCAATGCGGTTTCTCGAATTCCTTTGGTCGATCGGCACGCAACTATCGCCATGAGAGCGACAAGCGTTCTTGCAATTTGTCGATAGGTGTGTAAGGTACGGGTATTAAACCGAACCGGTGTAAAATTAGCTTTGCCGCTAAGTATAATTATACGATTAAAATCCGCGGGCTTTTCCGGCCAGGAGATAATGTTGCATCCTTTCGACGCCCATGTTTAATAAAAGACTTGAAGGACGAGCGACGAGTAATTTTAAAAGGATTCACGTTGCGTTCATCGATAAAGCCAGCCAGTGCGTCTTGAAACGGTTATCTATTTAATTGTGTACACGATGTGCACTCTATTCCGTTGTAATTGATACAGCGATCTTGTAATTAGTATGCCGTGGAAACGTTCTTTTGGATACAAATCCGATATCCTCTCGTGTAATACTGGTTGTACGGGTGTGCATCAGAGTGGTACTCGCTAGTTTGTCACGTGCATCTAAAGGGCAGGAAATGATCGTTTACGTTTTTTTCTCAGTGTATTTTTGATGTAAACATTGGGATTCTTACATTTGGTTATATTTCCTAAAATTCTACGTGTCCCTTTTTTATACGTATTCTGAAGTTCTTGTGTTCAGTTTGATTAAACCCTCCGAGCAAGCAACTTGATCGAATTTGTGAATTATAGTGATACTGAATTTTACTACTGAGATTAAACTATTAATGTATACAGTGCTATTAATATTTGCAGCGTGTAAGACAATTGAACGATTTAAGTAGATCGTGTAGATATCATTTTATAAGGTAAATTTTCATCGTCTAGTATGAAGCAGATGCCATAAAATTTGAAAAAGAAAATCAATAAATACTCGGTAACACATAATAAAGTAGTGGCTTCTTAACTGCCATTTTATGCTAACATTGACGTAAGTCGCAATATATTGTCTCTAGAAGCGAGTCACGTTAGTTTCACGGCATGCTGCTAAAGCCATTACTTCGTACTTAAATTATTACCATGGCATTAAACCAGAATAATGTTAACGGTACTTTTATGCGAAGGTGCATAAGAAACACATTGAATGGGTAAACGAATAACGTTATCAAGAAAGATAATTGAAGCATTATTACTAAATTTAATGAGAAATCCTGGTGAGAAGTGTACTAGAACTCTTTCAGTACGGTATTCTAGCTGTGAACCGTTGAAAATCGGTCCGTGTTGAAAATCCAATTGGGTAGGAGTTTGTGTCGAAGCAATTTGTTCTCAAATCTCGAGTAATCGATAACAGTCAGTTTCAGACTAGTTTTGCTTACGTAAGGCACATGTGACGAAAGTCTGGTGGAGAAAAAAAAAAGTACATCTCGGTCGTACGTATTGAGATCGCTTCGAGGATTGGATGAAATTGTTAATTAAACATCGACGTCCGTAGCTAATACTTAATTAAATCTTGCTGCTCTTTGTCATAATCAGTTTCAATTCTGCAGAGGTATGTCGAATTGACGGTAGATTTTTTTGTAGCGCTACATCCTCCGTTGTACGCGTTCCTTCCTACGTTGAAAATTCACTTCTAGACGAATACACGAGGCTAAATCGGGGACGCTTCGTTTCCGGCGGTATTTAACGGTATTAGGAGCCCGTCCCGGCGCATATCTATGGCACGAACTTAGGGTTTAGATTTGTCTGACACAGTTTTACTACGAGGCACGGACTGAAATATCGTGATCACTCTCGGTGATCTCATCAGCTTTATATGTACATCAACGAAAGTATTTTAAATACGGCGAATGAAAAATGCAGGTCAAAATCAATTGACTGGAAAATTACGTATTTACTTTCTCGTAATGAATTTAAAGGGAAACTTTTCCTGCAGCGTGATAACAAGTTGTGCTCTTTATTCCGCTCATAGTTTACTGAACAAGGTCTATAATGTTGCATGTAAGAAAGAAGAGTGTTAATAGTTTAAATGAAGTTGATGGTAAGTGTAAAATATATATATATATATATGCAAAACTATAACATAATGTCTCTTATGGATGTAGTTCATAAATGTTCTCAATAAGGGCACATTTTTTTCTGGCCGAAAGTAGATATTTTTTTGCTTTCCGATTGATGTTATAGTGATTAGTAACCTTAGCAAAAGTTTTAGAAATATGCCAACGGTAAGAAATTAACGGCAAAAAAGCGTTAAACATTGCTTTTAACTTCTTTCCAGTTTTAATAGTAAGTAGATGTTATTTGCCAATTAACAGATTGTGTTTTCTTTATGGATATTTTCAAGGCGATGGGGGTTTTACTAAACACGGGTATAAAATCCACGACATTACGTAAGCTGACAATTTTTTTACGGTTGTAACATTTATTTTTACGAAATGTTATGTACACAGAAGCCGAGTAGTTCATTATGCACTAGAAATTCGGATACAAATGAAAAACAAAACATGTTTTCTCCGTATATTTACCTAGTCCCCCTTTTGTTAAATATTTTATTTTCCTCGTTCTTTAATTAATAAATTAGAATACAGCGGGTTCTTTTTACTAATATAAAAGTTGCGTACTGACTGACTTTTACAATCGAACCGATTATAACGCCACGTATACCGAAAATGGTACACGATGTGATAACTACTCTAATCGAACTAATTATTTATAGATCGATGAAATAAAGAAATATTGTGTGATAATACATCGGTCTTTACTTAAAACATCAAATGGCCCAAACGAAAAGTAAGGAAAAACTGCTTGGCACGGGACGTGCTAATATTACAGTCAACTGAGCAAGTTTCTTTATATTTCTTTTTCCAGCAGGAAAGTCTCCACGAAAAATCATGCACTTTAACGCTTTACACGCATTCCCGCAAAACCGTTTCTGCCAAAATTGATTTTTACCCTACGAGAGTCTTAAAATTAATAGAGCACATGCATATTTATGGGCGCATAGCACGCAAGCGGATACCTGCTGGAGCATAAGCGTTCTTAAATTAAGCGTCCATAAAATTTAGAATGCCCCGTCGTTGTGTTTCTCCAGCATGATCAGCCGTAAATTATACGTTACAAACCCGGCCTGCCGTTGTTTCGTACGCCCAATGAAAATAAAGGCTATAAGTTTGGAATGGCGATAAACTGTTTCTAGACGGCGGCCTAAACTCACATAGAAAGGCGGCAGACAGATTGAACTTCCCTTTGAACGGTATACATGTATGCGTATGTACCTTCAAATTGATCTGCTGTACTGCAGATAGAAATAGATAAAACAATAGGTGCGTAAAAAAATTAAACGGTGTTAAAAACGTTAATAAACGTATCGACAAGGTTAACAAATTTGACAATGCAGTTCAATTTAATTTTTGCAATGTTACTAGGTTGTTAAATGAGTTCGCGGAGCGCCGTCTATTCGTCAAGATTAGACCTGAAACTTCGATGTCATTTGAATATCTCATGTTTCATAAGAAACTCAATCAAAATTTCAATATTTTTTTTTCAATATTTTAAATAAAGTTTTGGGTTTCAAACAGCTGTGTGCACTCGATAACGATGCAACAAAAACAACATTTTGAGCGTTTTTTAACTTTTAAAGTCTGTTTAGTTTAAAGTCTTTAACTTTTAGTCTAGCTTTTTAATTTAAAGTCTTTGACTTTTAAAATCATTTTTAACAATTATAGATTCCTTTTTTTGATTTTCGTTCCGCGTACTTATTGAAAAACCTAGTATAAGCTGATAATGAAAAGTTGAAACTTATTGAGACAGGTATAAAATTCGTTCAAAAGAAGCTACAGGGCTGAAGTTCTGTGTTAACACCATTGTAAAACACGCGAATGTTTTTACAAGAAAGAATTGTATTTCGTTTATTAATAAGTATTGAACCGGCAATGGCAATGGTAATTTACATTTGTCCTTTTAGGGGGATGCACGGTGGTAAAGATTTATTTCTTTAACCGAGTTAATTCTTGCCCATAGAGTCAATGAACATCTATAGGAAAGTTAATAGACTATTTAGCAATGAATGTCAGAGATATAATGTTACCGTATTGTAAATGAAAGACAAAAGATTGCATGGTTTACAAGTGCGAATATTAAACCTAAACTACTGCAAATTTTTTTGAGGGAAGCTTTTGGAATTTTCAAACGACAAGTTAACTGGTCTTCGTCGATTAACAGATTAAATTGTTAATTCAAGAAAGTAGAATACGGCAGGTGCAGAGTTTAATAATTGCTGGAGAAACAAAGGATCGCGTCGGGGACTCGGTCCTTTCTCAGGAAATTTCTATCGCGCGTGCATTTCTATCGATAACGGTGCGTCTACTTGTCGTTAAAAGCACATTAAACTCGGCAACAATCGTTCACCTGCTACCACAGTTATGGCTTACAGTTATATATATTCTATGGAATTCAGATCGCCGATTCTTTCCTGACCTCCCATCGTAGTAAATTGCCTATCTCTACAAATCTCCGCGCGGAATTGATGATAACGGTTTTCCTCGGTTTCATATCGTGAAGTATCCCTCAGATCAGTGTTTTCCGAAGCTTCGACTTCCGCGTTTCTTTTTAAAATCTTCAGTAACCTCGACTTACTTTCTTTAACCAGTTAACTGCGCTCGAAGCGTACTTATACACGTACGTCAGTCCAAAATTGTCTTTCCACGCGGTTGACTCTTATATTTATAGTGTACAATAAAAAACTATAATTTACCGCAGAAACTCATTTGCAGAAAAACTAATGTCTTATCGAATAAAAATGTAATCCTTCCTTATGTCGCTTTACATCTATCGTCTCATTCCTGCCTTACGTTCCACGATAAATTCCGCGGTTAACTGGTTAAGAAGTATTATTTGCAAGAAGTTAGAGTACAATCTCATTAGATCACGTATAACTACAAAAATGTCTTTATCGCACAATACCGTACAGATAATCATATTTCTTAATTATCGTATGCATTCCTTCTATTTATTATCTGACTTCTTATCGTTACATATATCAGTAAAAATAAATATTGGAAAACATTCGCCTGTTGAGAAAAAATAAATTTGGCACGACTTCATTTTTATCCTACCGCAGAATATAAAAAAAAACCAGAAGGAAGCAATCAAAATTAATTTAACAAGGAAGCACATAATTTTTACACAAAGCGCTTAAAAGGTACTTTCGAAAGCACCGTTCCATACGCGGCAACGATCGGCCGCCAACCGCGCATAATTGATACAGTTATACCCTGGGCGACGTTAATTAAGACTTTCGCGCAAATGGCATCAATTACGCGCCCGATGTGATTACAATCAACGTCTTTAATTACGTTATTATATTTAGGGTATCTGCGACGAAAGTCGCAGCGATTGGCATCGATGCAACTTGCGGAATACCGGTCCTCGATTATTGTTCAACGATGACGGTACCTCGCCGTACTTCTCCGCAATCGAGTCGTTTTCATTCTATTTACGAGGGTCTAAAATTATCGCGGACGACAGCGGGTTTTACGCTACCGTTCAGAGGTACTTGACCATCGTTGCATTCTTGCTGTGCTTTTTTCTCTTTTCTTTACAGGGTATCCGGCCTCAAAGCGATTTCCTTAATGCCCAGCGGATCGTTATATGTTCCCAACGAGATTCATCGGCCATTAGGCTGAGCTCGAACATTTTGGTGTTACGGAGAACTACGCGCTCATTTATTGCTTTCTTTATCGGAAATTGCGGACGAGTGTGACGAACGTAGACAACATCGCGCACAAGTTATCGCTTCGAAAATCTGACAAGCAATGTACAGCTTGAAATGCTACAAAATAACGAAATCCAAACTAAACGCATTGCTTAATTCTCTATAACATTGATTTTCTATTCTGCATAATCCGATGCCCTCAAAAGGAACGAGGAACATTCGATATAAGTAGTTGATTACTTCACGGTTGACGAGTGATCTGTTGATTTTACACGATTGATTTTACATGGTTGATTTAAGAAAAATGACGTGGGCGAGACATTACTTTGAAGTTATCATGAATTATAGAAGCTTAAGCCACTTTCGAATTACGTGTATTAAAAATAAAATAACCTCGCACACCATGTATTATTTATGTTGTTAAAACTGGAAATCTTTCCCCTTAAGTACAGTGAGGTATAGCATTTGTTTGTTAATTTTACTTCGTACTTAAAGCCTACAGAGAATAAATGTGTGTTTTATGATATACCTGCACTTAGGTTACAGAAATATATTAGGTTTGCTTCTGCCGTGGCCAACGATGGACAATAATTTGAATCATAAATGTATAACAAGTTTTTTTTACAATAAAGCCCTAATTTCGGAAAAACCGATGGAAGGAAAGTTGTATACCTAATAAATAATATGTAGTGTTTGTAGAAATTTGAAGTCTGCGCGATATGAAATTTGTTTCTGCCAAAAATATTACAAATTTATGTTATATAATCCAGCTAGGGTTTAGAAGATCGTGGAATCATTTGTGGATATATACCATCATTATTATTTTGGTTTGTACCGTGTTTCTTATTTTTCTAGATTTATATACTGCATATTTTGATTGTGCGCGCAAAGAAGGAACGTATGTACGTATAATCGAAAATGTTATTTGTTACATTTCAATTGCGTAATTTGAGACAACTTAAAGCTGATAAAGTATCATTATTTGTATTACATGATTCGCTTCTTAAACATTATTTCGTTACATTACGAGATAAATCCCAATAGAAAGAAAAAAGGTTATACTTAGGACCCATCAATAGCAGACTGTAGATTATAAACGCACAAATCGGCGATGGTTTTTTGAATAATTAGTTTCAGTAATTATTCCCTATACACTCCTTGTCATTGTAAATAAAACAGCCTCAACCATTGACTTTATGGTATTCTAACTGAATAACAATCTGGACCAATGTACCGTTAGCTACATCGCCGATTCTTTAGTGGACAGTTTCTAAGGCTTAATGTCTATTCATTTAATACCGAAGGCTGCTAATTTCAGTATGTGTGCAGAACCATAAAGAATCATATGGCACAGGTTTGCCTCCAGTTTGTATACGTAGCGACAAAGAATCATACGGTACGGAATTACTTTCAGCTTGAGTATGCACGAACCCACAAAGCATCATACGGTACAGTATTACTTCACTCTTATTGTATTTGCACAGGCAGCACATTGGTAGAGAGTTATTTAAGGTCAAGTAGATTCCATCTTACCTCAACTAGTAATAAATTCCTCGGTTAGTACGGAGAATCCGCGGGGAAATTGTGTGGAAATTTCACGCTATCGGAATGGTTCGCATAAGTAACACGTGCAGAAGCAAGTAAGTGAAGATTAGTTAACCTGTCTGAATTTAATATTCACAAGGAAATTTTATAAAGATCTATTTTGTTAGATTATATCGACAATGCTAGTGATAGCGAAACCAATCTTTGTGAGAGACAACGAAAGTCATGTGTATATAACTGAATAAATTTAATGAGTATTATACAGGATGTTAGAAAAACGATTTAACCAGTTAAATGTGTTCGATGTGTATTCACTTTAATCCAGTATTTTACTTCGATGATCTTTTATTAAGCTTTTCAAGGAGAAGTGGTTAATTTTCTATCGAATATAAATGTAATCCTTCCATATATTGCTTTACTTTTTTCGTAAAATTTATAATAGGAACATTTGGATTTTTCAAACTAAATTCCGTAGTTAAATGGTTAATATATACGTGATATATAAAATACGTTGTCCTTAGTGCAAAAGTTCTTGTAAACATAATTTCAAAAATCAATCGTTTCTGAAATTTCATGTTATCGTGAAACAGATTTTCACTAGAAATTATTGTCCATTAAAAGATGCTTCTGTAATGACCGGGAAATACTTAAAAATGATACAGAAAAACAGTAGAACTTATTATGTTTCGTGCAATTTTTATTAAATTAGAAAATTCGTCAAATATTGGGTGCATACATATATAACCAAGTAACTATTTTCAATTTTAAAGTTAAACTTTTGTGCTAAATCTGATAATTGAAATTTGAGTTGCACTTGATAATGAAAAATTATTATAAAATATAAATAAATTAGATCCATTGCACGACATCGAGTAATTTTGCATAAATGGATACGACGTGTGAGAAAAGTGTGGGAAAAATTATATAAAGCTGATATTTTTCGTTACTGTCACTTACCACAGTGTATCCTATGCGTTCACATAAATGTTTATTCCTACAATAATAATTATATTTGTTAATCTGTTGTTACGTACCCGTGTACCATTTTCGTCATATATGAAATTAACGTTGGTCTACTCTCAAAATCCATTCGAGTTAAAAATAGTTAATTCGTATTCACTTAGCTCTCATTCCCTTGAACAGCAGGAATTCATTTTCTGATAGAGGGACATTTTTGCAATGTTGGTCATTTTTTTATCGTTACAAATAAAGGCTAGCAACATTAAGTGTCATATTTTTTTTCTACAGAAGCCATTTTGTTTTCAAAAATGTCCTTTCTCGTGCTTAGAGAACTTATCTACTCTTCTGTCCCAGTAATTTCCTGTGTTTTCTGTGTTTAAGATAACAAAAAAAATCTGCGGTCATATTCTTGTTCTTCGACCTCAATTTGGTCGGAATTGATTATTTTTGTAAAGGATAGAGACACCTTTATTTTTTTTATTGACCAGTGTAGTTAAAAATCATTCAAGCATCGTGATTTATAAATGATCGACGTTTTGATTAATTATAGTATTGGGAATAAATAGTCGGTATTTGCCGCAGCGCAGGTGATCGTTTCAATGTCGGTCGCCAACCATCCTTAGGGTATTCAGTGTGGTAACGAGTAATATATCGGTACCGCAAAGAGATACGTGTACGTATATCATTATTCGTTTGCAGGAAAACTGTAAATATTGCCTACAGATTCTGGGGCATGCCAAGACTGCGTGTCACACTCGTATTCGTGATATGGGAAGTGCTTGGGCTGGGATCCAAATAATGGAGGCTGCGCTCGAGGAGGAAGTTCATAAATGCCGGGCAGATGTCCATGGATCCCCGTTACAACGACCTTAACTCTTTATAACCGACGTTCCTTTTACATTTACACATTCTGGCCACGCTATAGTAACCGTACCTCTCTGATTTAACACTATAGAAGCGAAGAAAAAGATGGAGTACGCGACAGTGGGGCCCTGATTTACGGCGATCAACAAATCTAGACGACTGCGATGACTATTTTTGGACGAAGTGCGCCGTTGGAATGTTGCTCAGAAGTCACTCTCGTTTATTAAGTATTAAACTGTTGGAAGGAAAAAGGCGGACATGAATAATAGAAGGCGGCAAAGGCTGGTCCTTTGATTTACAGTGATCCACGGGTTTTCTTCAGAAGTCGCTCTGGTTTATGGGGATTAAACCGCCGCAGGGTCTTCGTTGATGTTCGCGCTATAAAAGGACGAGCACTAAACTCTTCCCGACTCGGACTATTAAATCCGCCAGCTTCCTGTTCCTGGCTGACGAACGCAATGAAACGTCGTGTTATTCGATAACGCAACTAACGATCTTGTTCCTTGAAATAGGATCGAGCGATTTTCCGCGAACGACTTGCGCTCGCTTATGATCGTAATATTTTTTAAAAGTCGGCTTGAAACGAAATGGAGAAAAGACACATATTTCAAAAATTCTTTAAGATAAAATGTTTACAGGTTCTCTTTTATATTCTTCGCTGCTTCTTCTCTCTGATTTTGCAGGATCAGGGTATCACGAATTTGGAAATAAAATACAAAGTTAAATTATCCCTTGTACCTTTTCGATGAATGATTAAATACCGTGTTAAATGAAATGATGTCATATGTTTATAAAAGACGCTGCGGGTACACTTTTGAATTAACATGCAATTGTTTAATACCAGAAATCTTGGCTTTTTCAATGATGTTACGCGTTTAAATTTTATAATTTCATACATTTGTATTACATTTTTAAGGAGAATTCATCATTTATACACGTTAATACTACCGGACTATATAGATAATACAATACACTCTTAATAGACAGTAGAATCACGTACGGTAATAAAGTACAGTATCTTTGTACAGCAAAACTCGTAGCCCACCGTTATAATTTAATATCTACTACACGTTACGTTCCTTCCTAATTGAGCAACATAATTTTCATGAATACGCCTATATTTAGATTGGCAGTCAAGTAATTCATAAAAAAATTAGAACGTACTGTATTAACACTCGAAGTAACATTCCTGCATTAGCATATTAAATGCCTTACATAATCTTCTTTCGCTTCCTAATTATCCAGTATTGCAAATTCTTCGATGCAGTTTGTATTAATCCCCTAGCCGATTCCCGTTTCTTCCGTAATCATCCTCTGTACCTTAATCACTGCTTGCAAGAGCAACACAGCGGAGATATCAAGAAGCTAAGCAGTGCGTACGAATAACAGCGTGTAAAAATTTATCGATCGCGGCCAGCATCGCGCAAAAAAATCCGATCGGCCATCCTGTACGTTTATTTTCAAGACCTTGCAATCCAAATATCAAAGCGAGTGCGTATCGTTTAAATTCCTTACGGCCATATTGTTTTGTGTCTACATTTTATTATTTACATCCGTCAGCCATACCTTTAAATCACAAATAGATCAATATCAATAATACCCCGGGGACAACAGTAAATATGAATTCATACAATATTAATAATCCATACAGCATATGCATCGCTGCACTATGTGCATTCGTTTAGTTTCATCTACGTAAATCTAATTTCTACATATGTCCTCCATTATTCAGCACATACCATTAAGCAATACTCTGTTTTATGTTGAACTTCATACTTTGTTTCTACAATTTAGCTTTTTTAATAAAGCTGAAGGAGGCACATGAGTCAAAACTTTGTGAGAACTTAAACCGTTCTCTGTCTTTCTCGCACAGCTGAAAAAATATCTCTATTATTTCATTCACCGAGCAAGAACATTAGGAGTATAGCGTCATATTTCCAGGGCCATTATTGTTGATCCATTAATCAAGGCCAATGGTCGCATGCAAATATCGATGCAACAAACAAACAAATGCATCCTTAGACCCACGATACCGCAGCCCCCTTTTTTTTCTCTTGCTCTTCTTCCTTAGATCGCGCTTCGAGTTAAATTGGCGCCCGGCAGGGATGATAGAATTAGAGATAGGCAACCTTGCGTGCCGGATCGAGATTTTATGGGATGCAGGAAAATACCGCGGTCTCTGGATGGAAGTACTAAAATCGTGACTGTTTCCGTGTCCTCTTCGTTAAACAAGCGCGGTATCAGCGTTCTGGCTAATTGGACGGGCCAGGCTCGAGCGGTCAGTCCCACGAACGGATTTCACCCGCTGAAATCACATTCAGGAAGCGATCTCGGCGACTGCTCGATCGTAAATGCCGCTCCTCGAGATACTGGCTAATTAACCCTTTTGATGCAGAGTTGAATTTCATACCTGGAGTGCGCAGAGTAACATTGTAGAGGGAATAGATAGTTTGTTCGAAGTTTGTTGAAAATCTCGAAAGTATTTGAGACACATACTAGCTAAAGGTTTTAGTATAGTATTCAGTTGGTGAACGGATCTACGTATGGTCCCCATATTATGACTATTTGATTTCGCCGAGCTATTTTGAACTATTGGAGTTCGTCGAGCTCATTTCGATTCAAAACGTAAACCTTTAATTTCAGCTTTCATTACAAATAACAGGTATTGGGTTTTTCTTTAAAACGTGGTAAATTTCACGTAACACGAAAAATCATGCAGTTTTCCGTCTTGCAATGATCAAAAAACTCGAAGGAAAGAACGATTTGGAATGTGTAAATGCAGCGTAATCTGAAAATCCTCACGCGTTATGGATGGTTGAACGCGGATTTCAATTGAGAAATGAAGTACTTAGAGGATGGAGCCAAGTAAGATATTCTATAATAGTTGCCAGTTAAACGTCCGAGTGGATAGAACAAACGACGTGGCGCAGAGCAGTATGAATAGGACGATATCTGAAAATCCTCATGCGCTATGGAGGGTTAAATGCGGATTCCAATTGCGAAACAAAGCAGAGAACGGAGCCAAGTTGGAAATTCTACTTCGCAGCTAGTGTGGATGGAACAAACGACGTGGCGCCGTGCATCATAAATAAAACGATATCTGAAAATCCTCGCGCGCTATGGAGAGTTAAATGTGGATTTCAATTGAGAAGTGAAGTAAAGAGCGGAGCCACGTAGGAAATTCTAGTTAACGTTTGAATGGATGGAACAAACGACGTTGCGTACATCAGTATCAATAGGACGATACCTAAAAATCCGCATAAGCTATGGAGCTTTAACCCTTTGCGGACCGGGCACTCTGACGCGCAAGTGTTCGCTTGGACGGAGAGTCTTGGGAGCATTTCGTGGGGAAGCGTGAAGATTGAACGATATACAACCTAGACATTAACGACTTTTCATTGATAATTTCAATTTTCTTATTTGAGATACGGCGGGACTCGCCGTAGTGAAAGGAATGCGTGCACTGCTGTCCGCAGACACGCGTCCAGAACGGTAAAAATGCTCATGCTGCGGTCTGTAGACAGCCATCCACGAAGGATTAAACGTGGATTCCGATTGAGAGACGAAGTAAAGAACAGAGCCAACTAGGAAATTCTGGTTAGAAGTCAAACGTCTGAGTGGATAGAGCAAACGACGTGGCGCGGAGCAGCATAAATAGGACGATATCTGAGAATCCTCGTGAGCTATGGAGGGTTAAATGGCCACTGCAATCGGCGGATGAAGTAAAGAAGGAAACCAAGTAGGAAATCCTGGTGGGCAGTTAAGCATTCGAGTGCAGGTCACCAAGCGGAGGCGAGGTTTGAGCGCTTTACGGGGCCCGCACGGCAGAGGCTCATAAGTGTAACGGTGTCCGAAGGCGATGGCGAGAACCAAAGAGGAGCGGTTACCGTTGTGCGGTCCACAAACTGCGAGAAACCAGCCAGTTAGCTGATATTGCTTCGCAGCGAGCCCGAGTCGCGTGTCCGTATTTGCTCCTCCTCCACGTCTTCGTTTTTCTTTCCAGGCCTTCCTCTCGCACGCGCTTCCCTCGGTTCGCCTTCCCTCATACGAGCATTGCCCACGGTTTCGACGGATATGATACGGCGGAAGCTTGAGAATTGAGTTTCATTTTCGGAATATATTGTGACTATTTGAATTATAAATATTTCTGACGTATTGGCATAAGGAATACTTTATTATCAGTGATGTATCTGAAGTGAGCGTGTAAAATATTTCAGTACCCATGGATTCCTATCTTCGTTCCTGAATGCTTTTGAGCGGCATATGTGAAGTTCTTTACACTAGACTTTTATATAACGCGATTATCGATATAATGTCACGTGATATATGAATTCGCGTTATAAGAAATCGCATTGTACAAGAATTTTTCCCTCAAAATGAGTATAATTTAAAACAGAATGCTTGAAATGATTATGGCTATGGTAAATTTTATTTTCTGTTTCATCACATTGGAGAGTATTTTAAAAGTAAGCAGTATATAGACGTAGTTACCTTAAAAAAACGTGGAAATGATTTGAAATGCAGGTAATTTCTGTGCTTTATCATTTGCCGCATTGTAAGAGGAATCGAGTTATGTAAAATCAGTAGTTGAAATATTTTTATCGCAAAATTCACGTTATATGAGAGTCCAGTGTATTATAAAATCAAGCTTTGCAAGTTTGATTCCTTGTGAACAATATCGGTTGAAGCTAAGAGAATTTCTACTACAAGCGGTGCTGTATAGCTCATAGAAAAGTTTGTTATAAAAATTAAAATATTCTGCACATGTACCTTCAGCCAATCGCAATAGCCCACAATAACTCTGGGATACATTAGAAAAACTGGACGATTTTGTCAACAAAATTATAATTAAAATAATCAAATCTTTATGGCTTATCTTGTATTATTGCTTCAAATTAAATTATTATAGGATTTTTTATTGCTTGTTGTACAGGTATATCTATATCTCTTCATTAAATAAAATTGTTTATGTTCTTCGTCATTTTTAACGTTTGCTAAATAATTAAAAGTATCCTTATAGGTATCTAATGAGCATCAAGCTTAAAGCTACAGAAAGAATGTTTCACTAACTTAGTATTGGGTGAGTGTAAAAGTTCGTGCGGACTTTGTGAGTAAAAGTCACACAGTGATCAGGCAAACAAAAATCTTTATTCGATCAATGATATATTCTCCATCGTTTCCTATAATTTTTTCCCAACGTTCCGGTAGCATACGGATGCCTCTATCATAAAAACTGCGCGGTTTAGATTCGAAGAACGACGAGACGCCGTTTTTTAAGGCGTCCAAAGAGTCAAAGTTTTTTCCATTTAAATAATTTTGCAATGATCGGAACAAGCGATAGTCAGATGGTTCGATATCAGGAGAATACGGTGAATGCTTTAGGACATCCCATTTCAGACTCTTCAGTTTGCACAGCGTCTTGTTCGAAACGTGTGGTCTGGCGTTGTCGCGATGAAAGACAACTCCCTTGCGATTTGACAAAATCGGACGTTTCTCTTTGATTTCTCGGTTCAGATTGGTTAATTGGCGACAGTACTTGACCGAATCAATCGTTTCGCCAGCGGGAAGAAGCTCGAAATATATTATGCCCTTGCAATCCCACCAAACAGAGAGTATCACCTTCATCGGGTGCAAACTGGCCTTTGGCATTGCGTCACCATGCTCACCTGACTGTTTCCATGTCCGTTTGCGCTGAACATTGTTGTAGAGGACCCATTTCTCATCTCCCGTCACTAATCGATCCAAAAACGACTCATTTTTGAGCCGCCCGAGTAAAGAACCGGCTGCAGAAATTCGCTTGATTTTGTTCTCCTCGGTCAGCAAATGGGACACCCATATCTCGAGCTTCAAATCGAATCCCGTCTTTTTTAAACGCCGAAAAGCGGTTGATCGATAAACGTTTAGTGCTATAGAAACTTCTTCTGTTGAAATTCGCGGATTATTGAGCACTAAAGTACGCAAAACATCGTCATCAATGTCAGAAGGTCGATCAAAACGTGGCTGGTCTTCAAGGTTAAATTCTCCGCGCCGAAATTTAGCAAACAATTTTTTCCACGGTTCGTTTAGCTGGTGTTTGATCCCAATAAACATCCTGAATGTTTTTTACTGCTGCGGCAACGTTTATTCCCTTCCGAAACTCGTAAAGCATAACGTGCCGTAAATGCACCTTATCGATACTCATTTTTAAAGTGATATTTCTCGAAGCAGTTTGTATGAAAACGAATGATTTTTTTTAAATGAAAGCTAAGGACGTCACCTTTACAACGATATATAATATGTAGATGGAAGCATTAACGCTTTACGCCGCTTATAACTCCATCTATAGAAACTCCGCACGAACTTTTGCACTTACCCAATATTTACGTTTGTAATTAATCGTTAATTTCACAAACGTGAGCATACGCTCAAAGTGCGATCCGTACAAATCACAGGAATATGGTTTACCGCTAAAAATTATGCATTTATGCATATGTCGACGAGTATAATTATAAATAGATACGCATTTGCATTTATCAACTCTATTTTATCTACATTTGTGACATTCGTTTGTCTATTTCCACTAGATACGGCTCAGTAATGCTCGCATAGTACCATGCATTGCGTGAAGATATCCTTTATTTCCGTTCAGCGGTAAGTAGAGTGTAAATAATAACGAAACCACCTACAAACATTCTCAACTATTCTCTACGCACTCTTGTTTTGTCCGAATTCATTATACTGAAATGATGTGCGTTCATGAATTACATTTACAAACACCTGCCTTCATTTCCGTCCTTCATAATCGGTCTAGATACTCTTGAAATCTCGACAGATTTATCGAAGCTCGATCCTAAAACGGTACGAGTACGTTGCAACCTCCGCGAATAACCGTAGCCGGTGAAGTTATTTGGGACGATGGAGGAAATAGCCGCGAGATCAACGATAAATATTCCGTCTCGCACGTTGCATACGCGCGCTGACATCCAGTGGCGTATTATCGCCAAGGCGCAGAAGATCCGTTTCAAATCACAGGGGCCTCCAAAAACAAAGAAAATTTACTGCATATTCATATTTGTTTTACTCGTTTTTATGTCTGTTAAGACGTACAATTACAATAAAGTATTGCTGGAAAGTGAATTTATTTTTTTAAATGCGTACACTTTATAACAATGTTCATTCTAGTGGTAAAAAGTGTCCAGGAGTATGTAAGACGATGATGTTATAACACGAATAAAAAAAATTGGGCGTTTATTACAAAAAATACTTAGTTAAAGTATTTAGTTAAAATATTTCCCTTTACTATCGTTCATTTTTTATGCACCAGCTGGCCAACACAGTTGTATTATGTGCAAAAGAAAAACGTGTAGGAAAACATGTCGCAAATATACAGGCATGCATTCAATAGGGATTCCTCCAGAAAATGTATATTTGGGAGGATATTAGAAATCCTCAAGAGTCAGGATAAACCCAATGACACGTACACGCATGCAATTTAAGCCACGGTACTTCTTGAAATTATTCAACACTTATTTATTAAGTTGCTTTGTTCTGCAATATACTTTCTAGCAGATCTAGTAGTTTTTAGTAGATCAATAAGTACCCTCGAGCAGAATCGTGTCATCGAGCGTTTTTCTTTGTTTTCGCGCATGCGTACGTCTCGTCGTGCCGTACGATAATCGACCTTCTGAAAATAATCGAACAACGCCTTTATCGAAGTATGCTGAATTCGACAAGGTCAAAGGATGCCCTCGAAACGAGATATCTTCGAGTTGACGGTAGCTTAATGCGCCACTGCCAATGACGCTTACCGGTTTCCTGGATTCCGAATTAACGTCATCGCAGTTACCGACTTTAGAGCTTTATAAAAGCTCGCCGCTTAACGGTTCGCGCGCAACGGCCCCCGATATTACCTGGCTTTAACTCGATCCGTATATCCGTAACTGAATTTCTCTCTCCCGTTATTCTCCTCTCGCTTATCCGCCACTTACGGAGCCGGCTGTGCGATCGGCGGATAAACCGAATGGGGAGGAACACCCGATACCGTACTACTCTATTCGCCATAGCCAGCACCATATTGCCGTTGCAAAATTTCACGTTCAACTTCTTCCTTTCTTAAAACAACTCGTGAATAAGGTCTTAGCGGGCAATAACTTTTCACCTTTTCTGGCTATAATGGAGTTAAAATTACAGTCGTCAGAAGAATATTGCGTGTGAGAATGTCAATCATCTTTGTCCACTTGATGCGTGACTCAATAATTAGGATTTGTTAAAATTGGGAATGAATGAGAATGGAAAATTTAGAATGTAAGATGGTGCATTGAGACATATCAAGAAAAAAGGCGTGAAAAAAATTGGCCACTGGAGGTTAACTGCATTGGGACTTTCGTTTGGCGGATGACTGCTCTAGCATTGAGTTATCCTTCCACTATGGTCAAATTCATTTTCCAAGCTTTTCAAATTTGCCAACGTCTCTTCGACCACGCGCGGTATTGAATGTATACATTAGACATTCATAATCTCCTTGCTCGCAACGTATTTAAGGCAACTCGTGAATAAATCCTTTTTCTTTTGCTCTCAGTGAGTCAGAATTTGCCTATAAACTCGGCCGAGCAGAATGCTTACAGGGGAAAAATTATTGTAAATATGGAAAAAGACAATAGTCAAATTCTTATTTGTTATTGTACTTACTAAACAAATTGTTCTACAAAAAATTTCTATTGTATATTTACAATAATCTATCCCTCTTTGGAATGGTGCTGGAGCGATTCTTTAGCCATTATATATTACCATTGCGTTTGTATTTGGTATGAATAAAGCGATTTTTAGGCTTGTTAGAGGAGATCCTGAAGGTTGTGCCAAAGTACAAATGTACAAGAAATGTGTAAATTTTCCAAGAGTCACCTAATTCTAGCGTTAGATAGATATAAATTGCTTCCTTAGAAATCTCTCCAATAGATTATATTTTTTCTGTAACTGGCATACAAATTGTAATTTATTTCTTTTGTTTGCGTTTATTTATTAATTATAATTTGTTCCAAATGATCTCCGACCGATATTTTTTCTACTCTAGTAATTCTTTAAATCATTGAATAGCGGTGACGTGTAAAGCGTCTTTCGTCACACGTCCTTGTCGCGGGTGAGCATAGACCATCGAGCTTCTTCTCGCTCTGGAAGACACGTGCGAAGAAGAAGGACCCAGTACAATAATGCCTGTATAGTATCACCTAGGTAAAATCTCAAACTTTCAAGATATCGAGGAGATGCCTTTTTTCACAAGAAAGAGGCCTGTAGACAAAGAGGAAAGGTCAAATGCGAGGTTAGACATGCCAGACATTTAAAAACCAGCCGGAAAAGTATTGCCATCGACTTTTGTTATTTTCATCTTTCTTTTACTTGAAATGATTTTTAATATATTGCTAAAATTTTGTCAGTCAAAATGAGACCAAAGATGATATAATTATGATCATATTTATATATTTAGTATGCAATCTGACATAGTACTCCTCTTCTTCTTGCTCTAATGAATTAATATTTAGTAAATTTACTGAGTTGCTCGACAAGACCACCTTTTCACTTATATATGTAATATGTGTTAAATAATTCATTAGATATGGAAATAGGAAAATTCGAGATAAGAAGATGCGGCCGTAATTATGTTGTGTTTGTTCTCATTCTCATTGATAAAATTTTACCAATATGTTAAAAAACATTTCACACAAAAAAAGTTAACTTAAACAAGTTTTATTGTTGCGTTAAACATTCTCAAGCCATGAAATCTTGCCAAAGGAGCCCAGTTGCGTCGCGCATTGTGTGCTACATCACGCGTGTTGACTGGGTCCGAAGAAGATAACATAGGCGTAGGACCAGGGCTGCGATATCAGGAATATGAGACTAACGGACACGTTATTGTATTTGGTTCGACGTATGAAACCAGAGTTCAAATCGCACCTATCACCCCTATTTTATTCATGTGATTCGTATACCGTAGTTGTGGTGGTTCGAAATCCACTTTAAAAACAGTAGGTTGTAGACGAAATGGCCCTAGCAGTCACTGCCGGAATTAATTGAAGAAGAAAAACCCGATATTTAAGAAATGCTCGAAGCCGCTACTTTACGCTTTATGTAATCACTTAAAATTATTTTTAATATGCCACACCCACATTTTCATGATTTAACCAACTTTCCATTCACTTATCTTATGCCCGTAATCCCTTTACTGCGCGACAAAGCTATGATTTTTCAAACGTTTCTTTATGCATACTCTTATCTTTTGCATTGTGAATGCATGTATTGTCAAGTATTATGGACCATCAACCTAGGTTGATTTTCAGAATGATCGAATCTATGATGGTTTCTTGGTTTCTTCCAACACTTGTATCTGTTCCAGTTTTTCTTTTAGTCTATTTCTATTTCATTCTATTTTTGATATAGTCTATTTTAGCGTTTAGTTCCTTTTTGTCGATGTAAAAACGGTTGTTTTGACTGTTATACAAGAACAGAAGATCAAAGTTACGTAGGCGTTTCTTTAGTAATGCGATAAAACTCAATGGCTATATCTAATGCAGTTTGTTGTTTGTTTCATTAACGTATAGTGAGAATAAAGCTTAAAAATTACTTGCTTCGACAGTTGTGGTCTTCTTGCAACGACCATTTTGCCGAAGTATAGCTTTCGATGGAAATAAAGAATTTTGGAGGTGTACTTTCGTGAAGATTTTGTATTTCCATTTTCTTGGTAATTATTCTGATAGTATAATTTTTTATTATGAAGCTATGATTTTTCTACCTTAAGTTTTCCATGCATTTCAGGCATGTTCAAGGTACGTTTAGAAACTGTAGATCGCTTCAATGTTGTGCTGTTAATCAGTAATTGTTCGAGGTTTTCATAGGTTAGTTCGTTATAATTACTACGCTTTTTTTAAGATTATTATAGTCGTGTTTTGGCTTCTGCACAACCATATACTTAAAAACCAACTACGCTTAAATATCTCTTCATCTTTACGATGGAAATCGGTTGATGTATTTAAGTAACAGTTTCGGTGCAGTTGTCGTCGAATGTCTCTATTCACATTTCTGATATAAAGTAATTAGACCTCTAATTGTTTTCCTATGACGTTCTCAATGTTTGTTTTGCTTATGCATAATTTCTAGCAACGATAAAGTTTTCGAAAGTGTGCATCGCGTTGCAAATTAAAAAACTTCTGTGTTTGGTGAAGCTATCATTTTCGACCATTACCGTTATTCCTCCTCATTTTCCGGACATGCTGGATGCACATTCAGGCATTGCGGAATATCGCACCGATGACCATCCTCACGACGATCGCATTTGCGATCTTCACGCTCCTCAAGCACCCGCATTTGCGGTCTGGCATTTGCTCAAGTTGAACGGCGACTGCCGGCGGACGAATCGTCGACCTTGGTGTATCCTTTGATTCGCAGCTTCCGACAGTGTACCAATTAATAATTATCGAAATAATGATTTCAATTTCAATATGATTTATTTCTATCACAATTGTTGTTAAATTTCTCATTTATGTATCAATCTTTTAGGTACGACGCGCGCCATTATAGTGACTTTCGGGAATATCATCTCTCAGGACGACGCGCCACTATAGAGGCTTTTCGGATATCATCTTTCAAGACGAGACGCCACTATAGTGGCTTTCGAAAAAATACTAGAATGTGAATAGCAACGTTAGCTGCAGAAAATATATTGTTGATCAGCCGTTTAGAGTAACCAAAAAAACCTTTTCCATCGTATTGTAAATCCAAAAAAAAAAGGAGCTACGGTGGTGTAGTGGATAGAGGCTCAGACTGCCACGCAGCAGACCCGGCTTCGAATCCCGCCCATCACCTCTGGTTTTTCTATGTGATATGTATATTGAAGCTCTGGTGGTTCGGAATCCACCTTAAGTAGTAGGTCCTAGGCCAAATGACCTTAGCAGACGGTGCCGAAAAATAAATTAAAAAAAAAAAATCCAAAAAATCTAAGAAAGCGTTATGAAATTGTATCGTATGTTCAAAAAACGATATAAGACGAAGATCTAGCTATGATTGTGACGTGGGACTATGTTAAAATGTAGGACCGTGTTTTAAAATATGTTATACCTAATTGTATTTTCAATTATTCAAATGAATTGTTAAAGTTAAGTATGATTATTAAGGCGAAATTATGAAAAAAAATCGGACCATTGACTGGCTGAACCAGGAATCGAACCGGAGACCTTTTTTTCAACATTTTTGTCTTAATAATTACATCTATATGCGAAACCAGACATCATGGTGCACACACATACAATTTATTTATGCTCATAAATGACCTTCAAAAATCTTATTTTCGTATATAGACTCTGACAAGCAATATACATAGAACACATATATACTTCAATATAACATCGTGGTTACTTTGATTGACTTAGAGGGCATTAGAAACGAGTAACAGTTTTGTGTATATTTTTTATAAAAGTCATGTAATACCTTCATTTGCATCATTTTATTCGGAACATATGACGTTATTTGTGGTGCATCAAGTGGCGGGAAATTGTTGGCAGGTAAGTGAACATCACTTTCTATTTTACAGCTACACGACAAGTTATTTAGAGCTCCGATTATGAAGAAAACTGAAAATAAATTTTATTTTTAGGCTAGATACATTAACTTTTGTAAAATCATCACTTTTTTAATACATTTTTTGATCGCGGAACAATATGCGGATTTTAATATACATGCTGAGAAGAAAACTCGAAAAGACCTGAAATAAACAATGATTCTTTGTATTTCGAATAGTTATGTCCCAAATCATGTAATAACACCAAAAAAAAATTGTCTGCTTTTGGTGAAAAAAAAGCAGGTCTGAAGAGGCTAAAGAGACATACTTTACAAGTTCCATCTTCTGTACTTTTGTCTTCTTACACAACTTCGAACAATAAGATTTAAGTTCGACTATCGCGAAATCATGTTTTTGGCGCAGTAGGGCAGGACGGATACTTAAACGTACGATACGATTCAGAAACCGGATCACGGATCGGTAGAACCGTTTGGCGAGTCATTTAGGGCACAAAAAGTTATGAATGTGGGTGGCACGGTAGAAGCGGACAGCATAATGGATCCACGCGTTGCTTCTCGATCGAATGTCTTCAGGAGATGCGTTCAGGAGGTATTCATCATAGTCATATTCTGCACGGTTTTCTCGTTCGTTTTCCACTTCTGGTATCGTTCGTTGCATTGCTTATCGCGGTCGCATATGCCTTTCCATACTTGGAAGACTATATTTAACGAGTCGTAATTTAAACTTTTTCATCCTTTACGGCGGTGCTCATAATTTTGTTCTAATACAACCACAGCATGCTGTACGGAGTAGAGAGAAAAATTGCAAATACCGTAATGATATATGATTCGGTATTTGTGAAAATGCACGTTAAGCTATTTAAGCTGGTTGCGAGTTATTTTCTTTTACACATTATACGTGTATTTCTATGTTTGTTAGTTCGAGATTTCGGCTCCATTATCCAAACATTTTTTTCTATTGTCATTGTTATATATTATTATAGCAATCTTTCAGAACACTAGTTTTATTTCTAATTTCATTTAATAGCCAAATGTTTTTATTTTTCACAAAGGAAAATGTTTTAGTATTAAATATTTTTAATGTGCGCTTTATTTGGGAATAAACCAATTAGATTCCGATGTACTAATATCTCATGAAACGTGTTGGTTTTGTACTGTAGTCATTTATATCTTCCCCAAACCTTCTCTTTAGAGAATAAGGAAATCTTTATGGAATCAAATGACGTTCGCAAATATATATTATATTTTCCCCACTTGTCCTTTTAGAGTAAATATTTTATTGATACTTCCTATTGTACTGTAACAATAACATTGTGATTACGGATATTTGCATACTAATTCACTTATAATATCTGCTAAAGCATTGATTTCTGCCATTCTCCTACAACTTCATCGTTATGTATAAAATCAATAATCTATCAAAAAAAACATTAGTAACAAAAAAAGCATTAAGACTTCAGCACTAATTTCTGCGTAAAAAGTAATCTTGGAAGATTACAATAAAGATAAGGGAATTCTTATGATTATGTACAAGTATCAGTACGATAAACGTCAGAATGTTCAGATTCACGGTATGCCAACGAATGGAAGCGGAAGAAGCAATGCTGTCCGCTGGCATTCGTGTCCAATTTTCATCACAAATCATATGTCTGCTGCTGAGGCATCTCCATCGCGTCTTTTTATTCCAAGGAATGACCTCCTTTTTCCCCAGTATGAATGCATACCGATCGTACCGTTAATCGATCGATTATGCCAATGCGCGCGACGTATATACGAATATTGAGGTCGATTTCATCGCATATTCTGGTATTTCGTAATTACAGTCCACGATTAGGCGGGCCATTAAGTTGATTCCCATGCATTTCGAGGAATTGGTCGATCGGTAAAGATTAGATCTTCACAGATATGATCAATCCTCCATAATCGATATTGCTTTTAAATTTCTTGATAATGGATGGTTAGCATACTTCTTAAGTTGATCTATCGCGGCCAAGAGAATAGGAAAAAGATAAACTGATCCTTCTTCTAGATTTCGACATTTTGACTGTACATTGATCACTGCTTTTTACGTAAGGTAAAAGCACCAGTAGTTGACATTGTACCAGTACTTGACACTTTTTCAAAAAAAGTAAATAACTAAGGAAACTACAAGCTGGAGTACATCAAACTTTATTAGTCTATACAGTTATGTAAGTCTATATAGCCGCTCTTCAGCAGTTTAAATGCAGCTCATAGTTCGCCATTGAGAAGTGTCAAAGCGACCTGTTAATCAAACCTGTGCGCGAGTCTTACAAATTTTGCGTATTTTAATTTTGCGACTTTTAACATTTCAAATCTCGTGTTAATATAGAGGCGAGCCTTATAAATGAACAAACGTAAGGCATACAACATGGCGGTTGGACATAGTATTTTTCGACATGAAACGATTAATTCGCACATTGTAATTAAATTGCTCTTCGCAGTGTATACAAATGCTGATATGATAGCAACGGTTTCTTGCAAACTCTTGTGTAAGTTCTTTACTTTCTCAGGCAGTGAACAGGCAAGAGGCAAAAATGAGTTTAACTGTTTCTTCTAGAATGTAAATATTTTTTCTAGCGGCTTCCATAAAATAAAGCAAGTTAAAACATTACTTTAATTATTATGTATCTATATGCAATGATAACTATAGTTTTTGGCATCGATATTTAACATAAGATTATTATTAATACACCACAGATATTCACTGTACGTATGAAAGATTATCCGTTGATTCTAACATAAGTTCCTACGTAATTGCTGACCATAGTTGTAGAATTCAGGTAAGTACAAAAAGTGACTGTCACTTAGAAAGGAAATGTTACCCGTTCTGCAGTCTTAGAATTTCTTTATCTTTTAAGGAAGTAAAGTGCGCTTTTAAAATCTTTCATTGCAAGCCAAAAGCATTTTATGCAGTTTACAATTGTTATATTAATTTTACTTCTTGTTCGACGTAAATGGAATAATTCGTAACAATCGCATACGTATTAAAAATTATTTTTGATATATCGAGGAATTGCTGGACGTTCTGTTCTGAAGAACAAGAAAGTTCTCTAGTTTTCTATATTTATCTCAATCAGAGCGGTCTATTGCTTCTTATAAGCGAGTTTGTATATAAATATCTATGTTTACTCTGAATATATCATGTAGGTGCTGGAGCTTGCGTTCTCTTTTGCGGTTAGTGCAAATTTTGCGACCCTTTAAATTTATTCGAATTGGAACGTTGCATTGATTTATTGTGCATGAAACAGTGAAAAGAACCTGGAGATAATTTTCAATACACGCAGTGGTACGCCAAGCTTACATTCTTTTATTCCGCCATTCCTCACATTCCGTGTAATAAAAACGCTCTTGCTGTTTTGGTATTGATACCAATTGTAACAATTCTTGTAAATAAAATCCCAAACAGATGTTAAACGGTCATACGATTTAAATTATTCATACAATTTTTGAATTTTTTTAAAATTTGCATACGATTCTTGAATTATTCATTGTCTGTTTAATTGCACATTCTTTATTTACTTTTATATTATATTTTTATCGATTGCAACAAAGTGCCAGACTTTACAATCTAATTATGCTAGGTTGTTCAAGAAATTCGCGCATCGCTGCCTATTCGTCAACGGTAGAACTAAAACTTCAAATAAATTTTAATATTTCATGTTTCATAAGAAACTCAACCAAAATTTAAATATTTTTTTGCAATATTTTAAACAATGTTTTGGGTTTCAAAAGCTGTGTGCACAGTAGGTGCTGCATTCGCCTACAATGTAACAAAAACACATTCGAATACGACTTTATCAGCAACATTTTGAGCGTTTTTCAACTTTTAAAGTCTTTTTAGTTTAAAGTCTGTAGTTCAAAACTTTAGTGCACTAAAAAACATTACTTAAAAACTTTACTTTAAAGTCTTTAACTTCTAAAATCATTTCTACGATCACAAATTCGTTTTTTTATTTTCGTTCCACGAACTTATTGAACAACGTAGTACATATCTCTTGTATCTCCATATTCAACTACTACACCTGTTAAGTCTCCAAACTCAGCTAAAATCGATTTCTAAATAAGCTGGCCATCCCCTCGCCGTGCTCGGCCATTAATATAATCACCATAATTAATTGGAACAGCGAATAACAGGTATGGAATAATCAATGCGCGAGATTTAGCGCGCACAATGATATTCTTGGCACGTTCTGGATGCGCGCATTTCCAAGGAAATGCCACGATAAGCTCAGATCCTCGAGCACCGGGTTAATTCAGAGAGATAGACGTATCTGCGCGGAGTCAGCGCCCAGGAAGTTGCTTTAAAGCGTGCTAAGTGTTTGGTAATGAGAGTCTGTCGTGCTCCCTTCGAGTTCGTTCCCCTTTACGCACCTCGTAGGTGTACCATTGCTCGTGTGAGAGCCTTGACCTGCCACCGGGATGGATGCGTCTAAAGGCACTACACGTTTACCGGATGAGCGAGAAACTCACTTACGGCTTAGACTTTACTTCTCTTCCACCATCGAGATACTATTTTCACGAATGACAACCGCTAATCTGTTAAGAGAAGGGTGAACGTAATCCATTATACGACGGGCGTGAATGATCTTCTTTCCGCATTGATTGAGATCAGCTACTGAGTTAACACTAGAACGGTCGGTTGCTACCAGGATACATTTATATTATACCATAGATACGTGTCGAGGGAATAGCGAACGAAAAATGAGAGTGAATAGAAATGTAGAATCATTCCTATGCTGTAATAACATTCTACAATTTTTGTTTGAAAATACACCGTTATGAATATGAAATAATTTTTATAAAAGATTTAGAGAGGCGTCAGTTTGATACACTTGGTAGATTATTTTTTTATGTCGATCATTAAGATCATTAGTCCTTTGGTAATTTTAGTGTTAATTGAGGTCCAGAGCCATATATGCTTAATAAGAAGAACAATAAAACTCCTTACCTCTGAATTTGCATGATAATCGTCGGCAGCTAAGACATTGTCGTGTTTCTACGTGTACAGCTGGATAGGTTAAATACAAAATGCGTAGAGAAGTGCAAGGGGAAACTTTAAATATTAATACAAGATTGAAATATCGTAATAATATTAAACGAGGGCTTTACATTGCAAATTTAAATTACCGATAAGACAAACGAATATACAATAAATATAATTTATAATCCACGTATGAATAATGTGTAAGTAACGCATTGTCAATTTATACGTAATCAAATTTAAGAGAATTATCTAAATAGGCAATAACTATAATCTCATTACAATTTATTAAATAAGACGGATGTAAATTTTATTGTATGGCCATACGTATGTGTGCAGTACTGTGCGGCTACGTAACTGTACACAACTACTTCGCATTTTTGTATACTGTGGTGAAGAAATCGCAGTTATCCTCGTATAATGCGGTGGCACATTTCAAAGTGCGGAAAATAACGGGGATTCCTAGTTGCGGGCAAACTTTCGTCAAGTGAGTGACGTTGTTGCCAGAGAACGTTTTTCGCGCGTTACAAGATGTTTTATCGTAATGTTACTTATATTTGTAAATAACCGATTGTGAAATCATATCTTAGTTTCAACGTAGTATTACAAATTTCTGCGTCAGGTACTTAATAATACATTTCCAATAGCTCTAATAACATCTCGGAACTTTTATATACTACGAGTACATCTTGACATGTATTTGTACAGAGTTATAGAAAGCTTATAAGTTCAGAATTGTTATTCTACATTTAATCAGAACTATTCTTTCCGGCTGTTTTCAGTTTCGCTCCTTACGGTAACATCCTTTTTCGTAATTACAACTTTGTATATCGTTCATATTCCTATTTCGCGTTTTTCTAGCAAAGATGTAAAAAATGCTCAAAACAGTTGCTAGGAAGCACAAATGATATTCCCATAAAAAAATATAAATCAATTAAAAACCGTAATTTCAAATAAATGCATATCAATAATTACGATTCAATAATCGCTCAATTCTTTATCCGTATTTCCTAGTAAAAATCCAGGTCTTCTCGTTAAACAAAGTTACGTAGCAAGTTACGGATGGGCGATGTATTATGAAGGAAACTAGAAAAAAAGCGTAAAATAAAAAGATATAATAGGAAGCTGTATGTATTTGTGCGTTTCGCATTTGATTTTATGTTCCTGATAAGTCCAATAATACGAACGGTTACAACCGTATGCATGTACGCGTGAGACGTTAGGCAACCAAACAGTATCGCTCGCTTGGCCACGGTGATTATTCGCATCTCGCATTGTTCACAAATGAGAATTCACTTACTGCCGGCTTATGAGCATGGCATCCGTTATGCGATTCTTTAGAAGTCGTTCGAGAACGAGACGTCCGTTATACGATCTCCGTATATCATTTTATACAAACGACATTCCGCCGTACGACGTAGGAGCTCGGCATGCGAGGGTCAAACGCGCCTAAGAAGGACAAGCGTGGCTGGAACAAATGGACATATTTAGTGCTCTTGGTGAATAGATTTGTAGACCTCTGAACTTGTGTAATTTAAAGCTGGTGTTTGTGCTTTGTAATTATAAGCTGACTCGATTAAAGCGCTTAACTCCGTTACTCGTAGGGAATTAATTTGTAAGAGTTTTCATTGTTTTGTTTTTTTATGTATATCCACGTGTGATGAAATATACTAAGTACAATTTCATGCCTAATATTATTTAAGTCCTGCTTCATAACCTTATCGTCATACCAAATGTTACCTGATTCTACGATCGCGAACTTTTATTTATGTTGTATTTAAATGTTTACGGAAATTGGTGATTATAAGCAAACGTTGTTCGACGTTGACGCAAACGTTATTAAACCCATATATTTATATATACAATTATTAAGCCAGTGGTTGATACATGATTAAATTTTTATAATAACGGTGTATTATATGTAAGGTTTTTTTTGCGTGATGCATTATGATTAATGAAAAGGATATGATTTATGATTACGAAGTAAAGTGATTTTAATTATATTCGTACTTTACGTTTTGTTTATAGCGTAAGATTGTAGAAAAGTCAAAGTTAAATAGTCAGAGCATTTCACTGTGGGAGAAACCTGAGATGTATAGGATGAGCATTTCGCGGTTCAAGCGTGTCGATCAGGTGCGGCATCTTGTCTTGCGGTCTAATTATGCATTCTACGCATACCTCTGACCGGTAGAACATTAAATATAAATTTTGGAATACTTCAACTTTTCGAGAACAGAAGGCATTTTTTTTCTAATTCATCGTTTGTGAACAGTGATTTCATTTTAGATATTTACTTATTTATATTACCTGATTGCTTGTATTGCAGAAAAATGATTATTGAAAAGTATAATGGAAATTTTATGTCGATACTTTGTTATATCGTGTGCATAGCTATTGTTTTTCACGATTTAATCAAATAAAAATATAACCTTTTTGACAAAACTCCGTATGTTCAAGGCCGTTACAGCAATCGAACAAAATAAAAAAAGTGTACAAAATACAAAGTTTTGAAGAAAAGTTACACTCTATTATGAAAAAACAGCTTAAATATAAAAACTTCATGTTATGTGTGAATTAAGTTTATACGAAAACCTTACTTTATGTGAATTCAAAGATTTCATCTAATCTATACTTTACTATTTTTAATACAGTCGGCCAGCAAATGAGCAGCAAAATTGTAGCAAAGATATTTTTATGAATATAATATTCGACGTGATTCTTTTTCCAAAAAGCTCTTACGATAATATTTTAACTTAGATAAGCAGTTCAGAATTTTCAAATCTATATTACAGATATTGTCGATAGAAGTGCATCATTACTCAAATATACCGAAATGAATGATTTTGTTAAACAGATATTTTTGCTGTAACCAGGTAATTATCTACAGCGATCATCATGCTTGTGCCCGTCGTAGAGATCAGCCTGTTATCCTGCTGAATTTCATTGAATTAACACTGAGGTCGCAACTAAGTTCTCGTTCCATTTTCCCAAACGCACGTTTTTCTGAAAAACGTCTAAATATCTCGAGGCATAATCTTGGTCGTCCCTCTAGTAGTCGGGTACCTGTCAACCCCACTAAATTTCATCAAATTAACACTGAGGCTACAACTCAGTTCTCGTTCTATTTTTCCAAACACACATTTCTTCGAAAAACATCTAAATTATCTCGAGGCATCATCCTGGTCGCGCCATAGCACTCATGGGCCTATCAACCCGCTGACTCTCATCGAATTAACAGTAAGGCCACAACTAACTTCTCGTTCTATTTTCCCAAAGGAACACTTCTCCGAAAAACGTCTAAATATCTCGAGGCATCATCTTGGTCGCGCCTGTAGTAGTCGTGGGCCCATCAACCTGCTGAATTTCATTGAGTTAGCTGTGGGGCCACAGGTGAGGCTCTCCGCTCGCGAGTTCTGGTTCTCGGATCTCGCAGCTGCCGCCTGGGAGAGAGGCAACGAAGCGGCGGTGGATCGAGGGAGCGTGCAAGCTAAACGGAGTCTTGGTCAGGGCCGCGAGCGGCTCGGGGTCAACGGCCAGGCGGCGCCTCTAAGATCCGACGTCGGCCGAAGGCGAGATAGTGGGGCAGGTCGTGCCTGCAACGACGAGGGAAAAGAAAAAGGGAGAGCAGGAGAGCGAGGAGGAAAAAGACCGGCTCGTGGAGAAAGGAAAAACGCATTCCTCGATCCGTTACGTCCGGAGATTCGAAAATTGCACCTCTTACGGCGAGCGTTTAGGGAGCATCTTCCGTGACTTTCCGAGAATTACGTAAATCTTGAGTTACGTGGAAGTCGATTACGTTTGGCTCGTCAAATGTGTCGCGACTTAATCTGGAGCTGATATTAGGGAATTTTGATCCGGAGATTCGAAAATTGCAGTTCTTACAGCAAGCGTTTTAGGAGAATCGGCTGTGACTTTACGAGAATGACTTAAATCTTGAGGGACGTGAAAGTCGATTACGTTTGCCTCGTCCAAAGTGTCGTGAGAAAATTTGAAACTGATATTAGGGAGTTTTGGGCCTGTTTGCGCCGACGTTCAATTTTTTCACTCTTTCCGTCGAAACGATGAGTCCAACTGGCCGCGAGTTTATGACTGTGTGAATAAATGTAGAAAACGATAGTAATGGGTATTCGATGCATATGTATGAAGTAACTGTCCTTATTTGCTTTGGTTCGTAACTGTTTTCCCAACCAAAATGTAAATTTCTCCGTCAGTCGTTGATATATGAAAAGAAGAAATATCTTATCGAGAGCTACGGTGGCGGAATAGATATCAATTTTGATCTTTTCTATGTGACATGTAAACTCTAGCTTTAGTGGTTCGAAATCCTCCTTAAACGGTAAGTCCTAGCGAAAATGAGCTCAAGAGTCGGTGGCGAAAATAAATTGAAGAAGAAGACGAAGAAGAAAAAGAAATCTTATTCTATATATAATTTCGGTAAAAAGAGTTAAGCGCGCGTTACGCACTCGTACATTGTGAACAATTCCAAGTTATGACAACGAGTTAGCCCTTTAGGACTCGAGATATTTTGTCCTTTACGTGTCGGGTGATTTCTGGTAAAATTTATATTAAAAATTGCTGCAGGATGGAAGACATTTTACAGAAGCGCGTGCTCTATAGTCGAAAATAGAAAAATGTTCGAGAGTTTATTTGATATACGCATACGGCCTTCGTAAAGCAGAAATAGCAAAGAATACGATGTAAAGGCATACTCGACGTAGAGTTGCAAAAAGTTAGGTAATAACGGTATCCTCCGATAAGCACACTTATCTCATGACGACATGCGCCGTGTAGGAATTTCAATTCAGGAGAAATTGTATGGCACACGGGCAAAGTAAAATATTGCTCGTCGGTAGTACGCAGGTAGAATTTCAAGATGCACGCCACTGGATACTTTGAATGGGTGAACGCAGTTTGCAGTATTGTCGAGCCGGAAAGCATCGATAAAATTGATGTAAAAGCTTTTTTCACACACCCGTGCGTCGATGCACCGTGTATGGCATACGCAATGCACAGCCAATACGCCTGAAAGTCTTAAGCTTCATTTTCTCACACTCTGTAGATCTTCATGCACCTTTTGAGGTCGCGTCAAGTGTAACCTTAAGTCATTATACCTAACAAGTTTAAACTCATTCCCATACTCGTGGAAAACAATACAGTTGTTGAGTATACGAACTTTGTTCCGGCTTCTATGTCAGGCGAGACTGCATTTATTTCCTCGTTTCAAATCGAGATCACATAATAAAGCGACGTTTAAAGTGTTTTCTTTGAAGAAACTTTGCATGTTAAATTCCCCTCTGCATTTGATTATTTCATTATTAATATCAAAGGGTACGTAGCATGTGTCTTGAAACTGTTTACGCAATAAATTCATGAGAGTTGGAAAGTGAAATAATACGATTATCGCCGCGCGTTAAAAAATGTTATTTGACGTGCATCAAGATTAAAAGAAATACTTATACTTGTTACAGGAAAACGTTTGATGGTGAAGTGCTTATATAAAGTATAATTACTGTTACTATGATATTTATTATGTTGTTCACCTATTGTGCCACTTGTTTGCTGTGCTTCAATAAAACGCGATGAGTAAAAACTAAATATATATTTCAACCAACGGATGATTGATGAGTATATCTAAACGATTTTTGTAATTCTAATTGTATTCTATACTCTATCCATTTCACCAATCATTTTAAACAGTTTATTAATATAGATTTCCAAGACAAAAAATGTTTTTGTCGTCGATATTGTATTTCATTTTAATCTAATCCTTTATTTAAAGTGGAAATTCAGAAAAGATTGGAGAATTTAAGTTGCCAAGAAAGGAATTCATACAAACTGCAGTACCTATTAATTCACATGCTACTTATAACATGCGAGCATGCCAGATGCAAAGTGGAAATTTTCTAGGTTCGATGATCATCAAGAAGAAAAGGGGAAGAAAAAGTGGTTATTATTAAGTAGTTTCGTAGTGGTTAAGTAATTATGTAGAGCAATTTACGTAATACAAAGATAACAAAGCGTAACGCACCTCGTTACAGAAATATAACTTACTTTTCCGGAGTTTGATTGCTCACTGTGCAATTAAAAATTGTAAGGAATTGTTTATGTGCTTTTTTTTTTGTAGCGTTCTTTGCATTCGCAAAATGCTTAATACCCACATTACGTTTCTCATTTCCGCATATTGTGGCTATGGAATCCTGACGTTTGATACCTTCATCACGTCGCTGACTACGCAGGTATATTAAGATGTAAGGTCTGTAGGTACATGTGTTATTTTAAGCTTCTCATAAACGAATCGCTAAAATCTTATGATAATGCATAATAACGATTATTTCAGTTAATAATTTGCCGGAATTTATGGGCGTCTAATGTAATAAAATTTGTTATCTCTATAAACGTAATAATGCACTTAGTTTAATGATAAATTGTAATAACGCATTTAGTATTAATGGAAACAATGTTCACAATGTTTTTATAGCAGGCTAAAATTCATATCATTATTTATAATAGAGAAATTATATGTACGCGTTACTAATTGCATCAATATTGCGAATACTTTTACACGGTCACGTTTTTTTATCTGTACTTTGTTATTGACGATTGGTTTATTTTTTATTGTACTTAATCGTGCAAAATACTCTCTCCATTATTTGTGAAGACTTTCAAGGAATTACATTTTATATATTATACGTTGAAATAATGGAAGAAAACAATTTCTCTGCTCGATTACTAATATTTTCATTTCTTTTTCTTTTATATATAAATAGCTAACAAATATAAGTTTCATTGAATAACGCGATTTAATATCGAATTATTAAAATATTATTTCTTTCATATGTCATAAGTTGAAGCAAATTTTGTAGAGAAATTTTTTTTTATCTTGTAAGAGCACCATATCTACACAAATATTGGATTTATGTATTTGTGTAATGTTATATTTATATTGTACTTGTGCAAGGATTCTATACAAATAATATATATTATTCTCTTGATATCTATTGCAAAATTGCCTAAATATAGTATTTTTTCCATTATTGAAAGAGTGGTTTAATAATGGATTTTAATGCTATTTTATATCCTCAAAATAATAAAGGTGATCTGAAAATTTACTAACTTATCAGCTTATCATTTATACGTTTTCGAGTTTGTTCAGATTTGTACTGTAACGTATTATTTATGTTTGGGCAATTTTGATTTTCAATAAATTATAGATCGAAAAATCGTTGGTTTTGTTTTGTCAATTTTCAACCTCGATCTCTTTACATTATAATCAAAATTTCGGCTTACATATTCTAACTTTCTTCGGGTCATACATTAAATTAAATTCTTGTATAGTTATCTGAAAAAGAAACTGAAGTTATCTACTAGCTTGTCCCAAAAGATGTTTTGGGTGATTGTTTTATAAGAAAATAATATATGTATCACATATTTAGTTTTATATTACTTTATTGAATTAATTACACAGCTAGAGGACTAACGAAGAGAAAGAGGTCAAGGACAGTCAAAGAAATTGATTTGACAGATTAAGTTTAATGTTAGTATAAACATTGCGGGATAAAGCAGCCGCGTGTAGATAGCGAAAGACACTTTTCGAACAGCCTAATATAAAAAAAAACTGAAAAAATTGACATAACTACCAGTAAAACGTTACATTGACGTTAACTTAAATCGAAAAGAATTAAGGTAAGCAGTAACGTTAAAAAATATACTTTTTGAAACCAATGATTCAGAGTGTTCCACGAACGACTTGACTGTTCCAGAGAGAGCATCGGAAGGCGTCACGCTTCCCTGGCATTGAACTCACCGACTTCAAACGCATTTCGACGCAAGGCCTACGAGTTACCGAGGAAATTCTCTCGGTAGCTTACAAGAACTAAAACGAGCGTGCACTGCATTTAATTATTTCCTATTACAAGTGGGATCTGCCTTCAAAACGTACGTTGAAAGCAGCACTATTTTGCCGATGCACTTACGGTAATACATGCAGTGTGTGTTTCGGAACATTAGTCGTACAAAGCACGCAACGATCGTGCAAGATGTATGTGATCACGTGAAAATGCAGCCGAAAGTATGTGATTTATGCAATATGTCAGTTTCACGAGGTTTTTCTGTGTATTCTGTGTAAATAATATGGTAAGCATAAGTATATTGCATATGACTCTGTGAAAAATATGATTTAATGATAATAAAATTATAAAATTATGAATGGTTTAAATATGTCGCGGATTATAAGTGTTTCGAATTTATATTTTGACATGCTACAAGTAATTTCTTTTTACAGGAGGAAATTACAATTCACACGTACAAGAGTCCCGAACTAAAACTCCACGCTTTAGCTCGTTCATTTATTTATATAAGTGTATATGTCCTTTAGAAACTATTATTTTTTAATATAATATAAATCGATCAATTTTCTGGCTTTCGAGGAAAATTAATGATACCTCACATGTTTACACATACTCATATTCTACTTACATCTGTATCAGCTCACGTATTTTCACCGCAAGTGTTATTTTTGGTGCTTTCCATTTATTATTTATTACTGTTGGGTAAATAATGACTATTGAATATTTATTACCGATGGAATTTCGGTGTAACGATAAAATAAGAAAACTGTTTTCGTATGCCGTATGAAGCACCTGCCCTGCGCTTTATTCGAAGGGTCGACGGACTCGCGATTAGTCAGACTCGTAGACCAGGTACCGGCATGAATATTCGGCACACGTTTGGCGTGTACACAAAATCAGGTATACATGTCGAAAATCGTCGATAGGAAGTTCGTGCGGCCGTCCACGGCAATGGAATTTTGTGACACACACGAGTACCAGTTATTTATCTTTTGTTGATTTTTTACATTAACACGTTCCCTGTCTGACTGATTTTTCGTTACTTTCGGACTTATATATGATTTTCGTTCAAGCCATGCGGGGTGTATCTAGGCACGCAATTACAATTTGCTCTCAACGTATGTCGTACGATTTTTATAATTGGTAAGAAAGAATTCCTTTTTAATTTTTCGTTTTGCAATGAAAATTCTAAATACTCTGAATGGAAAATTCAGCGTGAGGCGTATACGCCTGACGCGCTACGAAACGTGTTAGCGGTTATGGTCACTAATATGAAATAATCAGATTTATAGCGTGTATCTCTTATCGAATATGATTGAGGTATGATGAGTAAGAATTCGTCCTGCATTTTTTGCGTGAAAGTCCAATTTTTGTTTACTACCACATTATAGTTTCTCAAGTTGATTACTTCTTCAATTTTGGGACATCAATTGCTATAGTATTTACCTGAGAATCTGCTGCCTTTAGGTACTCAGATCTACCAAATCTGCACCAACAAATCCCATTTATCAAACGCGTATGCAAGACGTACGCTGACAGTAGATATATGCTTCGACTTCTAGACGTATATTTGGATATACATCACGCTGATATCTACTATTGAGCGATATTCTACTAAGATAACAAAATTTCTAGATTTATATTTTATTCTTCTGTCTTACATGTTCACGTAAGTCATGATTATTATACAAGATTATAAACAAAAGACGATTTTTTACGCGGTTCGAAACGCAGAAAGGTTATGAAGATAATTTACACACATAGGTGTATATCATTAAAATGTTAACCCTGTTATGTTAACCTATTAACCACTTGCGCCATCATTTAAGTTTCGGTTGCCGTGCCGCGCTCTACGATTTAACGTCGCGTGGGGCGTTACATTACACCTAAAAATCCGTACAACATACCTAAAATATCTAACTGTTAACCGACGTGACGGACATCTTGTTTTTATTTTTCCAACAAATGCCTATAGACGTGATATACGCGTCGCTGGGGGTTTTGGAACGAAAGTATCTCGACGTGCGTAGCACGTCTTTTAGCGCAAGTGGTTAATGTAATTAGAATAAAATTTGATCAAATAAAAAGAATGTTTCTAAATAAATCTAGAACGAAGACATAGAATCATTAAAGTCATCACTCAAACATTAAATCGGTTTTCAGAAACAAAAGGCCGAGTATCTTCCCTAAGAACACGTTGTACGAGCGTCATAAGTTTAAGTCGAGTTCCACTAACGAAGCAGAAGCCCGGATGCGCGTATTTTAAACTCTTTCATTAAAGTCATCGTGAAAGTGCGCCCGAATCTTCGATGCGGGGCAATGCCGATACGAGGAGCAGAGATGCAAATTCCATGCGTTATAATAAATGCATTATAAATGCGGAACATCGGGCCACCGGTGGTTACTCGGAGATTACGATCCCCGTAATTAAGAGTTACAATTATAATAATGCCGTGAGCCGCTATAACACACCCACTCCTTGGCGTAGCATCCAGGCGATATTGCCGGCCTTGAGGAAGTTCAAGCGCTCTCTAGCTGTCGCTGACTTTTTCGTTACGTCGTGGCAAGGTCTACGTGCGTATAACACGTCGCGCACGGCTGACGAGATACCCCGCAATTTTGTATTTATCAGTTATGCAACGATTAGGAATTTCCATCATTTACATATATCCATATGTATACATATATATATATATATATACACACATCTATACATATAGTTACACCGTAATTAAGAATATTAGAGATGTATTAGATTGTCCAAAAAGAGCCCTTCGCAATTTTTACGCAGTTGCTTTCTCTGGGAATGCTTATACAGACATAAAAATTAATCTATCAAATCAATATACAATATTTGATTATCCTCGGTATTAGAACACCAATTACATTAACAATAATGGTAGCCACGTTTCTATTGCATATATTCACTTGCTTTTGCTCCTCTTTTTCAAGAAAATCGTACAGTACAACAAGACGAGATTTTGAAAAACTAAACCTCGCCACAGAGACTAATTATTTTTAGATAACAATAGGATGAGAAGAGGAAAAGCAGTTTCATAATGCACTTAAACAAATTCGCATAGTTCACAAAAGATCAAGGTAGAATGTAAACTAGTATAGAAATAACAGCGTGTATCACTAAAGGGCGTGAATTGCAAAGATTAGATCAATCATTACTAACAGTTTATAGGTTCTTTCATGTATTACTAAATTTAATTATATTGATCCAATTGCACGCTCATATCATACAGCATTTACAAACAGCAGTGCATGTAAATGAAAATCGTATAATACGTCACGATACGTCAGAATGTAAACCGATAACTTGACCGCAACATTATAAGAATTCAATGTTACTCGATTATCTCTACACCTCCCGCATTCCATTAATGTAATCTGTAACGGGATACGTTTAAACGCTAACACCTTCACGAAGGTGACGGAAACATGATATTGTCGTCAAATAATATAATCCACTTTTTAACTCTTCGTAACCGACGTTTCTTTTAGATTTCAACAGATTGATCAGACTTTTATCTCCCTTTATGTGTAGCTTCATACTTTTTAACACTAAACCTACCAGCCACTTTCTAAACCTATTTATTTGTACCACGCACGCCCTGAAAGAAAAAGGCTATTAAGAAGCGATATCAATGCATCGATCGAATGATTCAGACTTTACGGTAGAATCATGGAAAATCTCAAAAAATGCCCCCTTACGAAGTAAAGCAATTTTATTCAAATAAACACCGTCGCTTCGGTAAGTTTAATGGCAAAGGAATGACAAAAGTTACATGTAATCTTTACTCGAAGTCGAACAAATGGCCCCCCGATTAACAACAATTTATGAAATTAGACACGAAGAACAGCCAACTTGAGACGAATCTTACATTCTATTACAGACGATTCTACAGAGTTAAGTGTTACGATAGATATTGCGATTCTTTCACGAGCATCTGGAGCTAACGTTCGAGATTTGAACTTGAATCATTCTACCGGTTGGTATCCGCTACACGGCCGTGGCCACTGAGGTGGATTTGATTTTCACGCCTGAAGCGCTCGACGCGTCGTAACCGGGAGGCACTTTCTGCTTGGCTTCTACGAGGCGGTTGCTCAACAGCTACGGCCCTGACTTTGAACCGCGTTTACCCGGCTTAAACCGTGGGAATGCCGGCCACGAGCATGCCGCCGATCGACGATTAATTTTCCTCCTTCCGAAGGATCAATTCTCTCTAACACGCTTCCGCGTGCGACCTTCGATTCTCGCCACCAGCGGCTCTTTATCATACGAACTATCGAAGTACCTGATACGAGCGTGTAAAAATATGATGAAATTGATGAGAGGCTATTCTACCAGATACTACCAGTCCGTTATTCAAAGTAAACTTCCGTGAAAGTTTTATGTTATTCACTTTGTTGTGCTGCATACTTGAACGGACTTCATTGAGAGTCAAAATGAGATGCTAGACTACATTCTTTCGTTTATACTGGATCTAACGAAGTAATTGGTGATCAAAACTGCTGAAGATTATGATGATACATTTTTTAAGATTCCTGGAGCTATGTTACTGAATGTAAATAACGATAATTATTTAATCATTTTCCTTCTTTTGCTAGCTATCTCTGGCGAATATACGATTATAAAGTACGTTGATTTATATTGAAGTAATAGTTAATACCTACAGTGTTAGTCGCGAGAAAGTCTCTTCGGACTTTTCTTCACAATGTTCCCACGTATACGTGAAAATCTACTTAACCACCAGTTTGTAAGTAGCACCGTCCTATTTTCAGTGAGGCAAGTTTTTCTTGGTAAATATGACGACTATATTTCGTTGAACATATTCCTAACATAAATTGAGTAGCGTGATAGAATCATTTTCGATATGGACAATGTGTCTGCTATTTACGGAAGCTTTGAATAGAAAGTAGTACATTGTTAATAGAATAATATCATTGTACTATTTTTATTAATGTTAGTTATTCTAGTACAGTATCGAAAATGAGGTCCGCTGAAAGCACTGACATGATTAAAACGATGTCAATTCTGTTTGCTACATCTACATTTGACTAGCAATGATACGATGGCGTACTAAATTGTATGTCAAATTACCGTTATATTAAAAACCTATTTTTTAATCGTATTCCACACACATCTGTGCCGACAATGCGGTAATAAATGATTTTGTGTTTCCAATTTGTGATCGACGATATGAAGTCACGCAAGACGAATTCAATTATGTAGGATTTATTCGTTATGAGTGATATTTTAATTATAAACGTCTTGCGGTACACCACAAATCTTAGACATTTTCTATTCTAAAGAGAGGATTTTTTATCGTGGCATGTCTTACGGTTCTTTAGAGACTCGTATTTCGGTTCAGGTATATTGGCATCGATAAAGGTTGCCTTACGTTTGCAACTGCTCAAGGTGCCTCGTTCCACGTGATTGTGGTTGTATTATCGGGATTTTATTCACGGTATAAGTTGCTCGACGTGTTCTTTCGCGCTTGCCATCCTGCGAAGTCGATTCCCTATTACGTGCTTTCGCGCCTTCGTTCTTTATACGTCCCTTCCTTACAGTATGTTATTTGCAACACGACTTGCCTGACGTTTCTCTTCATGCTTATCATTTTGCGAGATTGGCACTTATTATCAGCTTCTGCGCACAACTTTGATAATTTTCCTTTATCATCGGTACTTTATTCACGGCAAGATTGGTTTTACGCTTGCTCCTCCATCCGATGAACTCTTTACTTTGCATCAGCGCCACTTGTTTCCACACAGTATTCGAAGCCTGGCAGTTACGCCTGCTTAATTGGCGTGTCAGATCAGAAACCTTTTCCTTCACATTTCGCGTTTTTCTAATAGTAGCCCTAAAGTATTTTATTCAATATATTTTTATGAGATATATATTTTACCCATCATTATTGTTGTTACCCAAAATACTTTACTACACTTTTCTTTTTATTTTCTATCAGAAGAAACTCAAAATCAATTTCTCATAGTCAATTTGCGAAAACGATTTCTTTGTTTGTCATTCTAAAGTTTAGCGTGTTATCTCAATTTCTACGAAGACTGTGATATTTATCAATATGTTTCAATTAGTATAAATTGGAGGAACAGTCGCCCAACAAATATCTCTTAGTTCATTTTCTAGCTCATCTCTTAAGTTCATTTTCCAAATTTTGTACATAAACCGTGTCCTATGGTAAATAGACCGAAATCGATAACCGAATATAACTCTCGAAAGGTTCTCGATGAACAAAAATCGTTGATCTAGCAGGTCCAGCCGCGGTTATGGAGAGACGAACGAAGGCACCGACGAGAAAGATTCTCGCCGCAGACATCTACCGTATGTCACGAGCCTTTATCACTTCTCGATATCTCTGTCCTCAGAGGGGACCGTTAAGACTTTAAACACCACTTTGATCACCAGTGGCCGACGACATAGAACGTAAGAAGTAATACTTTGATATAAAAAAATGGCACGATACGAGAAATCTTCGAGTGCAGAAAAATCAATTGAAACACGAGAATTCTAAAACCCTACCAGTCTCTTTCTCTCTTTCCTTCTTTTATCGAGTCGAAATCATGTTTCAGTCCATGAAATCGCCCTTCCATTCTACTTGTTTTATGTTGTATTTGACGATATCACGGCGAATCGAAAAGTCAGCATCATCGCCACGGCGTTTAGCGTGTTAATCGATCCTTAAACTCGATACTCGACACTCTGCATCACGCCGAAAATCTCTCTCACCGCTATCAACGCTCGCACATTCCGTCATAGTGAGCACAGTCGAGGGGGAAGATGATCATCCCCTGGAGAGGGGGGGGGGGGTCGATCACCCGCACCAAATCAGGAGACACTGGGTGGCACGTACCTTGCCCGGTTTATCCACTGGTACCGCTCCGCGAAGAGTTCACCTTGTCTGTAATCACTCGGTAGCACTTGTTCCCGAAACTCTGGCTGGAATGTCCGCGGCGCGAAGGGGAGTGCGGAACCGAATAAATTCGGGGGAACCTTCACCGATCTTTTCAGCGGGCGCTCACACGCGACCAAAACACTCTTCCTTCGGGCGGACGGACGGGGGACGGTTAAAAAAAAAACGCTCCTGATGGCTGGGCTGTCGGCACGGCTCTGTCTTCGAGGCGGCGCATCGAGCTGGCTTTATAAACCCATCCGGCCGTGCGGTGGTCGCGGCTGCTTGCCGGTCAAACGGGCCGGCCGATTGGCCGCCCTCGGCCAAAGGGGGGCCCTGATTGGTCGGGAGATCTAGCGGTACCCGCGGCACCATCCGAGGGGGACCTCGAGTGTTCCGCGGAGCTACGATGTTTCCGTGCGCCCCTTTCCTCTTCCGCCGCCACCTCCTCATCCTGCTTCTCGCCACCGCGGGCTAGTTGCTTCGCGTAATTAGGGAACGCAGTGACATTTTACCGTTTTTCTCTCTTTCTCCACTCCCTCCCGCCGCCATTGTCCCCCGCGGCCAGCGCCGATGGCGCAAACACCCGACTTCGATCCCTCGCCGATTACATCGTTACACCCAACTTTTTATCGTCTTCCTTCTTACGAGGATCCGCCGCGATCGCTACACCGTACGGATCAGGCTCGTTTCACGTTGGCACCTCGATCCCTGGGAACGCACTTGGCTTTGTTCGGGATGATTCTCGGTGAAACCTGTGCCCGCTTTTAACCCCTTGCGGTCTTTCGATCCTCGGAGGAGTTTTATCCCTATTGTGAGCGTGTGCTTGGATTTTAGCTTATGCTTCAGTTGTAGATCTCGGGAAGTAGATTTTTTACGACGTTACCGCTTACCTTCATTCTATTCTATTTAAATTAATGTAGACGGTTTTGTAGACGAGTGGACACGCAGACAAGTTTTGCTGTTGATTATGTCAATATTTTCAGATTTTTTTTTTTTATTAAGTTGTCCATAAGTGTCTTTCGCTATCTGCGCGCAGCTGTTTTATCCGGCAATGTTTATACGGACATAAAACCTGATCTGTAAAATGTTGTAGTTTTTATCTTTAGTCGCTCTCTAGCTGTATATCTAATTCATTAAAACAATATAAAACAGGAATATTGTGCATCTATTATTTCCTTATAAAAGTAAAGAAATTTTTGGGACAAACTAATACTTTCAAGAACACAATGATTGAACGATAGAATATTTTAAAGATGCGGTTATAATAACAAGAAGCGGATAAAACGGTTGAGAGTTTATTTGATTTCATGTGTATGGCAATTGTGATTCATCGAGAGAAAAGGAGTCCAGCTATAGTTGACATAAAGCGTCGACATGAACCGTCGAAAATTTGTCGATATACTTTGTACTAGTTTTGGATTTGTTCTTATTTGTGATGCGTTACCTTTAGAACGACATTAAAATTTCACCACACTGTGCGCATGGCTTGTGGGAGACGACAAAGCTGAACACGCTGAAACTCGTGGATTGACAAATTTACATAAACATGTATATACACTCAAATATCTATGAAGTAGCAGTCAATACGTTTGATGATATTCTTGTAATAATCTCACGCGGGTTTATATATTTCTTTCTTAAAGTATTAATAAATTTAAGCTAAGTGGATGCAGTGCGAAAAGTAACAATGGTAATGAGGTTTGTAAAGACGAGAATTCAAAAAATGTTTGTAACTGTTTTAGCAATTACACTAATGCAATTTTAATGTGAGAAAAAAGAATTATATATTCAATACTCATAACAAATAGGGAAATTAAATAAAAAGAAAAAATATAGTTATTTCTCGCAAAAATTGTAATTAAATTATTGATTGCCAAAGTGTTAAATTTAATGAAGAGTGTTTTCAGTTAATGCTTTTTACAAAAATAATTGTCTTATAAAGTAAGCTTCGTTAAAAACTTTTGATGAAGGCCCAAATTGCATGGAAATTGCTGATAAACTACTTAAGGTTAACAAAGAATTTCAGAAACCACTTACCGACACGTTGTACGTTTAAGATGATGGATTTATTGTTTTTCTTGACTGATTTACTGTCGAACACTATTACTTTATATTTTATCATTACTTCACCGGTAAGCAGCATGAAACGAATAATTAGATCGAACAGAATAAGACTAATCATCGAGAATCTAAAATCTAATTGTTTTGAAAGATATTTACTTATTTATCTTGCTACCAAATCCTTGTTTAATTATAGATTTTACTACAGATTATATCGTAGGCTTCACACAGCTCATGTTTAAAATAATCACTGCTTATTTGTACAAGGGCGTGTTGCATTAAATTAGATTGGATCAGACGAAACGCGTGTACACGTTTAATGTAAAGTTTATTTACGTTGTGCATGAATGCGCAGGCAAAAAGGTTGTACCTGTAATAGCTGCTACCACCTATTGAAATACATCGGCTGCCTCTTACCACCTGCTTCTCTGCTGTTACAGTTAACATTTTCCATGAATATTAATACTGCTTATACTCGTCCTTAGTTAAACGATCACCGAGTTCCGATGCTAATATTACCTCTTAAGACAAAAAATCGATGTTTATAACATGTGCGTCCAAATAACATTCGCCCCCACTTAAAAGTTTTATGACACCCGTTGTATTTTCATGGAGATTTAAAAAAGAATGATTAGGATCGTTCATACATGTCAGATTAAGCAATATTTTTTTTTTCATATGCCACAAAAATTGCAATATTTACAACAAAACACGTGCGCAATAATTGATTTATAACTTTAGCACAATTATTAATAACATTTAGAACTGTAAAGGTAGCAAAACCAAGCTGATGCTATTTGTAACTTTAAGTATGCATAGGTAGATCATACTCTGAAAGTCTGTAATAAAATACGCGTCCTGCTATTGTGGATTGAAAGAACAGAGGAAGAAATTCTATCAGCCAATCATATTAATTTATTACTAAGGTTTCGAATATATTTAGTATTATTCAAGAAATATTAGAATAATAAGATATTCTCTTTTGATATAACTTATCTATTATCGAATGTACACCCATAAATGTATATTGCGATAAAGCCTTATGTTATTTAATTAATATATATTACATAATTTAAGGTTTTCTATACAGATCTAATTTTATTTTGGATAACAGTAAACGGTTTAAATTGTTCACTCCATTAGTGCCACAGTATAGCAATGTTCGTTTTTCGGTCAGACTTTACTATACGAAGGAGATTAATTCATAGCATGATTCATTTATGTAGTGTGTAAGTTGCATGTGTGTGATATCGGTATGCGTGAGGTATGTGAATGACGAGAAGGTACGCAACGGACGTTTACTGATTGTTGAACGACAAAGTGCAAAGTGAAAAGAGCGATTTTGTGCATTAATGTTTACAATTTAATATACATGTTTGTTATTATTTCTTGTTTTTATTCAATCATACGTATTTACTGCATTTATGTGTTCCGGAAAAATCTGTGAGTCTGTAGAATGTGTGTAAGATTGAATGAAGTAAAATAAATGTGGTACATATGTATGCATCTATGTTATATAGAACTTTTTGTGGTGATTTACACTTTGTAACATCTGTTTGACTAAAATATGCCTTTATTTACTACGTTTTAGAACAAATCTATAAATGATCCTTGTTGGTCCTAGTGCGTTTTTAACAGAGCATATTAGTATATTGTTTGTTATTAAATTTGTATTCTATGCTTCACTTTTTCTACTAATGAAACTCAGAAGTGCATTAAGAAAAAAGTGCCATAAAACTTCTATTATAAGTCTAGGTTTGCTGTAACAATTTTTTAGAAAATTTCCGACAAATCTGATGTTTATCTCTTTATTGTAGGTAGATCATTAATTCCTAGGCACTATAGTCAGTATATTTGTGCCGTTTAGAGATACCATATTTTCACAGATGATAGCAGCATATTTAAAAGCTCTGGAATACGAATGCGCCACAAGAGGTTCATAATGGATAGCAAAGGGAAGTGAGAAGAATTTCAACCGGTGTCTGTGCCGTGGATCGCTCGCACATAGTAACTTATAGTCATTCTTACTCATTTGTGAAACATTACAAAAATTGCATATGGCATTAGTTTAAAATTTAGTAATAGAGAATAAATAAAAAATTAATATTTTTATTCTTATTTACTCTAATAAATGTATAGTGTATCAATTTTGTTTTAGAAATAAAAACGATGATACTGATTTTGGAGTAAAGTGGCTTATAGGATATTCTTCTGAGATGAACCTAATTGGTTTAATGAGAACGCACAGAAATAGATAAAAGAATAATGGAACGAATACAAATCCTCTTTGTGCCAAAAACCTTTATTAACATTTTTATCTTTATTCTAAAGTTTCATTATTCGAAAACTCTTACCACTTCAAGCCTTACTCGTAAAATAATTATTTATTAATAAGTTGCTGTCTTGGTGATCATAATTGAACAACGCAACTAAACTCAATGAAAGAGTGGAAAACACGTAGGTAATAACCTCATCATTTTTTACGTTCAATTAAAGTCAGACTGGGATTAAAAAAACATTCGAATACAATGAACAAGAAGATATAGGAATAAGTAATATATATCGATGCTAAAGACAAAATCAGCAAAATACCATTGGCAGTCAACGTATCAAATAAACTCTGGATATTGCGAGTTTAGAAAATTGATGATGAAATCTCCATGTTTGGATTACACTTTCTTAAGTGCATAGCTAGTACATTGCTCTTTTAAATTAACAATTTCTATTAGAAATTTAAAATGCTAAGTAAAGCGACAGGATGTATTTTTAGATCGATGTATTTGTACAGATTACATCTTACAGTTGGTCTTTGGCGTAGGATGGTAAACCTAATAACTGAAACAAAGTGGCCGATTTAGAAAGAGTCAAAGATAAAAATGCTCATATTTATCAAAATTTATAGAGAAATTAAATTTTCTGTATTTATGTAAATAATTTTTATCTTTAGTTTGCTCATTTTCACTACATATAAGTCCACGGTGCATCCATCCAAGTCAAAGTTTCTTAGATATACAATACAACGCAAGAATCTCTACATATTTCTTATCGTCTGATAAAAATTCATAGTTTCTGGTCTTATTTCACAAATATTCAGATACCTAAAATCTCTAAAGATCGTAAACATTTACTAGGGAAATAAGCAGCTCTAGGCATCAGAAAGAAATCTCTGTTAAACATTCAGGGAAATCGTCCGCTAATTTGCAGTTGGCGAAAAGAGAAGACCAATTATCACAGTTACAGTAGTTGTAATATAATAAAATAAATGTATTTGTGTTCAACACTAGTTTTCACTTGTAAAAATAACGACGTGTAAATGAGTTTAAAATTCCTAATGTTTATTACGAACAAGAAAAAATTTAGCTGAAACAATATTATAACTAAATTTTTCTGCAGTAGTTTTACGTAAACAAATTTAAGTATTTTAAAAAACTGTTGATAAATCTGATACTCTTCGTCTTATTACTCCTGCCACACATTCCTCACAAGCACGAAGAAATATTAAGAAAGGACAAATTGATGCAATCCAAAAACGTTATACAAATTTTTCTACCAAAGTTTTCTTGCGCAAAATTGAACTGACAGAATGTTGTCCATAAGTCTTATTATTTTATTATCATTATAATTATTCATCCTTTTACTCCCTTTAATTCTCGCATCTTGTCAATTCCAAAGCCAGCTTATTGGTTGTATTAAGAGAGATACCTTAGGCCGCAGCGAGTTGCTTCGAAAAGGCGGAGAAACACGGATGCGCCGTGAAAAATCGGTAATGGATGGCAAAGCGAAGTACGAAGTATTTCAGCAGGTGTCTATACCGGGGAGCACGGGGTCAAGTAAGGTAATAAGCAAGATTAATTTGGCGCGTTCAGTGATATAACCTCTGCCGGATAGGGACGACGATGCTGCTACGCAATCTCGAAGATCTGCGTACCGATCGCCGATTTTTCTGCTTCCCCCTTAATAATTCCCCACGTGGCTGCATCCGCAGGATACCGTAATAAGGTGATTCCAGTACAGCGATTGCGGTATTCCGTCTGCTCGAACTACCATCTGCGATCGTGCTCTCTCAAAATCGTCAGAACGGTCGCCACGAATCGAAAGATAAGACGGAATCGTTGGAAGAGTGCCTCTTCCATAAGTAGTTACATGTTTTCATGCGTTAGAGGCTTTTCAATTAAATTCATCCTTTTTGCCAATCAAGTACTTTTAATTTCATTCAAGAAATTTTTATTCAAATTTAATTCCAAGAGAACCGCTTATAGATTAGGTTATATGTACTACACACACATACACACACACACTTATATGTACATACAATATAACTTAGTCTATAAATGGTTCTCCTTGAATTATTATTATTATCGAAGTACTGAATTATCCGCACACATTTTTCACACATATCTTCATCTCCATATGTAATTATGTAATTGTATGAATTATAATAATAATGTTTATTTCTTACTATGTAATTAACATTATTTTATGTTTTTTAAATATAGTATGTATGTAAAAGTACTTGACTTGCAAAAGAGTGAATGTGATTTGAAAAATCTGTATACAATTTCGGAACTTCGTGATCTTTCCACTATGCCAAGATTCGTCGATAAAGTGCAAATTTAGTAGCAGCTTAATAGAACGCCCATGGCGCGTATGCGAGGCTGAAAAGCGTTCTTACTAAATTGGTTTAATAAGGCAATTTTCTGTATAAAATCATATTCGTACAATTTTCTAGAATGGAAGTACTTTTACCGCACAAATAAACATAATTTTGTATTAATAATTGAAATTAACAAAATGTTACGGTTAACGAGATGACTCTGTGCGCAGTAGGAATCATGGGTAAAAGGGGGAAAATATTTAATTACCAATCATAGTATATATATAAACAGCGTGTAGAGTATCGATTGACATTATGATCGTTATCCAACTCACGCATTTCTAAATATAAAGTGTTGTGCACTTCTTGAAACTCGTGCACAACACCAAGTCTTAAACGTAACTCAAGTAATAGAAGATTAATATCTTAATATTCGTCAATCCGCATTATCATATTGCTTTAAAATCACGAAGGAATATGGTTTATGAGAACTTATATTATATTTAGGTTATGACGATTATAACAATTGTATTGCATTACATAGAATTTCATAGAAATCGTTTTATCGTTACTGGTGAAATAGATAAAATCTATCTTTCACTACGTATACTTTAACACTAAAACCACCAATTACTATTTATCCAGCTATACTATACGTATCAATAAAAATAAAAGAGAGTGAAAAAGAAAAGTAAACAAATCTGTTTAATGACGGGGCGTAGATTACACGTGAGGATTGATCATATTGTTTAAGTACAAGAGATTACAAATCTAAATTATGGAACGATATACAAACCGTGTATAACAGAATCATTAACAAGAATAATGCAGATTATATAAAGAAAAGGAAATTAATTCTATATACAATTCAAAATAATAAATTGAATAAACAGAAAAATAAGGAAACCTAAACTTATAAACGGGAAGAATGAATTTAGAAATATTCTTTTACTATAATCGCTCGCAATAATTTATAACAAAAGTGACTCTAAAACCATTGTCGCCCGCGGACTCAGAGATCGTTACAGAATCAACTACAATTTGATTTAATCGCAGCTTGTAAGTTACATACACTTACGTAAGCCGGCTACGATGAAGGCAAACTTCTTTAGGAGCTACGGTGGTGTAGTGGATAGAGGCTCAGACTGCCACGCGGCAGACCCGGATTCGAATCCCGCTCATCATCTCCGGTTTTTCTATGTGATATGTATACCGTATCTTTGGTGGTTCGGAACCTACCTTAAACAGTAGCTCCTTGGACAAATGACCTTAGCAGTCGGTGCCAAAAAATGAAGTAAAAAAAAAAAACTTGTTTAGGTCGTGGAGGACAGGAGTCTCTCGCCAGTTCACAAAGATGTTGTTTGTACAGTTCATCACTGATCTTGCTGAATCTCAATAATGCCCTTCTTTAATTTCACCTTGTATTCACTATAGTAATCCTCTCAAGCTTCTCGCGGTGGCACGATCTCTGCTTAAACCGGCACGGGCGTTGTCTTCTGGTCAGTTTTCGAAATTCTTCGATACTGTATTACTCGGTTGAAACATTTTGGTGGCTGCCGCTATATGTAACAGGTTACAATGCATACATATATACACACATATACATATTAAGTGTTTTAGGGATTTTTAAAAACATGTAAGCTTTTGTACGGTGGTGCATACGAGTTTGTACGAACTAAACAGAAATCTCCTCTATGGGTTAGAAAAGGGGTAAATACTATGGAAGACTTCGGAATATCCTCGGAAATGGGTTGAATGGCATTCATCACTATTTTAGAATCTGTTGTCTAGCCTGTCACATCGAATCGCATTCATTCGGTATTGTAGAAATCATTTTTGCGGTTAATTGTTGCGACCTCACATATAGGATAAGGCGTTTATCTAGGCCACTTGTTTTTTTAAACTTAAACTTTCAAATAAAAAGTTTAAGTCATGGAGGGGCTGATGTCGTTTAGATTCGCACTATGTTTTCAAGGTCATTTCAAGGTCAACTTGTTTGTGTTTCAAACGAAACAATATGCAATATTTTTCATTACAGATTCTTAATCTACGATCTAAAACAATTTTTTGTCTCAGTCACTGCTTTTTACCATATTGAATTTTTAATGAAAAAATACATAATGTTTTAACCGAGAAAATCATTTTGTTACTAACAAGTAAAATTTTTCTCACTTTGGCATTCCCACTTTTCATGAGCTGGAAAACTACACGGTGAAATGTACTTCTCGACGAATGATTCCTTTCGGGGAACCTGCCAATATACAATGCTATTGCTTGCATTCCATTTTGCCTGGATGCACCATAAATCAGGATCATAGCAATTTTCTCAGCTAAGATGTATGCCATGATTGACAAGCGATTTACGACTATAAATTTGCATTGCATGCAAGAAAATGTGAAATCTTACTTCGAAGAAAAGACAGTAAATCACGGATGTACCCCTGTGCATAAATATGAACAGATTGTGTTGCATTAAATTTCTTTGCTAAGTTCGATCTAATAATGTTGTTTGTTTTGATATTTGGCCATCATTTACTTATTCATTTCGATTACTTGTTTATTTCATACTGCTTTAATAAAGTATTAATTTCATCTGTCAGTAATAAAACGATTTTCTCCGCTAAAACAAAATCGTGTATTTTTTCATTGAAAATTCAACATTGTAAAAGATAATGACTAAGAGAAAAATCGTTTCCAACATAAGTTATTTATTTTAAATTGCAGATTAAGAAGCTGTATTGATAAACATATGTTTCCACATGAAAAAAGATAAGTTGACCTTGAAATGATCTTGAAAACATAATTTAAATCGAGATTTTCATCGCAAACATTTTTCTCTCAGTTATTTAGTCTTTCAGATATTCAAAGTGGGTGGGGTAAACATTTCACCCTGTATACGATGGATATCTACGACTTTCAGGACGCGAAGCAAAACAGTCACTTATCGACAGCACCGCGTGCCCGATTCCTGGCGACTTTTTCATGCCTGAAATCGTACGAGTGGATAATTACGGCGATTAGAGCTGGGGCAAGTTTTTTCGCGACGAGCCGCGGGACGGGGGGGGCGACTATAAGCTACGCGCGTGTAAATAAGCACACGCAAGCTGGCATAATTCACATTAAAATAAACCGACTGCTAAATAAACATAACTGTCGATAACAAGTTTCCCAGTGGATGCTAGTAAGGACTTCGAACGTATAATTTCCACTAAAGTAACACTGACGGGGAGTTGGGGGCAACGCGATGATGTATTTTTCCAATGCAGACCTGAGAGACTCGCGTATCTTCTGCAGCTATGCGCTCGAGCATCGTAAATGTAATGGGATTTGCTGACAACCGTTGATCCGTGAAACTGTTATCCATGAAATTCGACGGAAGGAGCAACGGAGTGAAAGAGTGGAACAGGCAGACAGACGGTGGGATCCTTTGCCTTGGAGTGCAGATAATGGATAGATTCACTTTACAATTCCTAGTTCTGAGTATTATATTGTTTTTGATGTATACATAGGCACTCCTAACTTTATTGCTCGTGATATTATTAACACGTTCTGTGTCAAGTCGTTTTTACCTGGCATGATCCCCAGGCCAATTGTTATTTTGACTAAAAATTGGTATATTATCATGCCATATGTCATTACATCATGAATTCATAAATAATTAGCTTGTTTAGAGTAGTTGTCATACCGTGGCACTTGCAATCGGTTCGACTGTAAAAATCAAACAATTCAAAAATTTTCGATTGGTAAAAAAGACGCGTTGTATTGGAATTTGCTAAGTAACAGACGAGGGGAATAGAATATTTAAGCCAGTTTTATGTATCGGTTGCTTTAAACAAGTAAACCATTACATGTAATTAATTAATTATTGCATATATAACAATTAAACAAATTTATATGCTTTGTTCTATACTGCATTTTGTATAATGTGTCATTCTGTTAGTGAAAATATGTTTTACAGAATTAAATTTGTCATAAAACGTATATATTCAGCACATTTAGTAAATGCGTCTACGTGTACCATTTATGGTATACGCGATCTGCGGATCAAGTTTGGCGTCTATTACAAATGGCACACATAGTACGGTACGTGTTAAGATAACTTACGTGAATTATATTGGTTATTGACGAGCAGTTATTAATTCTCACACATCTTAATAATTAAAAATTTTTCCATCTGGTTTTATTGGAATACGAATATCAGTCAACAGAACGACATGCGTTAGAGAACGCCTGTAGTCACTAGTGCGTGGCTCACATAATTAAGGTTACAAAATTTTAAGAAATAAAATGAAATTCAGAATCATAAATATCAGGTGGTGAATTTAGCAACATTTTTTCAAAAAAGCGAGGAAGAAATTGAACATCGTGGTCACTGGACTGGGACTTTAGCCACACTCTAGTGGCTAGAAACGTTCGCATACACAATATCGTTTTATCGACTGCAATCGTATTCCAATAAAACTAGGTAGAACATTTTTAGATTAGTAAAAAGTGTGAGAATAAACTACTCGTTAATGACCAATATAACTCGCGTAAGTTGTTTTAATAGCGGCGCGAGCAATAAGGCTAGAAATGCCTATGTATACATTGAAAACAATATAATACTCATAACTAGAATTGTAAAGTGAATCCATCCATTACATGCAGCATTCCACTGCAGAGGATCTCACCCTCTATTCGTCTGTTCTTCTCTTTCATTATGTTCCTCTTTTTGTCCAATTTCATAGATAACAGTTTCATGGATCAACGACTGTCAGCGAAATAAATAGTGTATACAGTATCGATTGATATTACGTTATCCAATTTACGCATTTCTAAGTATAAAGTGTTGCGTATTTCTTAAGAAGCGTGCATAATACCAAGTCTTAAACATAACCCCCTTAATAGAAGATTAATATCTCAATATTCGTTAGTCTAAGTTATATATTACAAGTCTCAAACATAACTCATCTAATAGAAGATAAATATTTTAGTATTCGTTATTTCATGTTATTATATTGCTATAATTCACCAAAATTCTATTGTTTTGTTAATATTTAAATTTAGGTTTGCCGTGCCTTTTCCGTGAGAAGAAAAAACTGTAGCGAACCGAAACGAAAACTGGAAAAAAGAACGTTGTTCTGTTTTGTTGATGGTTTGCAATAGAGAATATTTTTTTTATGCACCTAAAGCAAAGTACTCATAAATGTTTATCAACAACAAAATGTGAGAAAGGACAACGTTTTTAATTGTGCTCTATTGCCGTTTAATCCTTTACCGCGTGGTAGATTATATCTGACAAAAATTATATTTTTTTTTATTTTTTAAAGTTTTGATACTCTTGTTGTATATATTAATTAAGTGGTTTTTCGCCTAATAAAGTTCGTTGGGGACAAATTTTACTATTTAGAGATAATATTTGAAAATTGATTATACTTCTTTTGTATTAACTTTATGATGGAATACACTTTCCTGTCTTTTTATCTACAAATTTTAACTATGTATATGCATAAGTAAGGAAAAAAAAAATTGTACTTCATAAAACTAAAAAGCTTTATGATGATATCTTATATGGTAAATCTTACTTTTCAATATTAAATTGATATTAAATATCTTTAAAATTCAACATTATAATAGCCATAAAAAAAATATAAAAAAATTATCTAACTATTTTTCTAAATTCTGGTACATTTTAGTTGTTTCACATTTATTACTACACATAATTACTGTTTCACATTTAAAATATTTTTTTGTTAACATAGAATAAATGATGAGGTAAAAGAAGTTATGTATAATAAATCTATTAAATATAATAAATTATAATTTATCTATTTATTTTTGTATCAAATTATTATCAATTTATTGATTTATTCTGTTTTCAATCTGTATGCATATAAAAGGTACTATATATAAAGTACATTTGATTTAAATGCTTGGTCAAACCTATAATGAATGGTGCAGTTCTAAGATGTAATAAGCATGCGGTTTCAAATCAATAGCGTAGGATAAACGTATTTATAATAATTTAATAATACTTTCTTATACCCTAATGGAAAATATAAAATATTATTGAAGTATCTGTAATCGTTGAGAATTAGGATATGCACTATGTAATGGTACTTAAATTTAAGGGATAACTGAAGGAAGATTCATCCCTCTGTTGTCCCTCTGCGGTAAGTACTTATTAACGCAACATTTATTCAAATTATATTTTATACATTTATACGAAATTTGTTTTCAAAATGTTTAATAACATAAATATCAAAATCTCTTCAATACGTTTGCGCGACCTTCCGTGAATAGCATTTTGTCCCGAATTTATTATTGAACATCCGTTTCGTTAGTGGAAAATTTTAAGTGTATCGAGGAGCAAGCGAATAAATCAGACGGCGGAACGATCTCGATTTATGGATGAAACTGGAGTGCCGTATCTGGTTCAGCGGAACAAACATCTGTCAATCGTTAGTCGTACAAGCCGTTCGTTAAACGACTTACTTATACGCGGCACAGAACGCGAAATGGCCGCAATATTGAGATGTTATGGAAGAAATATGCAAGTAGAAAAATACACATACAGCAGGAAACATGATGTATAATTGATAAAAATGTACATGTAAAATGAGGCGGAGGGCATAAGCGCCTTCATGAAACGTTGCCATGATTATGTTCGTATTAACCGCAAGGGCTACGTCAATAGTTTTCGTTTAATATCTGCACGGAATTATACAACTCATTGCTGCTGGACATGACGATCCAAATTTAAGGCGCATCAATTTAACGACGGCCTTCATAAAGCCGCAGACTTGGTGATCTGGGAACGGAAAATTTCATGGTTAGGATATTTTTGTCCCTTTGGAATGTCTTAGGAAATTCTAGTGCTACGCATAATCGTTAAGTTTGAACACTAAAATCTACTATGCATGCAAACGCATTAGGATTATCTGAGCAGTGGCTATTTAGGCTTCTAGTAATATGTAGCCATCGTTGCTTTTGCACCATAATATATATATATATCGAAAAATAAATTATCCAGTGCATATTAATATTTTGATCAGTATAAAATAACATTTTGTTAGTGTAACACTTTTCTCGAACACATTGTGTACCCATAGTTCATTTAAGATACTAACCATTCGGTCACATCACACTAATTATTTACATATATTCCGTATTTATTGTTTAATCTACATAGCTATATATAAATATCTTATCAAAATACCGATTAAAAATATATAAAAACGTTGATGCCATAAACACTAGCCAATAATCACACATACGAAACGATAGAAAATCTAAGCAGACAGTATTTGGCAGCTTTTGACGCAAAGCAGAAACTTACAATTTCTGTCAGCCTGCTTTGTTTTCGATGATCGCGCGACAAGCCGTTGCGACGTCACAAACGAGCGCGGTGAATACACCTTGATGGGATAAGCAGCAACGAGCAGTGTACAGCGTGGATGGCAAGGGAGGGTGGTGTAGGATTGAAGGAGAAGAGAGTAGCCCAAAGCAATCCGAACCCCTGCCGAACCGATGTAGCAGATTCACTTACCCATTCGCCCCTTGTACCCACCCTCTTCTGCCACCCCTTGGAATCGCTTACGAGTTGGGTCGCATCAGTGACGCTCAAATTGATCTATCTTCGCGTATTGAATCATCCAGCAAGGCGCAAAACAGTGTAGAAAATAGAGCAGCATGATTGAAAGTTAAGCTATGAATAAATTAGCATGATTCAACGTTTGTTTATTGTTTACACACGCACGATTGATCGCCGAAAGACAATAAAGGAGGCGCCAGTTTTTTGCATTATTAAATAAAAGAGCAATTATACGAAAGAATTATGGATTGAATAACAACAGTATATACGTAGCGAAAGGGGTTAAAGCTACGTGAATCTACAGTCCATGAATCGTACCTGAAAGCGGTATATTTAGAGAGGCGATATGTATGTGCATATTTTCCAGGAACAGCTATCAGGTATTTGCATTTTATTTTGCCAATTTCAACCATAAAGCGTTCTGCATTATTTTGCTTTAGATTCGATGTTATCGATAATACACAGTTTTTTTTTGCTCCAAAAATATCAGAACAGTTCTTACCACTAACCTCATAAAAGACCTATCCCTATCATGGTTCCTACATGCTCATAATTTACTTTTTGTTTATATTCAATAACAAATTTATACTTCTTAGAATTATAATTGTTAGGCTAGAAGATTTTAAAACGTGCTAAACTCATTTCTCCCAGATTAGTTTTTTTTAGGAAGCAATGCCAATAAACAAGACGAACAGAAGGCCAGTTAGAATATCTGCAAAAATCACAGGCATAACGTTTGCTTATTACTCTGAAACTACCTTTACGGCCTTGCAGCCCTGCATTCTATTTTTACCTTTCCAATTACGTCTCCGTGCCCGAGGCATTAATAAATCCTCGCATTTTCCTCGCGCACAATTATCGTGCAGACTCAAAAGTGCCACGCTCTTGCGGCGCATTATCATCGTCGATTATTCACGGCCGATAGCGCAAAGTCTCACGCCGGCCTGTCACGCGGATCTGGCGTCGGACGTCGTGTAAATTTATAATAGCCGCGTAGTAGGTTCAAACAAAGTCCCTGCATTTTGGCGGACTGGGCGGTTGGCCGCGTAAAATCGTGCATCAAATTCTCCACTTTCGAGGCCCATTATAAAGTCAGATAATGGAGGCCGCGTCGCAATGCTCGCAGATTATCTTCCTTGAATCCGTCTACCGATGCACCGACCGGGAAAATTGCGGATAAAGAATTCCTGCCGAGGTGCGAGCGTCGACGAGAGTAGTTCACACTTTAAAATATCCGCCGCCATGTTCCCTTAGCCGATCTATTCCACGAAGTTCGAAGTGTCGAAGGAAAATAAAATTGGGACAATGTACGTCCCAAAGATCGATAGAATTTCAAGCGAAATTTACGCACGATTGAAGTTGCTGCTCGTTGGAAAAGGGCCACGGCTGTGAGGTCAAAACACTTCAGCGAAGATGAACGAAACTTGGCATAGGTTCGAATGAAAAATCAGCTTTCAATGAAAATGTCGGAAGAGGTGCGCTGAAAAAGTCAACGAGCACGGTAGCGAGGCAAAAATGCAAAACGTGATTGACAAGAACGTGCAGTCGTGTTTTAAAAATTTTTTAATTTTCCAAATTTTAAAAATTGTTGAATTTATAAATTAAAAGCGGGCATGGACCTACGAAAAAAGACGATAAGGAAAGAGAGAAAAGGGGGGCGAAGCGTAGCGTGAAAAGCGTGGAAAAGAGAGGGCGGGTAAGACACAGCTGCTATAGAAGCACGATTTCGCGTGTGAACCGTGAATGGACGAGAAGAGCCGAGGATGGGAGAGTTGAATAAGGAGCGAGAGTGGTGTGGAAGCAGAAGGATGTACGTACATGCAGGTGTGCGTACATCGTGCGGATAGCATTTACATGTCATAAAGAGTACGACGGAGAGAATAATTGTAGTGATGGTGGAAAAGGGAGAAAGGACCAAAGATCTGCGGCGCTGAAAAAGAGGGGCGAGAAAGAAGCGGGACGAAGAGAAGCTGGGTGCCGTGCGCGGAGAGTGATGGAGAATGAAGGGAAAAGGAAGAGGGGGAAGAGGGTGAATCGAGGTCGGGAAAGCAGTGATATGGGAAGGGGAGCACTGAGGAAGGGCGAGAGAGGTAAATAGGGAAAGCCGTACGATGAAGGTATTCGACCCTCTATAGGAAAATATCCATAATGCGCATTTGCAATTTCAATGCCTCGGCAAGCCCTGCCAAGTTGCCGCAGCGCAGTCGCCCTCAAACCTTCGTGTCGATTCGCATCCTTCGCGCGCCGCTATCCTCCACCCCTTTTTACTTCTCTATTACTTACTCTATCCTTTACCTCGAAACACCGTAACGCCCCCGGCGACTCTTTACGTGCAACAACGTAATCCACGTGTTTCCTTGCGTCTTCGAATTTCGCTTTCCCCCTACGTGATCTTTTAAATTCGTCCATACGCCTTTGACTTCCTACGGGTTTCTCACATTAAATTCACCTTTTGCCAAAATAAAATTACTCTTTTGCAAAACAAATTTACCTTTTGTAAATGGAATTCACGTTTTTGCAAATAAAATCTACCATTTCGCAAATGGAATTCACCCTTTTGTAAATCAAGCACTTTTACATATATAGTATATTTAAAAACTATCAAACATTTTATTAACATTTTATTATAATTTATACAATGACATAATTATATATGGAGATGAAGATATGTATGAAAACTGTGTGCAGACAATTCAGTAATTCAATAAAAATAATAATAATTTAAGGAGAACCGTTTATAAACTAGGTTATTATGTACATATGTCTAGTATGTAATAACCTAATTTATAACGGCTCTCCTGCAGCAGCAGCTGATAACTTAACATACAGATATATATGTATTAATTCCAGTGAATGGATCTCCGAATTATATTAGGATTTATTATACAATAGTTCGAATGTATCGTTAAGAACTCCGTTAATTTTGCTTCTCCGAACTTTTAAGCTTCTCCGTTAATTTTTCTGAACTGCAGTGTTTAGTTTTTATTTGGTAGATATGTAATATTATTCCTTGACTACAAGTTTCTATCCAATGTACACTTCATCTACCCATAGGTTGGCGATGCAGGCTCGTGCTTCTACATTATTAATTGAATATGCAATAACTCCTTTCTTGTTGGCATCACTCAAATTGTCTCCCTTTGCTCGTGAATGTTACTCAAATCGTGACTCCTTACTCGTAAACGTCAGTTAAGTCATGTTTCCATACTGGTAAATTTCAAACAAGTAGCACCACTTTTATTGTTATTATCGGTGAAAACTGTGGTGGAAATTATGTCGTGTTTGGCCTCGTTTTGATCGAAAAAATCGCACTAACATGTTAAAAAAAATAAAGTTTAAAATACAGTGGTAAATACTGATGATAATACTTTCTCTACTTAGATGGTTTGTTAATGTTTCGCTTGCCTTATCTCGCATTTGACTTATCTCTTTTGTTCAGGGTACGTTTTCTGCGTCAGTCCCTTTGTTTAACAGAATATAAAGGCAAGCTGGAAGTTTGGAAAACCGTGTCTCCTCCCTCGTTAATGTCGCAAATTACATCCACGCTGAGTGACATTCATGTAGATTTTACTGTACCACTTGTTTCCACAAGTCGGGCATCAATAAAGAATACTTCCTACGCTAAATTAACAAGCTAGGATGCGTCACAAAACAAGGCTCCAGGATTTCACAAAACGCGGTAAATACGTCCCTAAACTCAAGAATTACAACCTAAATTAATAATAGACTTCAAGTTAAAAATTAACATTATATGACATGGACTATTTATTGGGAAAGAGACACGGGCGGTAAATAGAAAAGAATTTGAGTAATCAAATATATTGTAGATAATGTTAGGATACAGTTTTATTATACTCTTTCGAGGACCTTGACCTTTCCACCACAGCGATCTTCTCAAGATTGCTGCTTCAGGAAAAGATTTAGTAACGCGTCGCAACAAGTAACGACATATGACATAAGTGGCAGGACACAAAGAATATGATAGTATACACATCCATACACAGGCGCGTCCGACTCGGTCACCATTATAAAACCTACAATAAGCATCATATACCGAGTTTCTTTTTTCTTTTCTTCAACGTTTTCGTATACCTGGGACTAATAAGTGAGGATTTTTCATGGAGTGTATTATTCTCCTTTTTTTGGACTGAGTCTAAAGAGTTAAATTTTAGGTTAACTTTTACAGAAAACAGATTATTTCATTTTCTTATTGTTTTATTTTTTCCAGACAAATATTGGCAGTTTCTTTTAAATTCTTCTGCGAGTTATTAATCAAACCTGGTGTTTAGAACACTATGACGTGTCAAAATGATTTCAGGATTAGACCTAATTGTCGTCATAGTCTCCTGCCCCAAAAAACTCCCTATGATTTCTTCTTCATGGTTTTAGCAAGTTTGAAACAAATTAATGTCCGATTAAAGCTCGTTGTTCTGTGCGATTATGATGCATACACAGTGTCCTGCATTTTACTTTGGCGTACATGGATGTTCGAATGCTGACTCAGTGACAAGATCCAATAGTATTGCTTAGGTTTCATAGCTCGTAATTTAGTGCTTGCCGCCCCAAAATTTTCTGACTTTGGTGATTATACCAATGATCGGTCAAAAGTTTTAACACTACTTTTGTCGGAGTATTATAATGGGTCAGTAACTATATCGTGTACCCTGTGGATACGGTTTGCTCCAAATATAATTTTACCTAAGGTAGCACTGAAGTGGATAATCGATGCGTCTAGAGATGCTGGTGACTTTGATCTTGGTGTCGTTGCTATTTAATTTGTTTTCTGTTAATTCGAGATTTATAAGGGAAAAAATAAATTAGTGGCCAAAATTGGGAATGATTATTATCGATTTGTCAATTCGATTAGGCGTGAGCGATTGAACTCCAGACAATTCAGTAAACTCTCGGAAGCGTTACTGTAGGGGTATTTTCCAGAACGACACGCGCACGAAATTTTTGCACACACGTATATTTAGAGTACAAGAAACGTCAAAGGTGGACCAATTATTACACTTAAAACAAATCCAAATAAAGAAAAACGGATATTAATTAACAACGCCGTTTGACTCCCATAAACCGTACACCAAGTACGAATACCATTTAGACGAAAAAAAAATTGTATCATACGTCTGGAGGGGTTGAGACCAAAGAAAGGATCCTTGATTTCAACAGAAATGCGTTTAATCAATACAACTGTTCGGCGTTAACAAGCTTTAGACAAAAACTTCGTTCGTGGACATTGATAGGATGCTCTCAAGCGGGATCTGTATGTATTTATGTATATGTTTATAGCGGCATCGATTGCCGATACCATTAGTCGCTAGTCGAGCGTGATCTATTACCTTGAACACGCACAATCGGCGAGTCGGACCGATAAACGGATAGAATACGGATTTACGATGAGAATGATTGGTGCCGCGACGACATTAACCTCTTCCACACGATGCACCACTATAGTGCCTTTGGGGGGGGTCATCTTTTTGAACAGCGCGCCACTATAGTGGCTTTCGCAGATATTATCTTACATTACGACGCGCCATTATAGTGGCTCTCTCTAGTGACTCACTCGCTCAATGTTTGAATGAAATGATCATTTTCATATGTTTTCTTTTACACTATTCTTGCCTTCACAACGTTTTATAACAGTGTTAACAATATACAGACAGAATATACTGTCTATGTTATTTACACGCCAGTGTCAGGTATGAATTGTGAGCGTGAGGAATGCACGTGGACGATGGCTGTGTGAATGTGTATGAATGAGAGGGCATGCGTGCAGAGATCTTAGGAAAAAGGTGCGTGGTTCAGAGTCACAGAGAGTTACAGTACAAAGTACAGAGAGAGTCAGAGTCAAAGTCAGAGAGTAGAGGTCATAGGGTACGGGGTTAGAGTCAGAGTTGGAATAAAGAGCATACAGTAAGAATTGAGATTCAGAGCACAGCGAGTGAGTGTTAGAATGCCAAAGTGTATATGTATTGTCGGTATTTTAGTAATAAAATACTTATCCACGCAAATCGTTGGCGAATATATATTTAAACCCCATCACCAGCTTATAATACAAATCAATCGCCTACGAAATTTTATAAGTAAATGATGATTTTATCGTGGTTGGCTAATTTATACAAATTATGTTGACCAAGATAAGTTACAGATATTAGTAGAGCGCGGACTGCACAGAATTATCCATATTTCTGAGACATAAAGTAAAAGCTAATGATACAGCAAAAAGTCTGATATTAATATGCTACGTTTACACTATGTGTTGTATATTCTCTTAGGACGATGTTATTAACAATGTTCAAGTTACGAACGCAAAACGAGGTGTGCATCATAGCGCCTGAGTAACAAGTCACTCTAATATACAAAGGCACATCCTTACCACCCTTGGGAGATATACATACCGTAACGGATCGTGGTAAACAACTTGCCTTAGAGACACTGGATGAATAGATATTTTAGTCTCTCACAGCGTGCAAGCGATGCTACGGATTATATTATATAATATTTTTATTTTTTAACCGTACGATTTTATCTCTTACATTATTTATATACATTATTTATATACATTGTTATATTAAACCATGAACATAATGTAATCGACTAACTGAATAAAATATAATACACTTTCCATGCATATATATCTGGATTTGTAAATGTTTATAGGAGAAATTTTGTTTTTTATTTAAAACCTTGATTTACTGAATATTTCCAAAGTATACTATACTACTACATTAGTGATACTAACAATACTACGACATTTAATCCTTAAACCATCCGACCATCCTATCGCAATTATAAATGGCATAGTAATTAAGAGTATAACCTGAATTACTTAATTATATTATAACCTGAATTAGCCTAAAACCTATATAGTATAACCTGAATTACCTAATTATATTCAATTTACACTACACCAAGAATATTATATTTATACAAATGAACTTATATTTTTAATTTGCCATGGTATAGAAACTTCGTTTTGTTACAGAAAAAAAATGTTATTTAGCATGTAGTATGCATTCTAAGTTATCTGGTCCATAACCTCAAAATAGTTTGCGAAATCTATTAAGGGTAATAACCATACAAACAAACTGTGCTCCGCTATTGTGATTTCGGGATCAAATTTGATTTTCTACCTTGATTTTCCATTTGTGTTGATTCGCCCGTTCTCGTATATTTTCGTATATACCACGGAGGAATTGATTTAGACCACGGTTCTTTTTTTAGCGAAATGTAGTGTCAATGCCCTGCAACGTCCTCAAAAAAGGAATTTAAAAATTACTTTTAAAAGATTCTTGCTTTATCTCATTGGTACATTTAATTACTGAATGTTTTTAGTTTTTTAATAAATAACCTACTTTATTCGGTAATTAACAATAGAAAGAATTACTAAATATTGTAACGCGTCGGTTAAAGTCAATATAAATTATTATAATTGTACATATTGAGAATATGTATATTATAAAAATACATGTTTGTAGCCTAAAATAATGTTGACATTACGGTGCTTTTAAAAATTTCTCTACACTTTGAAGCAATGTCATCTCTAGGTACATGTACTCTGATTTGGCTATTGTAAGTATTATGTTATTTTTGTAATTGTTCACTTAAATCGCCAACCAAAAGATGTATACTCAGTTTGTACTAAAATTTTCATATTTTTATAAAAACCATTATGAAGAAGGTATACATTTTTATACATATATTTACTATAATCTGATATCTTTCACTTCTCTATTATAGAGATGTTTCCAAACTAATTTCGTTAGACTGTTTTCTTACTTGATGTAATAATTTTGGTTAATTTAGATTATCAAGACTTTCGAAATGCCAAAGCACTAATGCGCACGTTGAAATTTCTAAGTCACGATCCAATCAGCGCGCGCGTGTGTATGGCTAAGAGGGTAGAGACATCCTTCTATGTAAAGGTATCTTGTACATTGACGTGCATCAAGTTCTATAAACGTAGATACACATCTACGGTACAGATCCTTGAATTCATCACATTAAGATATACACGGATAAATACCTATGTTTATAGAGCTTTATGTCGATCTATTTCCTAGTCGTACACTAAATAATTAAGACGATGCAGTTAATGACACCAATATCTATTGAAATCATATTACAATTAAATCAAATTAAAATTTATCATACTTCATGGTTAACTTCATTTTTCTGTTGAATTCATCAGTTTCACGGATGCAAATAGAGTAAAGTAATCGTTTTACCATTATTCAAACGAAGCTAGACTTTACTGTGAAAAATATAGTGTGTCTTGAAGATATGTTGAGTTACTGCTCAGACAATTTTTCATATATTCGCTATTAAATATAAGAATATCGTAAAATATTTTATAATATAACACTATACTTGATGATATTTATGATTTTTTTTTAGGGCAATTCCTTGCTTGAAAAGCTTCATTATTCCAAGATTAATATTTTTTCATTTCTATTGGCGTGATGTTATATTACACATTCTTCACCCATTTGAACACTGAATATCCTAATACTATAGAAGTTCTTGACTTTTATTTATGTTTTCATGATCTTTATCTGCATTCAAACTTAACTCTTATACTGTTGTTATTCCACATTCGGTTTATTCAAAATGATACAATTATTATTCTATTGGTTCTTTCCAATTGCGTTATAGAATCTTTTATCGAGCATTGGCTGATCAAACACTTTCTTTGAGTAAGACTTTGTTTTTATTATATTAATTATATATAATAAAGTAGTCTAATTTTTCCATCTGTTTCAAGAATAGATAACAATATTGTACTGCGTTACAATATTAATGTATTCAGTTAGATTTATATGATTGTGAATCATTGAAAACGTCTTGCCGGGAGTTGTATTATTATTTGCATGCATAAATGTTTTCTATAGTGTACTTAGCATCACTTTATTACTGCCATTGAGTCATGCAACATAGCGTTTATGTATTTCTTAACGGCTCTTGTGGTTTCGCTCTTCATATTAACTTTTGTAATTTATGTTTGTATATAACATCGTCAACTCGATCCAATCAAGTTTTCCACTGTGGTTCTGTGACAATGGATAAGTAAGAAGTTACATAATATTATTTATGCGAAACAATAATAAACCAAATATAGTAACAAATTGAAAATAAGATAATAAAACAACATGACAAGACAAAAAAACTTATTTTATACGGTATGTAGATGTATATAAAATACACACGCTTTAGCATAACAGTATAGCTTCGTTTGAAGTTAATCGAATCCTTTCCTTTATTTTCTTATTTATTTTTCATTAATTTTTTTTCTTATATTTATTTAACAGAATCCTTTCTTTTAATTCATTATACTGCCGGTAAGTATGATGTTAATTTTTTAAAATAAAAATTATTTTTACAGTCCTGTAATAAATTTTGCAAGTTACATATTTTTCTTGACGATATTAATTTTTGTAGTTTCACAGATGCTATAAGGCGTATATTACACGTTATAATATAAATTTCGGCAATATGTAATCCGCGTGGCATAAATGACGAGTCACCGAGTATTGACGGGATTGACATCCTGTCAAAACCAATATTTGAAAGTATAATTTCCTATGAGAGGATATCAGGTAACTGTTATGATCTCGATTAATGAATGAACAGAGCAGAAACTAGTGAAAAATTATGAGGCAGAGTAACCGGCAAGTATATATTCAAAAATATAATTCTCAATAAGAAGACCTCAGACATTATTTGTTGCTCAGCCGAAAAACGAACGAGAAACCAATTTACGATTGCAATGCTATCATATATGTGTCGTTTGTTACAAAACTAGTATAAATCTGTTAAAAAAAAAGGCGTATGTATACATACTGTTTTATTTGACTATGCGAATAATTCAAACAATTTTTAGTTAACACATTCCGTGCAACGCGGGGCGTATACACCCCACCCTGAAATTTCCATTCAAGCTATTTAACATTGTCCTCGTAAAACAAAAAATTAAAAAGGGATTCTTTTTATAAAAATCTTATAATCCTACGTTAAAAGCAAATTATAGTAGTGTGACGAGATAAACTCCGTATAGTTTGAAAAAAAATCAAAAATAAGTCCAACAGTAACGAAAAATAGGTCCTGCACAGAACGTTTTAATTAAAAAAAAAATGTACTTATACCGTTTCCAAAATAAACGACCGATACATCAAACGAAAAATCAACAAGTATAATTCTTAATAAAACAACCACGGGTATCCGTTCGGTGCTTTCTTCATGAACCAAATGGAAAACAAATGTCAATGAGACTAGCTGTCCATCCAGGAGGTTATCCAAGAACAAAGTTCTTAATACAAAGAACTCGAGCACGTATTTGACGCCCGGCTGATGAACGAAAGTAGGAAAAGTGAAAAATCTGTGCGACGGGCCGCACGTTGAGCCGAAATTCAAAGGCGTAATTTATAAGAGGATCAAGGCCAACTCTTTGGCGTTCCGTTAATGAACGAACCGAGGAAAAGCTTAATTTCGGGGTGATATGCGGGGCTCGTGCGCGGCCATAATTCGTTTGGCAACGTGGCGGACGTGCGTCACAGGGGTCGGTGGGTGGTTGGAAACGAAGGGCACGAAACCACTTCGCGAAGTGGCACGTAACGCGCCGCGGCGCGCTGGCCATTTCGTATGGCAGCGCAGCCGGGGCTCTATAAATCTGACGTCGATTGAAATATTGCCTTCTTCGATATCCCTCGCGGCGCTGATTCCAGCCCGCACCGCCCCGCTTCTCTCGGGCCTTTGCTCCTCCACCTATTCGTATGTACTTAAACCGGTGCTGCGCCATGCTTCTTCCCTTCTTTTTCATTCGCCCCGTAGCCCCAGCCCTGCTCCCCCTTCGCCGCCACTGCCATTCGCGTAACACGGGAAAGATATCCGAGGAGGGAGGGAAGAGTGGGAAAATAAATTTCAGGGAGAAAAGTAACGACCGCGATATGAAGCCCGCTGAATTTCATTTGCTCTCTGTCCTTTGCCCCCGCGGCTTCTTCTTCTGTGTCGGGTACGGCGATACAGTCGAGCCGCTGAATGGACGTTGGTTTTTTGCCTAACTCGAAGAAGTGCCTCGACTCTCTATAACGCGAATATTTTTTTCTCGATTTTAAGCATCTTGATCTACTTTAATCGCGATATTTATGTAGTTCCGCGTTAGAAGCGGAAGGAGAAAGGCAGATATAAATATGTCAGGCGTAAATGATAGTCGATTCGGTACAAAACACACGCGGATGAAGCGTTACTTGAAAACTGTCGTGGGTTATGGAGAGTTGAAGTGTTGTAGAACGTTTTTCGTTTGTCGCAAGTGCATAAGTATGCAGAAGCAGCTGTGAAGTTTAATCGAGAGAGAAAACGAACTCGCTCATGTTCAATCGGCGCTATAGAACGATATTCTCTCCGCTTGCATTTTACTTGTGGCGAAATTATTTCAAGTTTTATCGAGCACGAACGGATGTCGTATTTCATAACTTTGATATTGATGGTTCTTGTAATGCTAAGCGTTTATCAAAACTTATTTTAGCATTGATCGATATTTATGCGCTGTTTAACATTCATGAAATCGTATATTTTTACCGCGCCTGTTTTCCGCGTATAGAATTATTTGCAGCGGAGAGAATCCGGATGAAAGGGGCGTAAATCAATACTAAAGTACTTGAAAATTCTATTTCAGCGTTATATGTGTTCGTCGATCGAAAGGCATTTTGCATTGTCCTTTGCGTATATTCTTTGTGCAATGGTATCGTAGATAAATGTCAAATAATGTAAGATTCTGAGATTTAGAAGGTTGTTTTGTAACGATCGATCTAACTTACGAAACAACTTTTTTCTTATAATTTTGTATATTTTTACCACAGGAGTATTTTCTCATGAATTACGTTATATTTTCCACAACATGTTGTAAAGATGAGAAGTGTCATTATATTATGTAATGATTAGTGACATTTAAGGTGCATTGTTAGGGAAAATTGAAGTGCACGTACAAGACTTATTTATTTAATGTACTATCAGATTATTTTCTAATTCGATGAAGGGAAACATCACTTTTGCACAGTTGTGGTTTTGTCTAAGCGATCGATACTTTTGTGATTTATTCGTTCCTTTCACTCGATAAATCATTGTTCTTTATCCCGTTGATTTTTCTACGCGCTGTATCATCTCATGGCGGACAATATCAATACCTCTCAGTATACGTGATTAATGTTTAAAGAAGGTTTAAAGGGATAAACTCAATATTCTTGTAAATTTTTTATGTTATATTGTGCAAAATATGATAGCGTTGTAGAAATATGCATAAAATGTAAAGGCAAAAAATATCTTAAATCTTATAGAAAAACAGGTTAAGCATGACAGGAAAATAAACAAATTTTCTTTATCTTTACCTTTTTCTTGTTATAGACAATTGTTTTGTCTACTTTTGTCTTTAACGATGGTTAAGATTGAACCGAATTCTAATACAATCATATAGACATTGCACAATTCATGTGGAGCAAAACATGATTGACGTGATTGATTACGTAAGAATCGAGTTAAAAGTAGGATAATTAAAATTAAAAAAGTTAAAAGTAGGATATATAAAATAATACCTGATCTTGGAAGCTGTAAAATGCTTATAAATTCTTTCGCCGTCGACTGTCATCTGATACTGCGTAATAACTCGATCTTTAAGCATTAGAAGAAATTGCTCTCGTAGTTTTTAAAAGATTTTTGCACCGACGCTCTCTAAATATTTCTCGAGTGACGCAGCTGCCTACGATTCGTTAGTAATTGTTCCTATTACAGTTGCGCGTCCCGTGACCGCGAGCACGTGGCACTAATTACCTTTTCTACTATAAAGCAGAGATATTTTATGACGTCGGTGGCTCACAGCCTGAGGGGCAACGTGCGTGAATTTTTGGCTCTAATTACCCTACGAAACTCTACCCCTAACTCTCAATTTACCCGGCGCGTAACTCTCCTTTGCTGATCGTAAAATTTGCAGTCCACTTTGCATGTAGTAGCCGATGATATTTCTCTTTTTAATGAGACGGAATTGTAAAAATTGTACCGCGTAATTGAGTAACTGCGTTTCTTTTTTTTTTATATGTCTCGTGCATAATTTTTCTGCCCGGGATTATAAATGATATTTATGAACATTTGAATCTGTCTACATTGGCGTATAATTTATAATTATATTGGTGTTATATTCTTGACATAAATTGTTTCAGTTCACTTTAAGACCGACGAGAAATATCCGTTACTTTTGGAAAATCGTTTGAAGTGTTTCTACACTTCTGCATTTTAATGTTTTTGCACGATATTATCAAATTCTTCATGCGCCTATTTTTAATTTTTATATTCATCAAATAAGAGGCTTAACATAATTCTAGAAGTGACGCAAAATTTATATATTTATGTCATCATTGAGTTTCTTTTAAATACATTCTTACGTCAAAGATGTTGAGGAAAATTAGCAAAGTTTGAGCTGTACCAAGATTAGATCCTGAGACCAGAGTAATAGTAATTATTCTAAGAGAAATTGTCTTAGGCGACGTTTCTTAGCTTGGAGTTAAAGTTTACACACTGTTTAAGAACAGCATTGAAACAAGCCTGTATACAATGTATTTTAGCCTCAGTGTGATGAGTCGTATGGTTTTGGTGTTGGCTGATGAATTTTTAACTATCATGGATGCAATTAGTTAAAAAACATCATACTTTTAACGTTATTATCGTTTTTATCTGATACTTGAAATAATTTTTATTCAATACATAACAATGGTAAAAATAGACTCGTTTCTTAAATTAGATCTACCTAATGATTTTTAAGTGGTACCGGTCTAAATAATGTTGCATTTTTTTTCTGAAGCTCAAAAATGTCACAATATAGAAAATACGAGATATAAGAGGAAAAAGATATAACATTAAATGTAATGATTTTAAGAAACTTGCATTCGATGTTGCAATGTGAACAGAATTTCCTATGGATTTAACCACTTGCGCTATAAAGATGTGCTACGCACGTCGAGATGCTTTCGTTCCAAAACCTCCAGCGACGTGTATATCATGTCTATAGGCATTTGTTGGAAAAATAAAAACAAGATGTCCGTCACGTTGGTTAACAGTTAGATATTTTAGGTATGTTGTACGGATTTTTAGGTGTAATGTAACGCCTTACCGCACGTTATATTGTACAGTGCGGTACGGCAACCGAAAGTTAAATCGTAGCGCAAGTGGTTAAGAATGGGAAAGCTGGTAAATATATTCTTGTTTTATGTCTTGACACGAAGAATCGTCATTTTGACTGTTTCAAATTGATTAATTATTCCAAATGCATATTTAGTTTTGCTCATTCTTGCTTTTTCTTATAGAATATGTTTTTTAAAATAGCTTTCACTTAAAAATATATTATTTATACGACTTAAAAATTGGTGTAATATAAAAATATATTTTTTAATAAAAATTCTTACACAAAATAACGGAAATATAGATCGATTTAATTTAAGATATTCGCGATAAAACCTAGAAAACTGGTTTTTTAAATCGAAATATTGACACTATTTTGATTTTTTTTTGCCTAAACGCAGCGTTTCAGTTTATTTTATTAGATGTGTTAGGTTGGAAAAAATTATATTTGAAGACAGCAAATTACAATCATTTGAAATATGAGCATTATTATCCTTTTTCATATCAGTTGCCAGTAATCGGAAAGGCAATTAGTGGCCCGCGAGCTGTCAGAAAACTTGAAAGATATGAGAAACCACTTATTGGGCAGTGCTTAATAAAGTTTGGAGACATTTCATGCGATGCAGGGTTAGTGGGTATATTAACAGACAGGAAAAGTTTTTATTCTGCGTTGTTAAATGACGAATTTATTCGATAATTTACTGTGCTATTTTTGGATTGCTGCGTAGATGAAATGTAAAAAACAAAATGTGTTTCAAATGCTCTTTCGAGAATTTCACGAGAATGACAATTTTTCCGGATTTCAATTCACAGATGTACTATTTTAGAGAACATTTTATAGATACCAATGATACATTCGCATTGTAAAAGTAAAGTAAAGCATTGTAAAAGTAAAAAAAAAACTAAAAGTAAAAACTATATAATACTGCGTAATTCATTGTAATTAAGGAGGAACCACATTATTCATAGAATGATCCAATACATTGTTTACTATATGTCGATTGTCAGGTCGATGTCAATTTCAATACAATATTGAATAAGCAATGTTATTGCTTATCGTGTTAAGATCTTTGAGAAGAAAATACATGTTTTATTAACGAATTATAATCGATATTAATAATCTTGGTTATTGTGCGTGGTCTTGTGAATATTTACTATAAGAATATATGTCAACTAAATAACGTGCAAAATTCTTCAAGCACAGGCGTTTGGGGCCTTGATTATCTCTCTTCTCGCTACGTAGTTTATTTTTAGTGATGTACTTATTCGTTGTATATGTTTCTGCATAACTGTATATGAATACATTATATAATTCAGTGCTTCTAGTGAAATAGATGTAGTAAAATGGTGTTGATAAAAATATGTTTCATTAAAAAGTTTGAAATATATTTACAGACTATTAAAACCATTTTTGACAGATGAGACTTGAAGTGAATACAAAACTGGCCGTCGTACTTCCTTACAAATAGATACGTCGTATTTCTTAGCTCTTCATCAAATTCTCTAACGATCATTACTCGCAAAACTTAAAGCCTTTTTTTCTAACTAGACTGCTGGACTGCTCACATCCGACCGTCCTCGCAGTGTCCTAGACAGTGCCCCAGTCACCAATTTTTCCATACACAAGCACGCATATACATTCATACGTTCGAGGAACTAGGAGACTCGAAATTCCTATCCGCCTTATATACATATTTTGCGGCGGATGACGCAACCGTCCGCCTCGAAGGTTGCATTATTATTACGATATATTATTTCTATCCTACACTCGACGCGCGGGAAATCCCTATCCCAAGCAAACATCCTGAGTACCGTTCAAAATTCTCGCACACCACATAGGTATACTTAGTAAACTACCAAGAATATTATCGTCCCAGATATGTAATTAAGTACCACCGGATGTACACCGTTTCTTATTTATACTCAACGGATGTTATCAGCGTTCTTAAACATTTTCCTAATACATACCATGTTTTGAAATGTATTCAGTTCTCACGTGTCCCGATATTTTATACACCGCACTACTACAAGAAAAATGGATCATGTTACCATCCATCTGATATCCGAGTTGTTCCCACTTGCGTGAGACATTTCACCAGAAGCTTTCCGCGTGACAGTGACTTGGAACTTCAGAAATAGTGTCCCAGAAAGCTTATAAGCGATGCACAAATACGTAAAGGTAGTGATTCCCTCAAGAATTTCACCCTTCTGTTGCTGAATACCGTGCATAATACTGAGTTATAATGTGGAACTACATATATGCTTACCCTCCAACGTCAGTAATTCAGACCGCGATGAAAACTTTATTAAGGACCGCTTTATAAACATCACCTTTTACGGAGCAGTTTTAGCAATTATTACGCATAAGTGATAATGGAAACGTTATTAATTGCTTCTCACGTAGACCTACCGACGCTGAGGCTTATCATATGGCACTGATTAATTACTGTGACCGATATCGGGGTACCTCATTCTCGGTGTACTTTGCCCAGCACGATTAAGTTTGCCGTACCAACAGTACCGTACAAATTGCTCGTCTTCGAGACCTCCGTAGTTTTGCCTTTTAATTACCGCCGTATCGCCTTTGGTGCCTACGCGGAAACGAAAACTTTAATGAAGTACTCCATTTGACCTTGTCGATTTTATATTGTAATCAAGAAGATCACGGAGTCGTGCTCGAATTAAACGAGAAGACTCCCCGCGAGAGAAAGATCGCTAATTCCAAAAGGGACGGGAAAGCATGATATTAACACTAAAACTATCAGCCACTTTCTGGACACATTTATGTGTACCACGTATAACTTTAACCCATTATATGCCAAAACCAAGTGCATACTTAAATAATGCACCAATTACTTAATTTCCTACAATAAGCTAATTAGAGGAAAAATATTTTCATTGCGTCTATAACTTTTATAGCAGTTAATACAACATTTAATTATAACAATCGAAACTTTCCACTGCTCAGGTAGAAGTAAATAAAAAATCAAGCGTGCTAAAAAAGGGATAGAAAAAGCGACAAAGGTAAATAATGGGTTAAAGAAAAAGGGTATTAAGAAGAGATATCGATAGATCGATGTAATGATTGACACTTTGCGATGGAATCATGGGTAATTTCATAAAATTCCTGATTACAAACCACAGCAATTTTTTTAAGAACCGAGGGACCGATCACTTTGATGGCTTCGGTAGGTTTATTGTTAATACTAGATCTGTGAACGTGTTTGATATACCTGTCTCTAAGGACAAGCGTTAATTTGATGCACGAGCAAAAGCACGATGCATGTCTTTAGTTTTGACATTTACTTTGTGAGAACTTTTTGATCTCGTTTATATTCATTACTGAAACAATGCTTTCATGGTTCACGCCAATTTACTAGGATCAATACTGAACATACGATTGCATTTAGTTAAGAAAATAGATATAAATGATCGAGACAAGTACTACAAGAAAAACCACATAGAGAACTTTTAAACTAGGAGGCTTCGATGATAATAAATTTAGATATATATCTGCCTTGTTAAATGGTTAAAAATCAGCATAAATGATAACAGAAAAATGTAAACAGTTGTTGTAATTGCTTACGAAATTCCAAATGCGCAAAAATGATGTCCTCCGTAAATCTAGCGTTTATATCGTTTGGAGTTGTGAAAGAAATATTTGTTTTGCCCAACTTAAAAGCACGTTCCTTATTGTACATTCTAATTATATCCTATGTTTTATTACTACGGATTATTAACGCTTTCGCTGTAGTCGGTCTGGCCTTCTGACCACTGTTACTAAATCTGCCGCTTTGCCATAAGTCCATAGTTAACGCACATGCAGTTTTTAGCATTCCTGTATTGTATATTACATTTGGTAGATTTATTTTCATAATACGTTCGTTAACAGAAAGTGTTTGTGTGCGAAAAAGTTTTTTTTTTTCACTATATTAGACAATTTTATGTTTAATTGAGCATTAAAGTAAATGTCCGGGTTTATAATATTTGACCCTTTGCGGACGTATTGAATTTATACATACGTGACATACTAGTCGGAATTAATTTCCGTTAAACAAACAGTAATACACAATATACAAGATTATGAAAGAAAATGATTAGACATATTTTTACACAATAATATGTTTTAATTTAATGTTTTTATATAAAAATTATATTTTATATTTCTCCATCGTATGGTATCTTTCAAAGCAATGTCTAATATGAAGTCCTGGTTTTCGAGAACATGTGTTGCAAAAATAATTAGTTCGACGTCTTCAGCGCTTAATTTTTCTATTTGAACATACAGAGCAATCTTTACTCTTTGCACACAATGCAGCAATATATGTAGTTTGCCATTAAGCCTTTCCTATTTATCCGAGGACACTGGTCTTTCTGATTTTGGAGATGCTCTATTACGAAAATCATCTACAAGTTATTCCACCAATTTCTGGACAAACATAAAATGTGACATAGGCATCTTATTTTCTCTTCTAGCTGACATCTTATGTAAGATGTACCTATTGATTGTACATACCTCTAACCCCTAGAAAAAAAAATATTTTCCACCATTTACATGATCTTCTTATAAAACAATATGAACTTGCCAACTGGTCAGCCTTATGGACACCTCAGCTTCGAATTCTACGAAGTATCTCCGAAGCTTGTCGATCCCTTGCGCTCGAGAAGCGACTCACTCGCCACGGCGTCTTGCGTGGCGAGTAAGGGGTGGCAGTCTTTGTTTAAATTAGGTTTTGTTATCTCCAATTAATAGGAGCAGGGTATTGGTTCGTGAATAAGTTCCTTAGCGGTTTATGTTTTTTGATAGGAAGTGTAAACCGATATATTCTAAATGGAGATTAAGATAAAATGAATACAATGTAAGATCAGTATGGTTCTTTGCTGAGAGTGGATATACCCGCAAAAGGTGAAGAACGCTACGTACAACGTGCATTCTGACAATCAGGAGTCGTCGCTGATAAATAGAATCCAATAAATCTTTCTTTTTTTGGTTCAAGTCCTGCAGATCTGTTTTTTTCCAAATTTATTTTTGGCACCGACTGCTAAGATTATTTGGCCTAGAACCTTCTGTTTAGGGTGAGTTCCAAACCACCAGAGTTACAGTGTACATATTACATAGAAAAACCAGAGGTGATTACTGATAAATACTCAAATCTCGATTTACACGCTATTCCTCTTACGTAATTTTTTGACTTGTAGATAGCACTTCTGTTGAAACGATAGATATTTTGTACAACTTTAATGTTCTGCAAATCTTTTTTCATTCTACTTATTACATCATTCTGATTATAAGTGGTTAGTGTATCTGGTAATATTAGCGATAATCAAATATCATTTACTACATCAAATAATTAGGAGATCGCAAAATTATAAAGTGCAACTGCAGATATTGCCTCGAATATTCAATGAATCCAAAAATTTCAAGATATATCAAACTGTTGAATGGAAATATCAAGAAATTTAGGCAATGTAATTGAAAACATTATAAAGTAAAAGTTATTCAAAAAAAGAATAAGCATAAGAACATGAAATTAAAGAACAACACAAGTGATAAATACTTCTAGTGATGAGGAAAGTAACTATCAATGGAATCAAAGAAAAGGGTTAACTATTTTAGTGTACAGTCTGCTGGCAACAATAACAAGTAAGATTTTATTTTTTTCCGAACTTTCATTTTTCTTGCAATATCCGAAATTAATATTTATACAACATAAGTGGACTTTTCCTTCAGTCATTCTTTTTTTGTATTTGTGTACTCTATATTCGCTATTTCTCATCGCAACAAAAATTGCATGGTATAAAAGACGAAACTACACATAATGCACATACATATTCACGTTATATTGTTTACTATAAGGTGCATATTTAAACGGATAGAAAATATTTTCACCTACTCGTGAAGCTCTTACTAACAAAGAGTGCTCAATCTTATACTTATACAATCAACTTTCACGTGACAATTGACAATTATTAACAATAACTATCTTTAAAATATCAACACTATTTTATCATAGATTATAATAATCCTTCCTTTATTAAAATACATTCTTTATGTACATATTGCAGTACTCGTATACATGTTACATGATATACTTTATACACTGCATAAAATGCCAAAAGCCAACGATTCCAAATCTCTTCTTTCTAACAATCTATATTGAATAACCTTTCTATTTTAGTTTATGGTACAACAATTTTTCATATAAATATCGTTTTGATCGAACGTTTGTTTAAACGAGTTTTATAACAAGCCCTTACACTGACGTTATAAGGTACGAGATATTTAGTAATAACGCGACCGTATAAGACAAATGTCTTGCACAATTTCAAACCCGCGGTTTGACTTTAATAGACAAGAGAAAATGGGGTGGTTTACCTCGGCTGTGTTTGAACTTGACTTTTTGAGAGATTACCGGGCTTTAGGTGAGGGTAAAGTTCGCGCCCGTCGAGTCCCGGTTATCATTTCATTATTTCCATTAATTTAATATCCGTCGAGCTGCGATCCCCGACGACGGTCACGCGGAAGAACGGAATGGAGGAGAGGAGGAAAAAGTGGGAGTGAAAAAGCGGGAGGTCGAGGCATCTGACTTGTTAATTTTTCCCGCATAAATTTCATTTGGCTCGTGAGCTTTTAATTGATTCGACCGAAGCCCCGACCGCAGGAGAACTAAGGGCCGACATCCGTCTGGCATGCACCGCTGATATCGTTACCGATTTCCGTCATCACCGACGAATCTGTTTTAAGTTATTAAAATGATGTATACTTTTCCTTGCACGATCAATTTCATAATGGAACTTGACATTTTGATTGAATTTAGATAAACACTAGTACTACCAAGACCGTCGCTCTGACAGTTTTCCAATTTATCGCTTAAAAAATATCGATATAATTTATACATCGTTCTAGAATTTGGTGACGACTTTTAATGAAATTTAAGAACAGCTATATATTCCTTTTGAATATACATTCAGCCATTTTAACTTCTATAATCGGCAAGACTTGTACCTGTTTATACCAAGACCTCTCAAAATGACAGCCTTAGCAATTCGAAAATTTATTGCAACTTATGAACCATTTATGCCATGGTAGACATCAATACTGATTTACATTCATTTATACATCGCCTTGAAACATTTCCTAAAAAAATTCGAAGTACATTTTTCGTATAAAGTTATGTTAAATGAACTACATCTGTTCATAAACCAACTCCACTAACTTCAGCTCAACTATTATAATGGAATATACTTTTTTCTGATCATGACTGAGTAGATGTAGTTGACCAAATGGCCCGCAAAAATAACGTAAAAGCAGGTCACGAAAATATAGAATGTAGTTGCTGCAGAAAAGAAGTCCCTTCCCAAACAACAAGAACCGAATTCAATGGATTGTACTCCTGAAAACTCCAAAAAAAGTCATTTGGAACGCAAATCTTGCCAAATTCGATTGAGCAACAAAAAAAAGCGATTTGTACCTATAATGAATGCAACAAATATGTTTGTGGCAAATATTCATCTAAGATAAAATGTATTTGTAAAATGTGTGCCTCACAGTAATTTCATACATGTCAAATGTGCTATGCTATAAATGCAAATAGAAACGGCTTTTGTTTATTCTTTTTTATTAATAATTAATGAAACATTCTATTAAATGTTATTTTTGTTAATTCGTATTCTTTTATTTACGTAAACTAAGCCAAAAGTTACAATGAAAGGCATGACCAAAAATCCATCAATTTGTCGGGTGTGATAAAACTAGGTACGTATTTAACGTCGGTAGTTCTAGTGTTAATGTAGTAAAATTTCAAATTATATTAGTTTAAAAGACAATTTCTCGTTATAGATCAAAATGACGGTAATATAATGATAATCATCTTTGTTTTTATGCTAATAGAAATAAATTATACCTGGTTCACAACACTACATTATCAGAGAAAAAGAAGTTGATAGGCAAGAAATTTCTGTGAAAGATAGATCATGTTATTAAATGTTATGAATTTAAGACGCATGTTATTGTAGCGCATGTGGGTATATTGCTGATTTAGATTATTCCATTATTTATTTTGCGAGATTATTATAACAGCTAAATTAATAATTATGACTGGTATTAACTGCAATATGAGCGCAAGCGTATTGTATTTTTTCATGATATAAACGTATGTTTCAAAACATTCATTTATAAAAATTCACGATAAAACTAAAAGCATAGACATTTTTATCACTTTTTTGTATGGGTATTAACCAATGCCTGTTACCCTCACGAAACTCTGGTTGAGTAATTATTATAAAGCGATTAATCAGTGCACCGGAATAAGGATACAGAGTGTCGATCTGTAATTAGAGATAAGATAATGTTTATCAAGGTAATAATACTTATTGACAATGAATGTTATAATAAACAACAGCATCTGTTTGCACATTAAACTCCTGTAATTCTTTTAAGCGTGCTTGCAAATCATCATCTTCACCAAGTATACTTATATGTTAGACGCAAAACCTCTTCGTCATCTCTACACATCATCCTTTTTATATCTTCAATATAATTCAATTACGCACCTAAAGCTGGAAATATTACGGCCACATAAATGAAAGCGGTAATTATAACAATAACCTCGCACCTTGGTAAAGCAACACGTTTGAAAAAAAAAATTCAAAATATTCATTGACAGAAAATGCGTGCTGGTCTAAAATTCTGCGTATATACAAAATGAATTACGATAATATCGCGCCCTGTGTAAAGCGTTCAACAATCGTATCGAATTCATGACGAATTGCACGATTTTGGGGAAAAAAATCCGTGTGAACACTCATGCGAATAAAGTGGATCGATTCACGTAGCTGTTGGCGATACTTCTTCTTCGCCACAAATGGTATATATTCCACGACCCTTACGGAAGGTACGCGATGCAAGAACTCTCAGTCTCTGTAGAGTAGAGGAGAAGGGCCCATGAAGCCTAATTAAACGTGGTACCTGATGATGAGAGAGAGCAGGGCGCTGCGCGATAGGGCGCGGAGGGGTGCTCATAAGGGGAAGTAAAAATGAAAACAAAGAGACCTAAAACCCGAACGCTCTCCCTCGCGGTACTGCCACAGGAACGTACACCTGTGCCTATAAGTACTAGGACAATCAAACGACATGAACTCATTTTGAAGAGTTATTGAGAAATGATTACAAATTTGAAAGATTACTAAGGTAAAAACACCAGTAGTTGACACTGTAGTAGTACTTGGTACTTTAAAAAAAAAAGTAATTAAATAAGGAAATCAAAAGCTGGAATACATCCATCTTCATTAGTCTATATAGCATTGCTGTTCAGGTGCTTAATTGCGAACTACTGCGCATAGTCCGCTATTGAGAACTATCGTAGTGACTGGTTAATCAAACTCCTACGTGACTTTTACGTTTCTCGCGTATTTTCTTATATGAATCGCTAAGGCCTTGGTTAAAATATGAGTATTGCAAGTTTATATTATTACCAGGACTGATTCATTTTGCTCCTGCCCCCTATGACAACTAGTGAAACAAAAAGATGTCAACTATTAAATTTTTTGTTACAGTTGGGTGTCAACTATTGAATCAAATTTTGCTTTAAAAAAAAATATTTTGTACAACCGCCATCGGGAATGAATACTTGTTTTAATATAATAGAAGAATAGTTTGTGCAGCGACTACTAATCAATCATTTTCCATAAAGTGAACTTATCCTGAGCTATGCAAATGAATCGGCAAAAAATTACTTAAAGTGTCAACTACCGGTACCTTTACCTTATATTGTTTATTAGTATATTTGATTCTTGTAATCGTTCGTTAAAATTATTTTATGTAGGGGCTACCTGCTCTTTAAAAGCAAATCCCATATGACTCGAATTACATTGTGTTTATCACGCGGAAAATCATCCAGAACTGATGAACAAGATTTGAATTTGAATCATGCATATAATGATGCCATTAATAAACCATTGACCAATAATTTACTTTTTCAATTGGCCACAGTTCTAAGTCTACGAGGATTCTCAGTTATGTATGTTGAACCTATTTCACTCTTCGTTGTAAAAAAGTTCAGATTATCTTGCAACTAATGTTATAAACATTTACAAAGGCGAATACGATTGTGAAGATGGTTTGCAGAAAATTGTTCATGCAATGGAAGATGAAATGGATCAAGTTTTTTTTTTACATTACCATACAAATACATAATGTAATCCAGGACGTCTTGCAATCCTATGACAGGTAATTTGCAGATTATCTATCTTATTTTGTAACCTCATATTATACCTTATCCTTTTACAAGAGATAACAGTCTGTTTCGCAAAATAGATTTATAATACGTTGAAATGATGCATGTACAAAATGATTTTCCGCTAAGTACAAATCAGCATACAATTCACATGCATGAACTACGGTCCATAGAGTTTGACTATAAATCAGTACCATATTTCTTTTTTTTTTCTGTGTTATAATAATGGTGCATTTTATCACTAATCTAATAAATGTTAAGTAGTAAATTTTAGTAAACTTTTGTAAACTTAATAAACGTTACTAAATGTTTTAGCATTTCAAAAAAAATGATGCTTGCGGACTAATAAAACCATACTGTTATTGCACTGTTCGAATTATATTGAACTGGAATCCTTATAGCAAGCAAATAAAGAGTTTGTATAACATGAGTTTAGAGACATGGTACATGTTAAATGGTTACGAATGCTTGTCCACAAACATATCAAGTAAAATAAAACGATATTGCCCATTTCGTTCGACCACTTTTGCATTCTGCAAACTGAAACTGATTTTTTATCCTTCAACGCCACTTCAAAATTATGATGTGTAGGCCGTTGAACTCATTTTGACGCCGACTACTGCATCGCGTTATAAAAAATGCACGTTAACATGCAAAAAAAATTCGATGACATTTAAAGAAAGGACGTTGAAATGACTTTCACAGAATTTGTTGTCATCGTCAGATGCAGGCCTTAATACCATGTAGATTGAATTTAGTAATTTTTTTTTACTTCCCATAGCAGCGGAAATAATTTAGGTGCTCAAGTTACAAGTAATACCTTGTACATAATAAAAACAAAATTTTTTTTCCAACCCGTTGGTCCGTAACAACTCTCACTTGTTTCTTTAATCAATTATGATATTTCTTATACAACGCATTGTATAATTTTTCTAATGCTTCTAAAAAATTACATAAGTAAGACCTTCATTTTATACAATCTTTTCGGATTTGATTTGTTCTATTAGTTCCAAATGTTGTTTACACGTAAAAGTGTAGCATACATATTTTACCTCGTACCACGTAACACGGACTGCTCGTAATCAATGGATGATCAGTGTCTGGTGGTGCTTTGTATTATGGAACCAAATGAGAATAGAGTGATAAGTAAATAAATGATGTCATCATACATTTTATACAAAGCTAAAAAGAAATATTAAGTCAACGTGTACACGTATGCTTTAATTTATAATAATGCAACGTTTTAATTTAATATACGTCGTAGGGTACAGTTCTATGTCTAATAATTAATTATTCTATTGGTCCTGCGGGGATATAAGGGGACTGGCACAGATATTTTTTCTTTTTGTAAATAGTATTATTCGTTTGGTACATTACGTCGTTCATCTCACCATTTAGTTTCGTTTTACGAATATTATTCAATAAGTTGTCTCACCGAAAGTAAATAACTGCGTTATATTTCTCTATGTTTGCCTAATCCACAATTTATGTGACTACAATTCGAGATTAATTACAAATTTTGCTATTAACAGATTCTTCCTACCTGTAAGACCAATAGAACTCTACATATTTTACTTTTTATTTCTTCTTTACTTTATACTTATAAATTTCGGTTTGCCATTAATTCTAAGATATGTTGCACATACATTCTACTTTATAATACTTTTATATATAGTATTGCTCCATTCGTTTGTCATTGTATTTCCTTTTCACCTCAACTCGATAAGGAATGCGCTGACGTCTTCTAAACATCGCTTTGTAAATAAATATATATTAAAAAGGACGCTTTACCCGAATGAAATGTTCTTTCAACTTTAATAATACAAGTTTGTACGATACATTTGAAAAAATAGTCACAGAGCTACTATATTAGCGTACCGTTCAAAGTTATTACACACTCGGAAGCAACTATAGCCGCGTACACCGTCGTTAACAGTTTGATAACTCAAATTGCAAGAAGACCAACGTATTAATAAGTCAAATTGTACGCTAAGTATAAAAAACCCAAAATTTGCATACCACGCATTCGATCCATTTTCCTAATGCGTGACGTTACAATAACATTAGCAAGAGTCGTATCGATCCAAGGAAACTTTCGCGTTCTGTACGTGACCAGCATGCGTCCCGATAATTATGAACTCTGCTGTACACTCGCATCAGCAGGAGCGCTTCGTTATGCGCCACCCCTGGCACGCCTTTCTCTCAGTCGAGTGGAGTTTCAAACTGTCTCCTGCAGCTGGAAAAAGCGCGGGGCGACGAGGACCAGGGGAAAAAAATAATCCCACCCTCGTTCTCGCTCTCCGATGACGTCTGTCAGTCGGCTGCTACCCCCGCTCGTAGACGCCTTGAGTGCTCCCGCGAAACGCTCGTGTGTTTTCGTTCATCAGCCCGGAAAGCGCCGGTTGCCTCCTGGGCCAAGGTGAGTTTCGCCCCGACGAAACGGAGACGATACCACCGGCAGTCCCCTCTTTCTACTAACGAAATGTGGATTTCGAAACCTGCGGATGAAAATTCATTCCGCTCCTCTCCTCCTTTCACCTTCTCCTCCTCGGGAAGCTTTCACTGAACGAACGCCGCGCTTTCGAGTGATCTCAAGATGGAGATTGACGGGGGCATTGAAAATCCCCCCTCGCGGCTCTACGAATCGCGCCTCTAAATGTTTTCCAGAAAAAAAAAACTGTTAGGCCTCTATAGCTAAGGGCAACCCTCGACTGTGTATAACTAATGGTAACTTTTAGGTGACGTATTGTACGTAGCATATATCTTAACACTAAACCTACCAGTCACTTTTTGGACATATTTATGTATACAAGGTATATCCTTAAAGAGAAAGGGTGAAGATGAAAGGTGGATAGTTTATGGTAGAATCATGGAAAATCTCAAAAAATTCCCGATAACGAAATACAACAATTTGTCTAAAAAAAAAGGATTGACCGATCAATTTCACTGCTTTCGTGGATTTAGTGTTAAATTAGGTATTTTTTTACCGGAAATTATTATATTGCTAATTATACCCGTTTTGTTATCTTCTTTTTATGATATACGGTTGCGCAAGGGTTGGGGTTAAAGTACGATCAAAGTGTTGATGTTTTATAATTCAGGATAACTTATTCGTAACTTATCATCGTGTATATGCAACTATTGAATTATGAGCTAGTTGAAGGAGGATATACAGTTTTTGCGTGTGGCGTATAAGCTGTTTTTTTTGCATGAGAGGCGTCCAATTAATTCTGTTTAAGTGTAAAGGAATGAGAAAAATATAATGCGTGTTACTTACTTATCGCAAGATGCGTTAACGAAATGTTACTTTCTTTATCAATGATATGATATAATTTAACATTAACAAACGGTTGAACGGTCAAAGGTTTAAATATAACCCTAATATTAAACTGCGTTGTAGCGGATAAGAATTTTACACATTTTCAGTAAACTGATCGATTTAAGGAATTTTTAGAAGATTTAAAGAATTGAAACTGAAACGATTTAAAGAAACTCAAGCAAGAAGATTCTTACCGAAAAAAGTAGAAGAGTTACAATAAGCGTATTATCTGTGCTACAACTTTGGTTGAGCAACCACGCTAGCTCGATGATTTCCGCTATCCTTCGAGGATTATTATTTATAACCCGAAGCGACTTCGAGATCTCGCGCGAGAAGAAAAAACATTCGCGCTTAAGAGCGAGCACTCCTCAACCATTCGTTATTTATCTCCCGTCGCTGCTGTTCGGGACGCGTGTCGCAAACTTTTCAATTTCGAAATGAATGGCGAAATATAAGCTGTACAAGGATAGGAAGAAAGAAAATTATAGGTCTCATACCTCGTAAAAGGTAGTCTCCCGAGAGTACGTCGAACGAATCTTTCTTTTTCCTCCACACCCCGCTATCTGCCACGGCGTCAAGGCAAAAGAAAAAAACAGGAAAGCCCGAAGAAGTAGGAAAGAAAGAAGGCGGAGGATAAAGGAAAAGTAGGGAAAAGGGCAATTCGTTTTCATTACCCACTCCTACTCTCTTGGCAACTTCGATGTTACCCGTAACGCACAAATTTACATCATCCTCTTGCTATAGCATCCTTCATCTTGTCTTATAGTCCGAGTGGTAGGGCGGCTGGCGGGAGGAAAACGGAGGATTTCTTTTCATTAACTTTCACCGGTAGCTTCCACGTCGTCCTTTGCATAACCCCCGCTCGTTAACGGGCCCTGATGTTGGTTCAATGTACTTACGTAATCAGCAAATTGTTCCATTGTCCGGAATCAGGGAGATTCCTCCTGGCGAAAGGACCTGACCGTCTATGTCGAAGATCAATAATTTGGGAGTAACGAAGTTAACCGACCGTTAAGAATCGTCGCTTTTTACCGAGTGAAAGCACAGAGGGGGGTGGCGGGCGTTTATAAACGTAACGCCGGGTGAAGTTATTCGACTTCGTCGGGGAAGTTTCCCCGAAGGAGATACTCGAAAGCAGTGGTACTTTCAACAACAGGAACCGCAACTTCAACGTTCCAATTAGTCGAATTCTAGAGTCTGTTGGAAGATAGTTCGGATTCTATAAATAACGCGAAGATAATTACAAAGCGGTTCATTCCAGCGGAACGACTCTGCGTGCTATATCAGATTTCTGACTGCGATAAGGTATCGATTTGCTATAGAACAGTAGCCTGTCTATCCAATGTGAAATTCTCCCCAATAAATGGAATTTCAAATAGGGGATGCTCGTAAAATATAGATCGATTTTAGGAAATGATTGAATTGATTAAGGTGATATGCTTGTATAGCAAATTTTATATTAAGTATACGTTCCTAGCATAGTGTGCGGTTAGAGTAATGTAGATGTAGATGTAGATTATCACTGCGTAAAAATGCACGTTTTATGTGTACTTTAATTATTGGAATAACTATTATGTAGAATTAAAAACTACATTTTTAAATCATATACAAAATACTGTTTTGGAAGAGGTGATGTGTGCTAGAATTCCTTGTACGACAATATATGTTTAAAATAGAGTGTGAAACTCTATTCACATATATTACGAATTATAAATTTGGTTTGATTATGTGTTCTTGTTAAAAGATATCGGAAAAAAAATGCCTGAAGATTTTAACTAGAGATGAATTTATTATCTGCAGAACTATACAAAGGGACTTGATAAATAAAACATCATATTTCCTAAATAATTAAATTTTGTATCTATAATTATAAACACTTTTATTTTTTGTTCCCCCGAGTGCTATTAATCATTCAAATTTGTAGTGGCAACCTTCGTATAACGCGGTGCAGAAATTGTTACAGCCCTCCTATATACTGTATTCGTAGAACATGGTTTTTATATCACACGACTTAATGAACTTAGGTAACCCTCGTATGACACAAATTTCTCCATCACGATATTTTGATTGAAATAAAAAAGGACTTTATTTATGCGAAATTTAAATTATTTAAAAAGGCTTGGAACAGATTTATTTTGTTAACATATGTATGTTGATTAATGTTATTGTTATTATTATTACTGAACGATATCCGCATTTACGGATGGACATGATACAGGACTTCTTTCCTTGATTTGTGTGAGCTCCAGATTTCATTTAAGACGGCTTAGATCCAACATATAAGGATTTAACTGCGCTGTAATAGAGTTTACTGTATCTATGGATTTTATACGTTGCGCTTAAATAAATAAGGATATTGCAAGATATTGGTGTTCATTATTACAGTCTATAAATATTTAGCTTTAGTTTGAATCTTTATTTTTAGTTTAATTTTTAATATTACCTTAAGAATATAATGTGTATTTAGTGGGATTCATGTTTCCACGCATATGCCAAACAGTGCTCAACATAAATTACAAATTTGTATATTGATTAAATCAATAAAAAAGAATGGCTTCTTGCATGAAAAACATAAAAATTGCAGAATAATTTTTTTTTTTACAAGGTTCCGTTTTTGGACAAAATTTCATCAAATATTTATCAACTGCGAATATCCGGCAAAATTTATATCCGACAAAATGGTTCGATTACAGACTACTTTCAGCTGTATTTTTTATTACATTTCCATTCGTGATCGTAGTCACAAATATTGCTCATGGTTCAATTGCTCTCCTGTAATCTCCGCTACGCAGATGGGTTCAATTAAAACATTCCTGCCGCAATACTTGTCACGCTAGCATCATGATTATTTATAAATCCAAATATAAACAAAAAAAGCGCTCACTGTCAAAATTCCTTATATCAAAACTTTATCCAACATACTTACATCTTCTCTATCATCAAAATCATTTTTCTCCAAAAAACGTAAGAGAGGCTTCATTATAAAGATACACGCCATCACCCCATATTCTCTAAATTGATCCTAATCCGCTTTATCTCCTACCACTACACTTACAGGGGGGATTGAATAAAGTTTAGTGCCGCAATTCTCGCAATCGTTGATCTTAAAAATCGTTCGGTTCCTTCAATTATATCTCCCACGGCGAACGCCGGCTGTAGTCAGGGACTAAAGGGCTACCGGAGCTTTTGGACAAACGAGACTTTCGGCTACGTTCACCGTCTACCTGCGTACACCCCTCGTGTTTCGTCTCATCCGAGTGTGTCTGGACAGGGTAAAAAAGGACGGGTCGGGGAGGAAGAGCGATTCATTTTCATTAGCAGTGCCGTACCAAGTTTGAACCGGACGAGGGGTAGTCAGGAGTGGTTGCCGCCTCCTGCTCGTCTGGTTGGCTCGGTCCACGAGAGAATTCCACTTGCAGAGTAAGTACGAGAGGAACGCAAGTTGTAGCAGCAGGTATCACCCGAGTTCCACCGAGATGCCTGTACCTTGCCGGCGTGTAGGCGCAGAGGTGCGTGCGTGTGCGGGGTGGTTACGCGTGGGTTGCCGCGGAGGGATGGGCAGAGCTGCGCTTATACCGGCTGAATGGCCGATATACGCGCCAGTGGTTTTCAAATTTCGTTTCCGCCGTGCTCAGGTCGGAGAACGAGGAAGTTATCGACTCTCGCGATTCTACGCCGGTACATTCGAGGTGCTTTCCAATCGCTTGATCCGGTTGTCTAGATAAAAACGAGTCCGCCACGTTAATCGTTAAACACGATTGAATATGCATTTCGTTGGTTTTAATACATATTTTAATAAACCTTCCGATGCATTTCTTTTTTTGCGACCGCGATAAGATACTTTGAGGGAGGATGAAAAATGAAGAATGCGAAAGTTATTGTTTGGAATCAGACTATTGCTGTTACTATTCTACGCGCATGCGCTCTAAGTACGTTTCAACGCCTGACTCCATTATTTAGGAAAAAGAAAATTTAGTCGGTGCATCATTAGCGTATGTGAAAGCTCAATTTTCCTGGTCACTATCACCAGAACCGTATGCATACTCAACTTTGTTTGTCACGATCATTATTCGTTAGCTACAAAATAGAAATGGAGGGTGTTGTTGGAGATGAAAATAGTAATTCTGATTACAGTGAAGAAGAAATTAGGGCATTGAAACGAAGACGAATTATTAAAATATAATCCGATACTGATGATTTTGATAATAATCAAAATAAGAGCGACAATTCGAGTAGAATGAAAAAATATGAGTTACCTAAAGTACATCAATTTTCGGATGCTTGCGGCGTAAACAAAGATGTTCAAAATTTTACTAAACAAAATGTGTTTAAATTATTTTTAAGTGATGATATTCCCCAAGACCTTGTAATAGAAACAAATAAGTTCGGTGAAAATGATCTTAGTTTCAAAGTAATTACTTTAAATAAAATAAAAGTAATTTTTGTACTGAAATGTAATAAAAAAACATTTAGTGATAAATACCTTCTCTTCATATTTTTTTTAATGATGTAAATGGGTTAAATACGGATTTTGATAAATATCTTTCTGACGTGATGTATTAAATGGCGATATTTTTGATAATTTTATACTATGAAAATAAACGGAAACCGTGGAACGCAGAGGACATTAATTGCAATCGAATAAACTCTTTCCTTATTCTATGTTCCAACCGACGAGGTTCTTTCCAAACGATTGACCCGATTGCCTAACCAAACAAAAATGAGCGGGCATAATCTATTAAACAACACTGAATATGCAAGTTGTCGAATCTACGTATGTAAAAGGAAAAATAAATGTGATGACATTATTTGGTAATTAAACTTGAATATAATAAGGATAATCATTATTATTTATATATATTTTGTTGTATTACAGCAATAAGGTAACTTGATGTTTTGAGAAATACTCAAAATTAAGGAACAAAAAGTATCGATTGAAACAAAACAAGACCTCCTTTAATTCATTGTTCAGACCTTTGAGGTACTTTTCAAGTACTACACCAAACCTTCGTGTGAAATATTATGAACGAGTATTATTCTTTAGACATAAGTAAATACGCAGGCTTTTTATCCGCTATATATTAAACATTACTTTAAAACTTTTGTGAAATTTTCCTTTGTAGAATCAAAGTAGCACGATTCGATACCGCATGGTTATCTAATATCGGAAAACGTAGAAGTTTATCGATTGGAGTGAACTGAGACTTTTGTATTATAATGTTAAAATTGTTGGGATACATTTCGGACATTATATCTAATTATTTACGTAGAAAAAAATATATTGATACTGCGCAGTAATCCGAATATAACATGTAGGCTATTATCAAACGTTTGTACATACTTTACGATATCTTCTTACGTCCCTTTTTCCGAGTTAAAGCAAACCATGCTTAAAAAATGAATAAAAAGCCAATCGCAATATCTATCGATTAATACAAGATAAGTAACATAGAGGTTGAATATTCAGACTTTAATCTGGCCAGCAAACTACTCGACTAAGCTTTTCGCATCAAAGATACTTTCTTATAATTACAAAGCACTTCCGCAGCACAATTATGCATGAAATCTCTTAGTGTAATTCCATCCGTTCTTTAGAAAGCGTTTATCGTTCTAGAAAAATATACTTGTTTCTCGTTTCACTATTTAATTCCTATTGCATGAATTTCTAACTCACTATGCTATTATTACATATTTAACAAAAATAACGTACTTTGTCGTTTTGGCAATCGTTGCCCAATGTATTCAACCATTCAAAGTACTTGACGTTCACAGAAAACGCGAATGCGCAGGATTTCACTTTAGGATCCATTGGTACCACAATACTACTTAGCCGCGAATCGCTGCGAATAACCACCGTTTATTCTAGATCTTCAACGTAATAGTACACTTAGTCAAACATCTGCACGGAAATGGATGTCTTAATAATCAAGTAATGCATTACCTCTGAACCATATAATCGCCGGAAGGTACGGCAATTCGTACTTCAAACTATGTCAAAAGCGGCGGCCCAGTGTGCGCAAAACTCAAGCACGTGAAAACTTATCCTGAAAAATATCAAGGCAGCGAGAATATTGCCGGCGTTCTTCCGCGCGCGCGGTGAAAAAAATAAAACGAAAATCGAGGCCCATGAAAGCCGCCCTAAAGTTGGCCGAAATTTGCGTCGCACAGAAAAGGTACCGCGAGGCGAGAGAAAGAGAGAATTTCGTGCATGTAAGTTCCCCAGCTCCGCGCATTGCAGGTTCACGTGCTTTGAAAGCCACTGGCCTACACGGTGATACCTATACTTTAGCCGTACTTCAGGCAATCGTACAGTCCGACCGTTACCCAGAGGCAGGCCGGCGTGGAGGGTTGAGGGTTGCCAGTCGCGGGGGTGTAAGTGCTGTTTCGTGTACGACCAATCCCGGCGCCCACCAGCGCCGACCTCCACCCATATCCCCTCGCAGCCCCGCGCGCCTCCAGCTCGCTCTTCGCTGGAATCGAGGAGGGCAACCAGGGCGAATGCATACCCCTCGTCGATCCCACGGGTTGGATACATGCGTGGCTAGTTTGCCAGGAGAGACGCGTTCTTCCATAAATGAGGATAAGGCTCGACCACCTTCCCTCTTTTCTCGTGATGATGCCTTCCTCCACCGGCCTTCTTTCTTCCCTCTCCGTTGCCTTTACCCACTGTCGACTAAATATCCGCCTTGCTACGGTCAACGATTGAGGACCACTAAATATCCAGTTTGTCGGTCAATAGCGTAGCAAGATTTCGTAGGAGGATATGAAATCATACATGATTTTGTAAATTGAATTTTTAAAAATATCAATGTATTTATTGCAGTAGCTAGATAAAGGGAAAAGTATATTATTGAAAAATAATATATGTTTATTTCGAAAAAGACAGCAGATATCAATTTTGATACTTTAGGATTTTCTTCGAGCAAAACAGGCTTTTGCTGAAATAATTATATTATAGTATTACCTCGAAAGTATTTTTATTTTTCGGAAAAATTAAATACGTCCAAGATTTATTCCGCTAAACTTTTTCTAATAATTTTGTCAATATGGCAGGAAAACAAAATGTCATATTATTTCAACAATTTTGTCAGCCGATGTTTATTTTTTTAACTTTTGTTCAAAAGAACATTAAGTATGCAATGGTAACATATATACAGTCAAGTATTAAAAGCAAACCAATTGCAAATTGTACAATTCGATTTAAAAGTCCGGTATCAAATTTGAAACCTAGGGCAATTAAGGGTTAACATGATCCGTGGCGAACGGATATTTCGTTACTTTCAGACTTGCTTTTGATTTTCGTTCAAGCCATATGGGGTGTATCTCGTCACGCTATTGCAATTCGTTTCTAATGTATGTCTTACGATTTTTATGATTGGTAAGAAACAATTCTTTTTTTCATATTTCGTTTCGCAAGGAAAATTCTAAATAGCTCGAATGAAGAAGTCAGCGTAGGGCGTAGAAGCCCCACGTGGCACGCAATGTGTTAACCAGTGAGCTGTAGCGACCTCTTTTCATAACGCGTATATATGTATTTCGCAAGAATCAAGCGATAACGGGTATTATTGTCAAATACAGCGCAAGCGTCGGTGTTAAAAGAAGAGTTTGAGAAGGATTCTTTGCTGCTGAACTGCCCGGTACATGATTCAGGAAATGTTCCCCACTCAAGCGCGAAATATTGTCTCACATTGGCCGAGATTGTATTGATTTTGGTGTTTCTGTCTATTTTTACTTGTTTGTTTTATTTCGTCTTGACCTTCAAAGATTCTGGACACTATGAAACTTACGAATATATTTTAGTTTTCGTTAAAATTACAACTTAAATAGCAAATGGTAACTAAATTTTACTCATGACGGATATAGTCGTCATGACGCAAAATACCGCCATTTCTCCATGACGGATATAGTCGTCGAATACAGCTGTCTGGTAAAACTGGGATCGGTTCTCTAAATGCTAGTAAACGGAGGAATCAATTTGTAGTCGAATTAAGGGTGAGTCAACGTAAGGGCAAGATGACCATTCCGACAGTGCGAATCTTAAGATTAGAGACTCCACTCTGGTGATCGAGACTCCAGCAGGCGTTCGCCTTGAGAAGTTTGTACGCGAAAGTCGATATTCAAAGTTCAAGGAAACCTCAGTGATATTTTGGACATGAGAAACTTGATAAGGGCTGTCAGGATACCAAAGGTGCCACCCCTGTCTAGAAATGACAGACGTGTTGTAATAAGGGTAAACTATGGTTAATGTTATTCCACGCCCGTGTTTTAGAAATTCTCAGAACGTAGAGCAGAATGTCAGTAGCGAAACGCGTCTTAATTTTGACTTTCTCGCAAAACTAATTCGATTAGATCCAGTTTTCTGTAATTCGCTCAGCATCTAAATTTCTTGGCATGACACAAGTCTGCATTTAATAAAGGTAACAAAAGATAACTGTAAAAAACAAATAATATCTGCGAATATCTCAAATTTCGATATTACATTCAATTACAATAAATTCAAATAATAAGATTGTCGTTGAAGAAAACATTTTCAATTCTATATGTACTACGTATTTTCAATGAGAAGACGAATGTAAGGTATTAAATAAATGTAAAGAACTAAAAAAATTGCGTTTTAAATATGAAGGGTTGAAATTCTGGTTTCTGCGGCTCACATTTTCTGTTTTATTCATTTGTATAATTTCAAAAATTAGATTTACCTTGAAAGGAGCTCACAAACGAGCTGAAATGTCGATTTATTCGAAAGAAGAACATGTGTGTTTTTTCTTTACAACATCCTCCTTTTCGGCGATCATCTGCTCTGATAACTGGAATTTCAAACCAGTGTAATATTATTAAAACAAGAAGACAGTGGTGGTATGTAATGTATCTATGATAAGAGTTGAATCCATCTAACAGTTGAAGTATCACTGAGATCTGAATCAATTTCCAAATATTGCTTTCATTTATTACAAGGGCGCACAATGATTATCCTACACATGTGTGTATAATACACGATAACCATAAAATCTTTATTTAACTGCACAGATATAATTGTAGTAAAATGGTGTTACATAGAATACTTCTTCACAAATGGCTACCTAGCACTTCTTATCTCTCCATCAAACTCTCTATCAAACACTCTACTCACAAAACTAAAATTCTATAACATCTCTAAAATTATAACTTCTCTAAAAATTAAACTTATGCGTATGCACTGATCTTATATACTAGAATTGTCGCTCTATTCCTTGATTGTCTTTAAGGATTTTCGATTCTATTCTGCGCGACGTATATGTTATTCGTATTTCAGGTAAACACTGCAGCTTAGAAACCTCGGACAGCATATAATGAACTAATTAAAGCGAAATTCATTTACATTTAATATCATCTTATATACACGTTTTTAGCAGAATATTCATCTACACTACATTAACACGTTGAACGCCCAGCATGAATCGGTGGAGTTTATCTCGGAGCCCAAATCCGAGAGTCGGAATGTAAGCAACGCGATGTAATTCTCGGCTACCTCTAGTTGAAAGTTTTTCCCCATTTTCATTAATTTTTACCTGAGCAATTGTTTGTTTACTAGAAATTTACGAAAAAATACAACATTTTGTCATGGGTGTTCACAATTGCGTCCATTATGTTTCGAATCTTTTCTCGAATGCCATTGTAACTGATAAAATTTTATATAATATTTCAAAAACAAATTTATATACGAGAGAATGTGTAATTTTATTACAAAGAAAAGACAGTAAAAAACTGGTGTATCCCTGCGCGTTGATATGAAAAGGTTGTTTTCGCTCAGCATTGAATTTCTTTGCTAAGTTTGATCTAATTGTCTTGCCTGTTTCAATATTTAGCTACTATTTAATTATTTATTTGGATTACTTGTTCATTTTATACTATTTTAATTAAGTATTAATTGCATTTGTTATTGATAAAATGATATTCCCCGGCATTGCGTATGTTTTCTTTGAAAATTCAATATTGTAAAAAGTAGTGACTAAAAGAAAAATTGTTTTATACAAAAATTATTTGCTTCAAGTCGTAGATAATAATCTGTAATGAAAAATATTGTCCATTTGAAAAAGGGAAGTTGACTTCGAAATGACCTTGAAAAGATAATGCGAAGCGAAAGCTGAAGTGACTACAGCATCAACCCCTCCATGATTTAAACTTTTTATTTGAAAGACTTTTTCTCCAGGACTTACTTTTTCTGACATTCTAGATGACCTGGATAAACGCCTTACCCTGTATGTAATAAAATAGTGGTACTATGTTTGTAACGACGCGATGTTTGTAATTTAAGGGTGAAATTAAAAATTTCTCCGCTTTAGTGGCGCCGTACATAGCTAGTAAAGGTATCATTTTATAACAAAGTGTCTTCCAACGAGAAAATAAGAGTCGCAAATTGGCGAATAACCGTAATAGAAAAGCGACAAGAGGGCTATGTGCCTCGAAAGCAGGTAAAGAATGAAAAACTTGTTCTTTGTAATAGTGTTAGATGTTAGTCCTAAATCCAAATCAACAAACGTCACTTTAATTACTGAAATTGAATAGATGGAAATCATAGATCTTATGAAAACAATCAAATCTCAGATAAAGATTTTGAGCTTGACATTTGGTATCGTCAGATATTCGTAAAGTATCGGTAAAATGTTTATTTACTTATACCAATTCTCTTTATCTTATTCAATGAAACGCTTCCTTACTCTATATAAATGATTACAGGACTCCATTTTTCACTAATAATCGTATGCACTTACTAATAACCGATTCTACAATTAATAATCGTATGTATTTTAGGCTATAATATGTATATTCATACACTCTTTACCAATACCATACAACACCGTTAGCGAACGATATCGTTGTAAATTAAAAATCGCGTGCAACGTTCGTTAATGCGCAAAATTGGCAAGTTGGAACGGTTTCAAGAAGGGTATATCGGAGCGTCGGCAATAAATAATGCAACTTGTGCATGATGCAGTGCTACGTCATCAGTCAACAAAGTGTTAAGCGATAACGGTAATCAATTACACGCACCGGCACTCGAGCGTTTCGCTGATGCACGATTGATCGCAATTTAAATCCTTCGTACGAAGCAGTGATGTCTGTTCCAACTAGTTTTTATGCAAAATCTTTAGTAGAGAAGCAGACAGTGTTTTTCAAAAAAGAGGGAGAATTAATGTGCGCCTAAATAATAGACGAAAAAATCGGTTATGTTAGTGAAAATACGGGGAATGGTATGATACTCAATGCCTGGTTTTGCTAACAGCAAGCCCGGCGGCATCAGTTTTTAATCGGCCGAGTGGTTCTTCATAAATGTATTTTGAAATAAAAGTCGGTCCTGACTTCTCTTCATAAATCGCGGATAGAAAGTTATGAGACACATCGCTGTGAACCAACCAAGATCGACCTATATTATAGAGTGGAGGTAATATCATGGATAAAGATAAAATTCAGTTCAAAATGCTCTGAGAAATCTGAATCACTTTATATATATCATACACATGAGATCGAGTAATATTTTTCTGAAATTTTATAATACGCTCGATGCACAGTCGATGACAGAATGATAGCTTATGTGCTCGCGTTTTGGTACTTTACTGTAGTAGGATGCGTATTCTTTTTAACAACATTTAATGAAATAGAACTTATAATATTATGCTGTTGCCCCAACTGTATTGATCATGCATAGCGGCCATTACTTGCTGTACCTATTATTTCTATAATTTCTTATTACGATACAGCGTTGAATAACGTATATTTGAATACGCCTCTCAGTCAAATTTTTTCGTAAACGCATTTTTGTTAGTTATTCTTATTAATCTTCTTATTCTATGTCCATGTTGCTATTAAGTCCACATTGACTATTACTGCAATTAATAATATTGATCTACATTGCGTACGCATATTTTCAACAGATTTATCGCCCAAGTTTTTATTATTACACAAACAATGTTTGCAGGATTTTCTGTGCTTTTATGAATAAGCGCACGCTGTCACAATGATCTTCTCGATATCTCTCTTATAATACTTATAAAAATTTTACATACACGGTGAACTGCTGAAAACGAAAAAACCTTGTGAATATTGAGGTGCGCGACAATTTTGAATGGTGCTCAGAGTGTTGCTCGGGATAGGGACTTCCCGTGCCCTGAATGTAGGATAGAAATAATCTATCATAAAAGTAATGCAACCTTAGACGCGAACGTCCGCGTTGTCCGCCGTAAGAAAATATATACAAGGCGCATAGGAGTTTCGAGTGTCCTAGGCCCTCGAACGTATGAAAGTATGTGTGTGTGTGTGTGTGTGTGTGTGTAAGAAAATGCATGACTGGGGCACCGGCTAAGGCACTGCGAGAACAGTCGAATGTGAGCAGTGCAGCTGTCTAGTTCGAGAGAAGGTTTTAGTGAGAGGGTTTTTAGTTGAGTTTGTAGGGAGAAATTTTGTGGAGAAGGTGTTGAGGTTTGCGAGCAGAGTGTTTGTTAGAGAATTTGGTGGAAAGCTAAGAAACCATGACATAGCCATTCGTAAAGAAGTACGACGACCAATTCTACATTAAACTTCAAATCTGATCTGTTAACAACCGTTTCTTTAGATACTGTATATATTTCAACTTATTTAATAATAATTTTTACCAATTTTACCATTATACTACAGTATTATACTACAGTATATAACTTGAGCTTTTGGAAAAGCGCTCGAACAGTTCGATTTTAATATTCATAGAGATATATTTTCTAATAGTTACCCTTCACGTACTTTCAATGATTGAAAATGGTTGTTCAAAATTATTAGTAATTATCGAAGATAATCACTGCCAATTACAATTTGTTTAAAAAAAAACAAATGTCACTGTTGAATAGTTTGCGACGTCTCCAGATTTATTCGTGTTAAGCTTATTTCCATGAGGCCACCCAAAGAGTAAAATTTACGCTACTTAACCAAAGTTGGTAGAAGATTTTGAAAAACGTATTTCCAGTGAGAATGTAGTCGTATTTCTTTGAAAATGTTGTAGAATGTTTGACATCATTCTCACAAATATCTTTATTATTATGCCAAACTTCATAGCACTCAATTTTGACAATTTGTTCGCTGAAAAGGTAAGCATTTAAAATTTTTTATTAAAATATCATTTTCTCAGAAATTCAGAGTTCAATTTTTAAAATAAAAATGAATGTAGTGTAGAATATAAAATAAAATATAAACTAAAAAATATAAAGATATGTGAACTAAAACTAAACTAAAAAATATGAATTTATGTATGGTATGCATGTTGCCTCCTCTTGCCCTTTGAAATACTAAGAGAGGCTTACCCCAAAACTTTGTTAGGGGTTCAAGATAAGTAAAGTATAATTATTCAGAAATATGTCTCATTGGAAATTAAGGTCTACTTGCTCAAGCATTTTTTTTTCGAGAACTGAAGATAAATATCGAAAAACAAAGTAATGCTTATTATATTCTCGATGGTACACCTTGCATACGTGTAATACTTTTAGCCATACAAGTGGAGGTTTTTAAGCCGCGGTATTTACCTATCCGCCGCGCAAAAAGGAAAGGAAAGTACGTAAGGATTATCGTGGGGTAGGCTTAAGATTTTAGTATATAAGACCGTGCACGTAGGCATAGGTTTAGTATTAGAGAGTTTTGGAGAAGTTTTTAAAAGTAGAGTTTTGAATATTAAGTTTTTGCCGGTAAAGTGTTTGATACAGAGTTTGGTGGAGAACTAAGAAGTACTACGTAGCCATTTGTGAAGAAGTGAGACGACCAATTTTACATGAAACCTCGACTCTCATTTATTATCAACAGTTTCAATAATTCTTTGTATACATTTCAACCCTTTTAATCAACCATATTTTTACCATTTCACTGCATACACAATAAATTCGCAAATAATTAATTTTGCACAGAATGTACATCATGAAAACTAGTATACATAAAAATACCCAAAACTATCGATATCCTTATCAACAGTACTCGGCCTTCGATTTTATTTTGATAAATCCATCTATCGCACGTAAAATAGTTTTTATTGCTATAGAATGTTATTCTTAACTCATCTTTTATGTTACAGTTAATTATTTTTTCTTGTTTGTGTTTAGGAATGTTTCTAACCGAGCTCGATAAACTTCCTTTTCAGATTCCAAAAAATTTGATTTATAGCTTCTTATCAAAGGTACTCAATAAAATATTTCTTGATTATCGATCCGTTAATCGAGTCCTATAATTGAGGTCACGCGTGGTGCTAAAAGTCAAAAGAGACGACCTCTCTAAGTTCGCTTATCCTCGATGGCAGTCAAATTAAAGAGGTAACTTGAAGAAGAAAGTACTTGAACTTGCGACGGCAGTATAAAAGTCGCAGGAGATGGAAGAAGCCGAGGCGAAAATTTACTTCCCGCTCGTACACAAAGAATTTCCAATCTCCACTTTGGCCAACGAGCCAGACGCCAGACTGCTTTTTCCGCTTTCTCGAAATTACACGAGCATGCAAATAACGATTTTGTTTCGCCCTTCTAACAATAAGCTGGCATTTCAATTTGTCATCTAAATTTTTTTTCAGTATAATATAATACATACATGTACGCACACATTTTTTTCATCTTATCCATTTTTAAACAAGAATGAGAAATACATCTTATCGCAGAATATTGTGTAGTAGTTAGTAGTTAGCTTACATAATAAATTGCACCATTCGTCGTCGATTTACTTTGCGCTCTTAAAGGGAGCAATTTTAATCTCCAATTTAGCTGACAAACCAGACACCTTCTTTCGCTTCCTGGAAATTACGCCATTGTACCAAGAACTACTTTACTTCTCAGTTCTAACAATAGCCTGTCATTTGGATTTTTCCCAATTTTCTTTTCAGTATAACACACCTTTCGAAAATGGTTTCCTCGGGCCTATTGTCCGCAATGGGAGAGAATTTTATTTCACTCTGAATTCTTATGTAATAATTGATCGTTGATGCAAATAATGAGTCGCACAATTTTTTGTACTTTCCGGAGCGCATTAAAACGTACGATGGTTACATCTATTTTTGATTTTGATGACATTTATTTTTGTGATTTTTATAGAATCAAGCAATTATCTATATGCTTAATATCCTCAGTCGTTATATGTATGTATTATTGGGATTTGGAAACATTGAGCTATCATAGACGTACCGAGTATGATGCTCTGTGAAAATATCGGGTTTAGCAAAATTCGTGTATTGATCACAAAATGCAATATAAAATATTATATTAGTACATATTTTTAAACGTTTATATCAGACACTTATAACGTATACTTCATCTATGTTTAGCAGAATACATATCTTGCTATTCGTTTTACACTTATTAATTCTTTGCCCATTTACTTATGATTGCCAGTGTACTATTTCACTTGATAAAAAAGTTACTGTATGCACTAAGTTCGAAGACTCAAAACTCGCAAGGAGCGATGAAATCGACCATTACAGATTGAAACTTTGCGTTTTAATCACAACGCAAAAGAAAGTGATATGGTCGTTGTCAAAATGCTCACATCACGTAAATTAAAACGTCAAAAAAGAAACTATAAAGTCAAAACCATGTTGTACTCTTTTTTTATTTTGCAACCGATGCCCGTGGCAAAGTGAAAATGCGACTACACGTTCCCATCGTGCACTGATGCAGTCATGACAGAAAATAACACAAATTGCAACCTGCTTTCAACGTCGACACGATGAAAGGATTCGCATACACCCTCATTCGCGTGATTTTACCGAATGTATCACAATGCCAGAACACAAACGTTCTGTTTGAAGAAAATATTTTTATTGTAAATCGAGTCAGTTGAACAAAGAAAACCAGTACTAATAGAAATAGATTTATCAATGATGGTGCTACATAATATTAGTTTGTTTCAAAAGCATCTTTCAATATCTGCACGCTGCTGCTCGATCTGGTAATGTTTTTGCAAATGCAAAACTTATCTGTCGAATGTCGTGGTCTTTATATTTCAGTCGTCTTTAGATTATATGCATAATTCAATAGGATAATACGAAACAAATATGCTGTGCACTAATTATTTCCGTACAGAATGGAAGAAACTTTTGGGACAACTTAATATGTGCAAAGTTAAAAGAAGCTTTGCCTACTTCGAAAAAATAACCAGTCGAGTTCCTCAAAGAAAAATCACCCTATCAAACAGTACAACATATTAAAAATTGGCGATTTGCAACACTGCTGGTTTCTATTATCCGCTATTTTTGTAAGACAGATGATACTGTAAAGCATATTTTTAATGTGTGTTTTCGATCGTTAAGCGTAAAATATACCTATATCACAACGTTTGTTATCGTAAAATCAGTATGTTACTAATTTTCAACATTGATGTTCAGTTAAATAATACGTTTAAATTATTATTACAACGTTCTTAGTACCCGTATAGATATTATTAATTTATCTACTTTAATCTTACTAAATCAATGATTTGTAATAAAGAAAAATGTTAACGTCTGTTAATGTATTTACACATGTCTCCTTCAATTTTATTGACCATAATTATCACCATTATTCCGATTTACATATATCTTTAAAAATTAACGTACGAAAAATTATTGAGCCATTCATTCTGAGATTAAAAAATTCCGAAATTACCAAAGCTTTTAAGGTTCCTAATTTCTTATCCGAAATATTGAAGTTCATGAAGATGCAATTATTAGGTCGTTAAGTATGAAATTTGTAGTTTGTCATATTGTCAAATTTACTAACTTGTTATTTCACGTTGGTAATGTATTTTGAAGTCCTGCATTTTTGACTGGAAAGCTACATATTTTTTCTTTTTAAATAAATCAATTCGCGCTTTAAAATAAAATAAAATTTTTGTTTCTTAATATGATATTTTTGTTGAAAAATGGAAAACTTAGAAATTCGTATGCAAAATCTTGCAGAAAAATAGTCTAGATTGCTCAACGAATCGACTCCTATTCTATTGCATGGCAACGCTAGATCGCACGCTGCACGATTGACAGTGGCAAAACTGCAGAAGTTGAAGTTAGAATTTCTCCATCATCCACCAGAGTCACCAGACCCAGCCCCCACTGACTTTTATTAAAATTGAAACAATTTTTTCATAGGAAAACAATTTCATTACGAGAATGCTATAGAACTGGCCTTCCAAGAGTGTATCGATTCTTGTTTCCCAGGCTTTTACGCCAGCGGTCTGAACAAATTACTGCTGAAATGGCTAAAGTGAATTGATAGTATAGGTGTATAATGAATAAAACAATTCCTTGTATTTTTAAATCATCAACAAACCCCTTCTCTACAAATTTCATACTTGACGACCTGATACTAAAATTCCATATCTCTTCACTCCCTTTCCTGCTCATCAATATTTATGGTATGCCCATATATGTACGAGGAAAAAGCGGCCGATGGCTCTAGCGTCAAAGAAACCCGGTCACTCGTGCAATGATCAACTTGGGCATCATCCACGGGAAAAGAGAAAAACATCTATCGACAAAGGGAGATCTCCAAAAAACCACCCTCCGCCCTGGCTCATTAGACCCTTCGCCGTTGATCGGTTATACATCCATCAAAAGGTTTAAGTCGCGCGCTTCAAACCTCCATACTGTGGCTTCGGGCCGCGCCCCTCGAGGCCAACCAGATTAGGTTGGGTTCGGTGATAAGTGATCGCGGTTCCCGGCCTGAAACTCTAATTAATACCTCGACGCTTCGTTTGAGCCCGTGACTTACGGGCCTGTCGCCCGCGCGCAGAATTACGCCCGAACTACCGGCATAGCGCCGTTGTCCTTCAGGGGCGGCGCGGCCATTTGTTATCGAAGGGAACGGAGACCGACCGTCCGCCCTGGCAAAGCCGGATTGCCGCTTTCGCAGCGCCAGAATTCAATCGGCGTTGATGCGCGTCTGCGTCCAGGATCTCCTCACGGAATTTCGAATGGCTCCAAACTCGAAGAATTACTCTGGTTTGAAGTGTAACGATTAACGTCTTATCGCGTTGCTGGCTTAAGCCTTGCATGTTGTTCCACGTTGTTGAAGGATGATACTCTCTTCGAGGAATAAACTGGAAGAAACGCCGGCTAAAGCTTCGTGAATTTGTCGGTTGGATGTAACCGTGGAATTTGGTATTTAAACCTCTGTGCGTGGATTGAAATTATCGAAGATTATCAAAGTTCAATGTATACATTGGGAACTCCTAAGTTCCTTGCTTGCGACGTATTTAGGGCAACTTATGAATAGGGACTTAACAGGCAATCACTTTTCACACTTAATAATTTCTCCATCTGGTTATGATGGGGTTAAGATTTTAGTCGTCAGAACGATATTGCGTATGAGAAAGTCGATCATTTTTGTCCACTTTGTGCGTGGCTCAATAATTGAGCTTTATTCAAATTTAGGGATATATAACAATAGAAAATCCAGAATGTAAGATACTGAATTAAACCATATCAAGAAAAAAGGCGTGGAAAAAGATTGGACACCGGGGTAACTGAACGCGGATTTGAGTTATCTTATTATCAAAGTTCCACTAATGGTTTGTTGCGTTAGTTACATGTTGCGTTACGTTACATGTTGCGTTATCGCGCCCTTACGTTTTTCCAAACTTCCCTAAGAAGTATCACGATTTATGGTTAGAAATAAGTAAGAAAGATCACCGTTTTAAATACGAAAAAAATCTGATGATTTTGTAATAACCGCTGGAAATAGTTTTCTATGAGGTTGTGGTAACGGTTTAATGTCGCTCGGTCGATTTTTTACCAGCTCCGTTCTAGTTACAGATAAAGAGGAGAAGGGAAGACTTGGTAATCGTGAAACTTGAATAAAAGTGTTCTTAATCGATCTACCTTATTTCTAATCACAAGTATAATTATTGATTGATATGTATCACAATAAGTGTTGAATTTATCATTGTTTGCTGGATTAGTTCGTACTTATAGGTTAGTTGGAACTATCAAGGAACACTTTGTAGTTTGTTATTATAATCTTACGTGTAATATATTCTGATATCGGTCTTTTATGCGTCTTCAACAACTCTACAACATTATTTATTACGAAATTAGTCCGCAAAGTACAATAAAACCTTCATTAACGTCACCCACATTAGCGCCGTTGCCCTGTTTCTACGCTCATGTTACCTTCGTCGAACATCTCAACAGTCATTTCAGAAGAGTTCACGGTTTGACATTTTTTAACGTAACAGTTAAACTTTTTTAATGTAACTTTTTTTGTAACATATTACAGATTTTTCTCATAAAAAACAAAATCAAATACGATATAATTATGACCCCATTTACTTCTTTCATCAATAAGTATTGAATCAGTAATTATATCGTGTTGATCTCATTTTGGGCGGTAAATGCGCAGTAATATATTAAAAATATTTCAGATAAAAACAATTACATTAAAAAGTCAGTGACAGTACCTTTTAGGTTGATTTGTATATATCTCGCTTTCCTCAGCTTGTTTTAAACTTTTCTATGTTGTGCAGTAAAACACAAAGCCAAGATGCGAGTCGGAAAAATGTCGCCGCCTTGATGTAGTTGAAAATTTAGGTTTCTGCCTAGGCGACACTAATCTAGAATTGACTATAATGGTTACATCAGTAAAACCTGGTATATGTGATATGATAATAGGTTTTGCTGTGCTTTATTTCATAGATTCTAAGGGACATTGCACTTCTCTCTACAAACGTATTTGTTAACATCATTCGCATATAGATTAGAACTACGCACAAATCGGGAGTGTTACATTTATTCTATAATACTCAATATTAAATCTATTACATAGTATTGAGGTAGCCATACCGAATATGACGAGGCGAAACATCGCTTTCTTTGCGTTGTTTTTAACGTGTATTAATAATATCGGTCGTAATAACGTCTCGGAAATGTTGAAGACAGGATGTCCGTTCTATTGGTTTTTAAAACTTTGCGTAGAATATCCTGATTTCAAATGGAAAAACTTTATTTTCGGGATGAGCAAAATGGACGGCTAATTACTAATTACTCGTCGGTTGATTGCTGGTAATGTCGGACGTCACTGAAACAGTAAGAGAACGTACGTAATTCCACTGGGCAGAACATCGTAATCACGTTAGGGGGAAAGTATTAACTGAGGCGCGAATTTAATCCGTACCTTGAAAAAGATGTATTTATATTAAAATGAAAAATGTTACAGTACTCGAAATAACAACCATTTGTGACGTTATTCAAAACGGCGTAGTAGTTTTTATGTTCAAAATACAGTTATCGAAGTATAACAATTACTAATTGAAACGATCTAAGTGGTAAGAAATAAAAGTCTAGTCGTGTGAAATATTCATGATGTATTCGATAAATACTCGATCGAATATATCATTAACATTTTTACACAATTAAAATAAGGCTATATATGATTTAATGCACCAAATTAATTTACATGTCTCACATTATTAATACAACCGTTGATGTTAATTAGAAGAATTGTAAGGATATAATTGTGCAAAATAGTTTTACACGATCAAATCTAAAAAAGATAACACAGTAACAGATCGAATCATTCTCTTATATTTGAAATGTTTATGATAAGCATTGACATCCGGAAATATAATTTTCCTTTACATTACTACACGGGTCGTTGAACTGTACGCCAAAAAGTAGAAACATCAAACAAATTGTTGTTATAGTTCCATAATAATCGCAGTGTATACGTACAAATATCCATAGCAATCGTACTCCTATTTCTAAATAAAAACCGGCTTTCAGAAGTCAGTTCTTAATATTAGGACAACACGTATGTAAGAAATTTATCAATAAGAAATGAAAGGTTCATTACGTCTCATTGTCTTTCGATTTACATCTGAATATAATAAGCCAAATTTTCTTCTGTTCTCTTTTTGCAAACTGGGCACCTACACAATCAGACACTCATATATACGAACCGATTATGATGAAAGTGAACTAAACCTAGTTATATTTAAATCGAGATATTCAAGAATTTGCGTTTCAATCAAATTAAAAATATACGTGTAGGATATGAATGTGTTACACCGCTTGAGTATAATATATCTAAGAAAGTCAAACTTGCTATTCCTATTGAAATAATAGCAATTATTAAGCAGATGATATGTGTTTTCTTGCCACAAGTAAAATTAAGCCACTTTTAAAATTAACAACTAGATTTGTTATAGATTTTGAAACAGTTCATACCATTCGACACGATTTAAAATGCTTCAAATTGAAAAAAAAAAATACTTTATTTGCTTTATAATTTTTAATGAACTTCAAAGACACAATCTATGTAATTCAGGAAATCTAACTGTATAAATAGCATAATAAATTACTGCTCATCTACATGTTATTTTACGTATGCGGAAGGAATTTGAAAAAGGTCTGGTGCTTCGGGGTTATATATCATCTATCGTGTCCATCATCAAGTTCATCGTGTCCTTGTATTTGGCTGCTCTAATTCGACTTAGGCCGCTATTAACTTGTTAGATACGGCAGAATTCTGCACAAGGCTATTTCTCGGGACGGCAGAGTTTAACACGAACTAAGTTTAACACATTGGCTACCGTGGGGGTCACCAGTGACCGGCAATGTGACCAATAGTAAAAATACATAATTAGAATAGCGATAAATTTTTCGATAATACCATTGTTACTGTCATGGTTTGAAGAAATTAATGGCGTATAGAACATATCAAAAAAATTTTATTAACGCGCGAAAAATGTGCACTTTATCAATGCATATTGCGATGAATCACATTGAAACACTCTATACAATGAAAAAATGAACCAATACAATCAGCATAACATGTTACTATTTTTCTAATAGAATTCTTTGTACTTATTCTCTCTAACCGCTTTGAATTTTTTTCATAGCACACTTTATAAAATCGTTACAACCGTTAACACTTGTAAATCGGCGAGAAGGTAAAAGAAGTTTGAAGCAATGCATATGAAGGCGACTATCGAATTCAAACGGTGAGCGAATGAACTACTAAAGTGAGCCATTGTAGTGGCGCGTTGTTCTGAGAGATGACATCCGCGAAAGCCACTAAAGTGGCGCATCGTCCTGAAAGATGACATCCGCGAAAGCCAATATAGTGGCTCATCATACCCAAAAGGTTAAAGTAATGTTTTTAATTATTGAAGTAAGTGCGAAAGTTTATATATCTAAAATTATCGTATCGTCTGAATATGCTTAACTGTAAAATTTTGCTTATGACAACTAACTTAATGTTGTACACGTAATTACAGTTAGGGAAAAATAATTGACAAATGGACTTAGACTACTTTCAAAATAAACGGCTCGTATACGTTTAGTATGAGACTTTTCAAGGAAGGCATAATGTGTGGATAAACAATATACAACACATGAATATTATCGGAGGAGTTTCTAAACCTCGATAAACGTACCTCTACCCCGACAAATATCGTTCGAATGCAGCCATTGGTACATTCGGGGTACGCGGCATTCTGCACCACGAGTTACGAAAATCGCGCATGTCTAACTCGATCAATCACTATTCGTTTGCGCGATTTGTCCCGAAAGAAAACCGGTTGGCTATTTCGTCGCAGGTTTGGCGCTATATTCGTACTCGTGGTTGTGCAAATATCCGATCAAACGAGAATGCACGAAGTTTGGATCACTGATTTTTTCTTTTCTCTCGGTCCCAATTTTCCGGACCAATAGTATCACGAATCACGGATATGAGTTTGCAATGGTGGAATAAAAGAAGAATTATGTATTCATATAGTAAAGGATAATTGAGATAAAATACAATTAATTAGTAAATTGGTAGTTAGTTAAATATAAAAACGGTTTTTAAAGCAACCGGGCAGGTTAATACTGCTGGGAAGTGTCCATATATATATTTAAGAAAGAAATGTATAAAGCAAATACCATATTGTGAATTATAAGTTAGATTAGATACTTTCAATCGCCAGAAAAGTATTCGTTCACAAAAATGCATAGCTGCTTTTTAAAGGTTAGATAAATACATACAACTTTACATAAGCAATTTTTTTTTGTGATTTTAGCTAACAATGAAAATGATGTTCGTATTCATTACATAAGTTTGCCGATAAACGTATTTGTTTAGACTGTCTAATTTTACTTTATACACACTTTTACTCAATTAGATAAAAATATGAATGTATTTACTAGTCAAGTAATTTACTAATACATATACTGAATAATAAGAGTATATATTATTCAGTTGATGATTCTATTGTAATATATACAATACCATCAGGTCCTTTATCGACCCACAGATGAATATATTACATTCCTATGTATGGAGTTACAAAACTTTTAAGGCAATCTTATGGTCATGCAAAATGGCTCAATATGTATCCTTAGCTTAACGCTTTTCTACTTCTTATTCTGTCCAATGTTTTCTGCAACGCCTACATTTGGTGTCAGAAATGGGTTAGAGACAACACATTCGATTCTTATTCGCCATGTTAACCCTTTTGCTGTTATAGACAGAAATTCTATGTCCAGTGGAAATGCTCACTGTAAGTTATGGACGGAGAATTCCCGTTCATAATTGAATGGTTATTTCAGGAATATATAAAGAAACGTTTCAATTTTCTAATACCATTTATTTGATTAAATCATTGATCATATAAAATATCCAAAATATTCGAAGCATTATATATTTCTTCTACTATTTACCGTTTCAAATATTCTATCGTTGTAAATGAAAATTTAAGCGTATCCATTCTCAAGATAAGTTTATTCTCTACTGATAGGCAAAATACCTGTTTCAATATCTTCGAGTGGTTTTCCAAAGACTCGGTGGCAATTAGAGTTATTACAACATCGCCAAGGGAATTAATTTCGACAAGATTTTATTTACAAATCTTTGAAATCGCGTAAGGGCGGTTTTTAACCAAAACAGCATTTTTACGAACTCATATTGGCTTAGGGGTGCAATAAACGAAGTGCATTTAACCGAATGTTTGGACATACAAATATGGAAAAATATATTCTTTAAGATCCAATGCGCTATAATATTTTTGATTGTATAAAATATTTAGTTAATCTTCAATTAACTGGATGATATAATTATCCCGGGCGATATTTGCGCACTATTCGGTAATCAACACACGTACGATATTCGTCGTTTTTCTTCCACACAAAAACAATGAGAGGTTCTAATTCTAACTTACTACAACGTATAACATCTTTATTTAGCAGGGCATCTAAAATATTTTGCAGCTTTTCCTTTTCAGCATACTACAACCTTCCCGGCGCCAATGAAAATCCTTGATGTACGAATGAAAAGATAGAAATCATATCAATATTCAATTTTATACAAATATTAAGTTTCATCCAGACGCATTTTTCATCTATTATATAGGAACCCATTTCTATTTTATAAAAGATGTTGCACTGTTTTTTTTAATATAAAAGTTAATCTTCTTTTCTTTATAAATGATTTTTTGCCATGTCTCCAAATATGTTGCAATTGTAACACTATTCTCTGCTGCACTGTAGTCGACTCCTTCGTGGCTGCTTTCAAATTCGACTGTTCGTGCGATCTAAATTCCCTTGCCCCTAAAGTACTCCTAGCCGGTGCTACACGTTTCATTAGCTTCTTCGAGTCTTCCACAGTCACGTTTTCGAAAGCCGTCAAGAGATCCGTTGCGAAGTCCTTAACTCCCTCCCTGGAATGCGGTTGATTACGCATTCCACCAACTAATCCTGGTCTGCCGTAATGTAATTTCCTAGGATCGTTTCATCATAATAATACACGCTAAATGCTTCATTGCCTTGTCACGTTCTTTTTTCGAACCTTCTTCTGAGCGATTTTGAACGGTGTTTGTTCAGAGTGTATTTGCCCGGGATAAAAATAATCTATCGTAATAATGCAGCCTTAGAGGCGGACAGCAGCATTGTCCACCGTAAGACAATATATACAAGACGCATAAGAATTCCGACTATTCTATGCCTTCGAACGTACGAAAGTGTGTGTGAAAAAATGCGTAACTGGAGCGCTGCCCAGGGCACTGCAAGAATGGTCAAATATGAGCAGTCTAGTAATCCAGTTTGAGGAAATGTGTTGAGTTTTGCGAGTAGAGTGTTTGGTAGAGAATTTGGTGGAGAGTTAAGAAGTACGACGTAGCCATTTGTAAAGAGGTACGACGACAAGTTCTATACCAAACATCAACTCTCTTCTGTCAATAATGGGTTTTATAGCTGTATATATATTTGGACTATTTCAATAAAACATACTTTTACCAATACCATTTTACTACTACATTTCCTTCTTTTGCGCTCAGCAATTCTGGTACCATCTAGTCAATACAGTCAGGTTGAGCATTGGATCATTGAACATCCTGTCCTCTCAGTTTTGAGTCAATTAATGCTCTTGACTTCTTGTCATCCAGATTGTAAGTTGAGCGGAATGACTTGACCTGCCTTTCCCAGATTTTAAACGAACCGTCACTTGCAGTGAAGTCTCTGTGTAAGTCGTTGACCGCTTTCACACTCGCCTTAGGCTGCGACTCGGTAGACCTCGGTGATATCCGCAACATTTCATTCTCACGTTGCAGTAATTTCACATCTCTCTCTTTAATAATTATCGTTCCCTCAACATCAACACACCCTCACTAAACGTTGCATATTCTTCGTTGCTGTTAGTTGCTATGTGACTCGCCAAAGATTGCTTTTCCACCGCAAAACGGCACGTTGTACTTCGCTTTTTTCGATCGATGCAGATATAGTCTTTTCCAATTTCCACTACGATCTTCTTCTTGTAAGCGGGCCAATAATTCCTTTTTCGATCCTGTGATCGACGAGTCCAACGCTTTGATTTCCTTAATTTCTTAGGTTCGATACGCCACTACAGTGGCTTATGCGGAACTTGTCGCCATGTCTGATACACCACTATAGTGGCTTCCACACATATCATCATTTTGAATTGTATGCCAGTATAATAACTTCTGTAATGTCGCACATAAGCGAAATGTATAAAGTTCGTAATATGCAAATTTTTTATTTTTATATTTGACGTGCAATTTGACTTATTAACAATTTGATCTTCGTGCAATTTCAGTAAACCCTTAGCTCCGATACACGCTTCTGTAGTTGCTTCCGCGCATCTCATCACTTTCAACGGTACGCCAATATAATATAATAGTTTCGTGACGTGAAAGTCTGCGTCCTACCATGTTTTCATATATGTTGTAAAAATTTATATTATTAAATATTAGAGTGTATGTGTTCATATTATCTTAATATGTTTTTTTTAACATATAACACGAAAATGTATAAGGATATAATAATTTAATCATCAATTACTCTACTCTCGTGTAATTTCACAGTGCAAAGCACCACCAGATACAGATCGCAGCGTTCCATTGTTTAGGTACAGTCCGTATCGAACACTGCCGTACAGAGATACAGCGCTGAGAAACGTACAACCGTAGCTAAGAGGCTAATTCATTTTACGGAATGATTTCTTGATCACCACACGTCACAACAATGACCTTGAAATTAGAGACGAATACTGTCCTTCCGTTAAAGAGACAGTTCACTAGTAAAACTGAAGTCTTTTTTTTTAATTTTTTGACTGATCTCAACGCGGAAGTTTTTAGAATAATTTAGAACCCCACATCTGAAGTTTGTAAGAACAGTAATAGTGATTTTGTCGCAAGGTATTTTTTGTTGCTCCTCTTATCGCGAAGGTCAATGGATGAAATTTTATTCAGTCCAGGGCCAAAGCAACACTTTTATTAATAAAAGCAACGTTGCGACTCACTTGCGGGGTTCTTATCAAGCTACAATGACGAAAGACTTAAGATTAGTGATTTTATTTGGTGAAATAAGTAAGTTTAAACGTGGTGAAAATTACGGAGAAAACCTACCTGTATTGTGTGTAGTACTATTGTATTGTATTCTGTGTGGATTAAGGTAACAGTAAGAAGAAACGACTGCACTGTACTATCAACAGTACGAAGTTGACTTTAATTAATACCGGTAGGATTTCTCCGTAATTCTTAACCACGTTTACACGTACTAACCAAATAATTAATCTTAAGTCTTTTGTCATTGAAGCTTGATAAGGATTCCACAAGTGAGTCGAAATGTTGCTTTTATTAATAAGAGTATTGCTTTGCTTTTGGACCAAATAGAATTTTATCCATTGACCTTAGTAATCGTGATCGTTTCTGGAAGTTAAACAGCAGCAATACTCATGAGACTTTAGGACACTTAACCTTGTAGGTACGACGCGCCACTATAGTGACTTTCGCGGATATCATCTTTCAAGGCGGTGCGCCACTATAGTTGCCTTTTAAAAAAAACGGGAATTTGAATAGTAATGTTAGCTGCAGCAAATATATCGTTGATCAGCCGTTTCGACTAACCAAAAAACATTTTCCATCACATTGTATGTACAAAAAATCTAAAAAAGCGTTATGAAACTGTATCGTATGTTCAAGAAACGATATAAGAAAAAAATCTAGCTATGAGTGTGAAAATTATGACGTGGGTCTATGTGTTGTACCATGTTTTAAAATATATCATACCCCATTGTATGATTAAAGTGTGTGTATTATTAAAGTGAGTCGTTAAAGTTAATGTACGTGCAACATATTTTTAAGAAAAATTAGAATGTGATCATGAAATACTTCATTCCAATGCACTCGCGCAGAGAACGGCATTATTTGTAGACATTGCAGTGCTGAATCGTTACAAAAAAAAATTTTTTTTATACTTTGCATCAGACTCTACCGTCCAGGGAAATAGCCTGGCGCAGAATTCAGCCATACCTAAAAGGTTAAATCATTACAGTTGGAGTTGAAATGTAAAAAAAGTGGATATATACAGTCTTACAAAAATGATGTGATATTTTAGCGATGAAAGAACAAGCACTGCTCGCTGCTGCGCTTTTAAAATTACGTGTTACACCCCGCTGTCTTAGTGGCACATGAAGCTTTTATACTAAATCAGCATCAAAAATGCTACGCTCTAACACATGTATTAAATACGTCACATACACTCTTACAGCCTTATTCCATTTTGCAGGTCCGTAGGCAGAATTTTCTTTCGAAGGAAGTTGAAGTGATTTGTACACTACTTTGTTAAACTTAAAACAGTAAAAAATATTCATAATTATGTTATTATTCTATAAATGGATAAATTAAACCATAAATGAATGAAAAGTAGTCTATTATAGGTTAGATTAACATATCCGTATATATGTTGTATTTTTATTTTATCGTTTTTTATAATGGGGAAGGTGGAGTGGGGGAGGGGGGGGTATAACCGAGGAATTTCCCCCACTACTGTCTAGCAAATTTTTATTGTTTTTTCTTCAACTTGCATATAATTTTATACCATATTATTGCAGGTTTAGTTATAGAGAATGTAATAGTCGTGGAATATAAATTAGGCGATAGTTGATTTAAGGTTTCATCGAACTTAACATTGTATGCGTTTATTACATAAAATATAAAGTTTAACAGAAAATACATGATTGTTATCAATAAGGAAAATTCATATCAAGATAAATTCTTTTAACAGATATAAAAAAAAGGTGCAACATGCCTTTTAGAGAACAACGTAACATGCACTGCATTGTCCTTAACGCACTACTAGTTAGGTGTCAATATACTTTATAGTCTAAAGGATGTGTATGAAGTTATAATAAATTCACTTTTTTATATTTGATTTATTATGATTTAGAAGATTGGCGTTAATATTTTTTAGGATACAATAAAGAACTACGAATGCTATTTTCAATTTTTGAAGTAATCATATAATTAACACGTTTATATACCCCATGCTTAGTTGTCCAATTAAATTATTAATAGAATAAGGGCATAATAAAGAATCAACGATAAAAAATCAAATGTTTAATAAATACACCTATGTATGTATATATTACTTTCAGCGGTACTTTTCAGCATCAATGCCGTGATATTTTGTTTCATTATATCATATTTCAAATATTTATCGCACAAAACAACAAAACGGAAATACGATACTTTTTGGATATGAAAGTACCCCTGCGGTTAATTGAAAAATATGAGAGTGGACCGCATTTCGTTTATTATACTTTCATATTATTTCAACGATTCGTTATTTATTTTTCCAACAAATCCTTCTATGTAACGTATAATTTGCACCATCCATTTTCGACTGACGAGTACAACGTTATCTCTGCTATGCCATAATATAGTTATATAAAATAAATCCCAATTCATGTAGTTACACATCCTAAATTTTGTTAATACACATACTCTGTAAGGCATTATCTATTTAATTCTATACATTTATGTATATATAAATGGCAAAGTATTATTTATATGGCAAACATTATCTATCTAATCTATATAATTATCTATATATGAATGGCAAAGCGAACGGTTTGGGAGTATAGAGAATCCTTCAATATTTCAATATACTATGAATTCGTATACTTTCTACACTTTCATAGCATTCGTCTCTCATTCGTATCCTATTGTTTTGGCGCCTTTGCGCGAAATCTTTGCCGCAAACAATTACACGAAGCAAACACCATCTTTGTGCACTCTACTTCTTTCACGCTGCTTTGAAACACAGGTCCAAACCGTCAGATCGGAGCGGACCGGTGAAAGTTCCTGTCCTTTTCTTTCTCCCTCTCAGACCCCTTTTTTTCCTCCCTCGCTGGTGTACGATCATTGCACCTTTTCCTCACCTACTCCCACGATGAAATTTCAGCCAATCTAGCGTCCAGCAAACGTAATGCGTTTTACCGCGTTTCGCCGTAGTTCCGTACATGGTTTGTCCCCATAAAAGAGCGGGCGAAAAAGCGCGGTACAAGAAAATAGGAATAGAATACAGCGCTAGCTGATAAATGCCAGGAAGTACATTAAAGGGAATGTCCACCCCTATCGTCTGGCGTCTTTCTTTTATTTCTTTTTCTTTCCCCATTTTTCAATTATCGCGTCGCACCCCCTATTTTCATATTTCCGCCCGTGATTACGTGGCTGTCCTCGTTAAACAGCGATGTCCTGCATTTCGGGCCGGTATAGAGTTGCGAATATTTTTCTCGATCAAAGGAAAAGCGAAAGTAAACATCAGAGAGACGTGAAATATAAGCAAAACCAGACGGCATCGTTTTGTTCTATCGGTGCTGAAAACTTCGAGTCTAATTTTAAATAGAACTTTGATTATACGTATTGCAGTTTTGTCTTTTTGTGTGTTTGTCGCAAAGTGCGATTGTTTAAACTGTTGGTAATTTAGAATTATATACTAAACTCCGTTGAGATAAATTCATTTCTATTTAACGTGCTTGGTTGAACAGTGATTTGCGGTATATGTAGTGCAGAAAACTTATTCAAATGGTATAAGCATTACAAACAACTTATTTGTTTATATTTTATTTTCTGCGATTCATTTGTGTGATGACATATAGCGGAGTCTAATGTAGAAAAACAAATTGGCATATGCTTGCAATGTTGTTTATACTTCGACGAAAAATTTTATCTTGGATTAGTTCGGATGAACATACTTATGCATGTTATGTCAATGACTCTTTGTTGCTTTATAAATATTATTCATTTGGATGGGTTATCTCATCAAAAATGTTCTCGCGCCTTAATATTAGTTATACGTTAACATTGAAACGGGTACTTTCTAAGTAAAAATGTGAGCTCGTCAATTCTTGCTTTAAAAGTAATATGAACTTTTTTACTTAGCCGATACTCACAAAAGTCGGAATAATTTTAGCGATGAAATATCGCAGATGAGTTCCAGATGCGAATCAAATATGAATGACATGAAGGTAAAGGTGACAATCTCTTAAATCTTTTGGTAACTTTCAAGTAACATATCATGCACGAGTTTCGCTCGCAATCGATTCTCGATTTGTCTGCTCTTTACAAATCGATATAAATCACAGAGATAACTTACGTTGGTTGCATCTTTTTTTTCCTATTTAATGCAATATTATAAGATTCAGGATACCAGATTTGTGTTTATTTTCAAAATCTAACAGAAATTTAGATTACATTGGGTTTAAATGCGCACACATTTCTATCGACAATGTTAAAAGAGCATATCTCATTGTCAAAGGTTAACTTATCCAAATAATCAAAAACAATGCATGCATATTTGAAAAGGCCGAAGTGTAGATTGCATTGTAGATTGTAAAGCGCTTTTCAGTATTTTGTAATCTAGCCATTGATTTAAATTGTATGTCAATTTTATCCAGGATATCTACTTAAAATGCCATAGATAACTGATTCAGTATATAGCTAAACTAATAAGGAAAGATAGACAACGCGAACCCTTCGATTTTCTTAAATTTTGCGGGATTCTTAATGCTCTAACAATGTGTCTAAAGCATTTTTTAAAAACCTTACAGTTTAAATAAAAAAAGTTTTATAGACAGCATGCTAGAAGAAAATTATTTAACTTTTATAATAATCATTTTTTATATAATTTAATAGTTTTTATCCCGAAAAACCAAAAAGTAGTTCAAAGGAAAAATTGATTCAAGGCTCTGCCGAGGTTCTCTATAATCCGGCAGAGATTTAAAAAAAATCAGTGTTCGGATTGTCGTTGTTCCCCTGTAAGTAAGGCTAAGTTACGGGCACAATACATATGTAGGTACTCAGAGTCTAGACAATATTTGAAAATGTAATCGTGGTTCCTCTAGAAGCATGGCTGTTCTTATCAACAACATTTTCAGAAAGTATATATTACTTTTTTTATGAAACTTCTTTGTCGATAGAAGTAAATCAAGAACTCTTGTATTTTAGAAGTCGTAAATATAACGTGTATTTTTTAAAGAATATATTATAACATTTCTTTTTTACGTTTTAATACAACGTAAAGAAATACAATATTTATTCGACAGAAACTACAAGTACATTGTAGTTGCACTATGTACAAGGCACACAGTCGATAATACAATAGTCGCTTCATTCCGATATATTTTCTTTTTATTTCACAATACAATTTGAACCACCTCACCGGCTACAAAGGAAATTGCAGAGTTGCGCTTCTACGAAATGCTGCTAAAATATTGGTTATTTTGTTGATTTTCTACATTATTTATATATAGATTATTCTACTCACAATCCTTTGAAAACGTACCTAAATAGCATAAATATCAAATTTACGTATTTAAATATATCAATACTCTCTAAAGTTTTATCACCTTATTAGCTAATTGGCACTCGACTTCCAAAGTATCTCGTTAAAGTAGCTCGCTTGTAAAATCCGTATCCTCAGGATCTACCGTGCGCTATACATTCACTTTTCAATCGCTATTTTTAAGTCCGTACGCGAATAGTTTCGAATGTTTTACTCCCTCAGAAAACGTTTCCCCCCGTACCGGTTTTGCTGATCTGAATAGAAACGGCGTTACCTTGTGCTCGTGCCCCTATCTGCCGGAGTATCCACTCGCAGGGTAAGAAACCATGCAAACCGGCTTGGTGTTTTAGCGCGATACTCGGCGCAGGGGCTCATCGGCGTGGAAGGACAATCGAAGAAACGTCCGAGCAGGAAGTTACGAGAAACGGTAGAAAAGAGAGATACGGATAGAGAGGGGAGTGAGAAGGGGAGAGCGGGAGAGAGAAATAAAGGCCGCATCCTCGCCACTCCTTCTCGTTTTTCCAATCCCCCTCCCGCGCCGCTGGCCTGTTTATTTTTCTCTCCCTACTTCAGCTTTTTCTGTACTTGACGCGCAGCAAAATTCTAGGCAACCGAGTGTCCATCCACCGTAATAGACTTTGCAGCTGCGTCACGGCGACGCTCCATAAATGGCTCATTGTGCCGGAAGAAAAAAGGAAGGCAAAAAGAATGGGAGGCGGGAAAAGACGGAGTCAAAAAGAGCAAGACGCGCAAGGGCACGCGACCTCTGGTGCAACGGGGACAGAGGTATAAAAAATATCAGTCCTCCCGCCTACCTACCCTCCCTCGCACTTCCCCCTTCTGCCCTACGAGCTCGCGCTTCTCCATTACCTCCCTGCTTTTTTCACGAAACGGCATTAATAACGACGCCGATATCGTCCTCCTGTAATTGTATTCTGCATAGTTCGCTTCTTCGTTTCTGCTTTTCCTTTTTATAAACAATATGTTGTGATAAAGGGGGGTCGGGCGTGCGACGAGGATAGCGAAGAGAAAAATGGCGACGGCGCGCGGAGTCCCAGGGAATAGGAATCATAGATGGCGAGGCCAGATCAGGGACGTGCTAATGGAAAGTTTACCTTTTTCTTTTTTCCTTTGTTGCCTCGCTCGTTTCGTCCTATACCTCCGCACCTCCCTTCCTGTCGGCCGTATTATATCCACGGTGAATTGGTCTGCACGCGGGAAAATGATATTCCTCGTTGATAGCCATTCGTACATCGATTGATGTCGAGAATATTCAAGGAAGTAGTGTCGGAAGCAGGAGAGAAAGACAGGGAGTAATTGGAAGACGGTGAATTGTAAGGCTTCTCGAGTACGTTACGGCATTTCGATAGAAGGAGGATATTGTTTCACGGGTATTTACAATCAGATACGCGTGCAGGTAACAGATACGTTAACTGATTCGACTTCGAGCAGACGGATATTTTGTTACATCTGGGATTAGTACATTGTTGGAGGATCATAAGCTGGCTTTGAAATATAAGGGCATCCTGGATTTCTCGATAACTGCAATCTTGTCGTTTTTTTTGGAATTATTATACAACAGCGTCTATTTAATATTCATTTATTTATTTATGATAAACAGCATCTGTTTATATATTAGTTACTGGTCCGTCAAAACTCTCGAAAACTAAAAATAGTAGATGATTGGATTGTATATCTATATTATATTATATAACATTTTTTTCAATATAAAAATCGTTCCTTGAAAGAATGATTATTCTGTATTAAATGTTTACGTAATATAACTCGTAAATAAAACTCGAGCACGCTATATCTGACAGCTCTTGAATATTTGTAAGACAAATTAGTGTCATTGAATAGAGAATTTTCAATAAATACATTGAGCTTTGGCATTCCTTTCTGAGTAAGGTAGTAGTTAAAATATGGAAGAACCAAACAGTGTGCAATTCTCCATGACATTGCGTATTTTCTACTGTCGGTGACTGACGTGACCCGAATTGGAAGTTCAGCGGCAATCAAGGTGTTAAGGAAAGAATAGGGTGATATAACCCTACTACAATTTTAGCTTTTGAAAAACAAGGTAATGAACCGCCAGATTCTTTGCTGGGCTCCACATATTGCTGCACTACAACATTGAGCGTGAATGCGAATAAGAAGAGGTGTGTTCAGAAACCTCAGCAAAGAAGATAACAGAAAGTCACGGAGAATTATGAAGAATGCAGCACAGAGTACAGAGTCAGAGTCCGAATAAAGAGCTAGAATATAGAGTAAGAGTAATTTATCTCTATCGTAGCAGTAGTAATAAAGTACGTTTACTTGTCAACACAAGTCGCTGGCGCAAAAATACTTGAATCCAACCACCACCTTATAAGCCGAGCCTTTTAAAGTCCATCAATCGGAATATTGAAAGTAAATACATAAATAGAAATGTCTGGCAGTGAAGCAACATAGTCAAAGCAATTTACGTAATGAAATTGAATGTGATCAAGATATTGTCAAGCAACCGTACCAAGATTTAAACGGTGCTGCACGTTCCTTGTTCCGTACCTTCTTCGCGCGACTACCGCTTCCGCTTGTTATTTTCTCCTTCGTCGGCCGCCCTTCTCTCGTAATTTTTCCTTTCTCGCGGGCAGAGCTCACCCGCTCGATTAGACATTGGAGAGGCGCGACGCACCGTAATATTATCCTGCCAACTTCCGTAAATAACTTGCACCTGATGGAAAAGGATAAAAAGCTGAAGGAGACAGATGCAGAAATGGTGACCGAGAAGATCAATCCGTGAAATTCTTAGCGTCCTTTAATCTCTTGACATACAATGACAAGTTGGGATCGTTCATTTTATGCACCATTGTGGACTTTGACAAGTCCAACTCATTAAGAGCTGTTTTCAGCGGACGTCGTAAAGTTTATAATTAAATTATTCAGTTACTTCACTCGTGCGTCGATTCTGGTTTGTTTACAATATTTAAGATGCCCCACTTTGCCACTTTTTTAACAGTGCCAATAACAAAAGTACATCCATAAATCAGTAAATCAGAAAGAAGCACATTGAAAACAGTATTCAGTATAGCAGATCTCGCACAGCGAATGTCATACCAGATAATATTTGAGTTTAGTAAAAATTATAAATAATTGTTCTCCATCAACATTATATATCAACCTGATTAAATGTTATGTAACAATCCAAACTTAAAAATAAAACGTTCTCTTTCTTAACTTGCACATAACTGTTTGGTCGAGTCAAATTAAATAATAGTTTTTGTACGCATCAAATTTCGTTTTATTTGTATGTCAAGGGGTTAATTTCGCATCCTTTTCCCTCAGATTCACTACAGTGGGAAATTTATACCTATCGCGATGCTCTCTAATTACGAGTTAGCGATATTTAGGAAATACCGCGACGTGTTGCAAAGTGGAATTGGCGTTGGATTGGCCTCGTTATCAATTTTCTATGATCCCACCGTTGTCACCAAATTATATTATTTGTGGGATATGGAAAGGATATGTGGTTTTTTTGGATCAAACGCGTCTGTGCGACATGCCCCTGGAACGAGGATGATCGAGTTAATGAGTAGATGGAATATTTAGGAGAAAGAGTTTTTGGTAAAAGAAGTTTATTTAAATATTTCATTGTGGGGATCGATGAGGATGGTTCTGTTCAAGAATTTTTTTACCAGCGACTTGTGTTGATAAGTGAAGATACTTTATCAATATTACTATGGCATATGTAAGTCAGTCTTATTTTATACTTAAGCTTTTTCTATATATCTAACTCTCACTCTTTACTCTCTATTCTACTCTATAACTCTGACTCTATAACTCTCTGCTCTGCTATCTGTGACTCTCCGTAACTCTCTATAAGTCTCTGCTCTACTCTTTGTAACTTTCTGTATCACTTCCTCTCATTCGTACACGTTTACACAACCTGAAATATCCATTCCTGAAAACCATGCGTTACGTAAAACAATTATACACTCAGTCTCAATCACTCTTATTTCACCGCCTTACAGTCCAAACACTCTTCCTTTAGTTGTACACACTTATACTCTTTAAAATATTTACTGATTCTTACAACGAACTATTTTCACATCCCCGCATAATGCTATATGAATTTCCTTACTTGAGGTTTCCTGCCAGCTTGAATTCTGCGTGTCGATTGGTTATTCATTAAACTAAACCTTCGCCTAATTGATTCGACACGCAATCGAGTACACCTATAATGGAAAAAGGACGAGAAATCGAAAAACCGAGTGACAAAGTGGTCCCATCGCAAGATTACAAAATCAGAGTGCTCTTTTCAAAGTGAGCATCTTCTGTTTATATATCCCAAGAACTCTTCTTCAGGTTACCCCTTCTCAAAACAAAGTGCAAGATGCACTGCCCTTTGCCCTGACCTTTATCGGTCCGGTGAGTGATCGTTGTCTATCAAGGTTCGTGGGTAAAACTTCTCAGGTGGATTTTGGAATTATTGACACCTGACAAATGGCCGAGTAACAAATCTAATTCTGTATGTGTAGGATTGGAAGTCCTCCATAACATAAATACGTATTCGTGATATGATTTAACCGGAGGACCTGGGTAGCTCAGTTGTCAAAGCAGTTGCTCGAAAAGCGAAAGATCTCGAGTTCAAGACCCCCCCCCCGGTTCAGAACCCAACAGCCCAAATGTTTCTACGGCGCCTACATTTGGTTTCAGAAGTGGGACGGAGGCAGGATCCGATTCTCATAAAGCCATTTTCGAAAGATGGTACTACGACAATGAAAAATTACGAGAAATATTCAAGACGGCGCAAAGACGGTGGTGGTCGTTAACCATAGAGGGCACCCGACGACGCAAAGACGACGTGAAGTGTGGGCCGAGAAACTGAGTGAAACTTGAGGCCTCGGTTGACACTTACGCCACGAAGTCAGGCGTAAACAACGACGAGAAAACATTCGAGAGCGAATGTCGGGCAAGATGGCCAAGTGTGGTATTGGGACTCCTTCATAATGTAAATAGTCGTTCGCGGGATGATTTAACTGGAGGCTCTTGGGTAGCTCAATGGTCCGAGCAGTCGCCTGGAAAGCGAAAGCTACCAGGTTCTAATCCTGGTCCAGCAACGCAACGACTCAAATTTTTCCACGGCGCCTATAGTATGTACCTTGCTCTTTTATCTCCGTTTTCTCTTTCACGAAATCCGGCATTTGTCACAGGCGCCAATATGACCAAAGAGCAAAAAACAGAGTAGAAAAAGGAGAAAGGGAGGGAAGAGGTTGAAAATCTCGGGTGGTCTGAAGTATCGCAAAACCAGAGAAAGCTTTCCTGATTGCAGCAAGCTTGGTTTCTTCCTCCCTACGCCACCCTCGAAAACGCCCTCGAAACCCGGTACATCGAGGTAACCGAACGGGTCAGAGGTAACGATTAGACGTGGCCACCCGATTAAGACGTCGATAAATAATATTAATTGCTGGCCAACCCCCGTGCCCAAACCACTTCTCTTCTCGACCCTGGGGAGGGGAGGGGGGGGGGCATGCCCGCCGGGGCGATGCGTTGCATTTAATCAATACCCACGTAATGTTGCTCTGGATAGATGACTGCGGTGATGGAAGTGAAAGCTGCCGCGGATGGTATTGCTCCTTTAATTTGTTGCGTAAAAGCTCGAAAAGACGCTAAAGATGAATCATATTTCTCTATCGGGAAATGCATGTTACATCGGTACAAAATGTGATAAATATGCGTTAGGAGATAATTGCACATAGCTGCGAAGAAAATGCATCGTGCAGAAACCTTATTCTTCCGAGTTTTTGTTCGTGTTTGTAACATGCGCCTGATTCTCCGAGTTTTTATTCACATTTGCTACGTGGCCCTATTCAATGTTCGTAGATGAAGATTGTTCGCACACAGGAAGGAGTCATTTTTTTTTCAAGTTTTAGAACGCTGCCAATTTTGCAGATTGTGCCTAGCTCTATGTCTGCCACTTTCTAAAAACGCCGAGTAGCAAGACTCTTATATTTTAGTATACGTAAGGTATATATGTAACTTCGTGTAATGGAACAGTGATTGAGACAAAATGTAAGAAAGTAAATATCTGTTAAGCAATCTAGTATTTTCCTCAAAGTGTGGTATAGTTTAAAACGTGATATCATATTGAGTTTATTTATTCTTCTTACGGCGAAGATATATCTTTCTATTGCTAAGAGGACAGTTTTTTAATTACCTCCGTCAAGATTGTAGAATATGGGTAATCTAACACTATTAAACGTATTTTTCTTAGGTATGTGAGCCTCGCGCGCTTGCGCGTGTGTACGTGTGCATATATACAATACATTTATCAGGTGTATAATTTTACTTCCGCCGTGGCCAACGATGGACAATACTTAGAATTATAAATATATAGCCAATTTTTTTATAATAAGGCCCTAATTTAAAAAAAAACGACGAAAGCAAAATTGTATACTTAATATATAGAGTTTTTGCATTAAATTCAACGTTTTGCAAAACAAATTCAGCCGTTTGTAAATGGAATTCACCCTTTCGTAAATCAAGTACTTTTACATATATATATTATATTTAGAAAGCATAAAATAATGTAATTCCGATGCCAGGGTCGTCCAACACTTTTTCCTGCAGATTTTCGAGCAATTCTGCTGTGCGGCGCAATCAGATCGTCTGTTATGTTGCTTTCTTCTAGCCACAGCCTCGTAGTCTCTATTGCAATTCTCCAGTTCATGCCGGATTGTTTTCAGTGTTCAGGGAGCATTGAGTTGCGACCATAATTTCCTTCTTTTTGTGGCCGCGGCGAATCATCGTGATACAAGTTATTCTCTTTCATGATTCAGGTGGATTCCAGTTATCCTTTCTCGTTGTCATTCGGGATAAATTTGAAGGAATAATATTTGGTTGTTGTATGATGAACATTTAATAACTTCTTCAACATAGAACAACTTTTGCTATAAACAATTCCCGTTAATTTTATTGGTGTTGAAGACACTTGAGTAGGATTGATAGACCTTGGATAAATCCATATCATTACTATACATGTAATTAAATAATCATGTTCCGTAATATGCAAGGTATAAAATAGAAAAAGGATATTACACACCTGGAGATATTAAATTCCCCGTTTAAATTCGTACATATTGTCATTTCCCTTTATCTGATTCCCTGCATATACAAATACTTTCTTGACGTCCGCTTAAAACTTATATTGGACAGCATATGTTTTAATTTATTTTACGATTTTGTGTCATTTTCAGGCTTGCACTCACCAAAGTACGTCACTTTTAATTTAACAGTGGATCATTCAAAAGTGGATATCTAGACATATGTCAAAAGCAGGATTGAATATTAGATATGCAATTGCACGAGGGCCAAATAACCTGGCAGATATTTATTCGTGGACAATGGAAGACGTATCCTGTTACATACAATTTGTATTATCGGTCTGGTACGTCGTATTTGCAAAAGAAGAAAAATAATGGTCATGCGCATGTCGTTGCACCCCCCTTGTCTGTCAACGCACAATTGGAACGCCCATATTATCGATATCTATAATTAACACCGCCAGCTATCGATGTCTTGCACGCCATAAGCAAACATCGCGCAACTTCTCTAGTTGTTAAAGAATGCCATTCTAATCAAGGTCTACAATCGATTTAACCGTTTTAGTACAAGAGAAAATGGAAAAATAATAGGCAAAACTCAACAACGATTAGAATCGGTTAATTTTTATACCTACACCACTTATTTACTTAAAATGTTTGTTCGTTACAAAGCGGTTTGGTAAGGTCAGACTTTAATGAGATACTTAGCTTTTGTGAGTAACATAAATTCAAGGTTTTTATTAAATTATTAAAGGGTTCTTAGTCCATTTGCTACAGCGCCTGACTATGATCGCCTTTAAACCCCCAAGCAAGTATTCGTTCACCAGATGTCTCCTGAGAGATGATATCCGAGAGGTTTGTTAGACTTACGATGCCTCTCCTTAGCGCGGACATCCAAGTGCAGAGGATTAGTGTATCCTAACCTCCTCCATGTTTGGTTTTACATCACTTTCAGTTGTGTATAATAATACGCTATAATTCTAAATATTATATAAATCGTTTTAGTAAATTTTGTATGAATTCGTATAATTAACAATTTTTTGCCGTTGTATCTGACACAACTTGATACTGTTGCCACAATGCTTAAGTTGGGTGTTTTGAATGGCACATTGTTGAACAATTAAATCTCTAAATATAACAATTAATCATAAATGCTGTTATATACAATCGTTTGTATGTGTTGACGTTGAGAGGAAAACAAACGTATCTATTCTCTTCTCTCTCTCGTATCCATGATCAACGTTTAACCCGAGGAAGGCCGTGGTATATCGTTAGATGGATGAGTGTCGCTGGATAACAATGTTGGATGATCCGTCCTGTGAGCAACTGCTGCTCCCAAATATGCTGACGTTTCCAAAGGCAGGTTACCTCGCCGTACGAGATATAACGAGATATAACAAACAAACGTGTATATTAACAAATCGAATAACAAGAGTTGGTTATACAGTGCGTTCGCTTTCCCCTGCGGCCGGGCGATCGCCTACAAGCGTGTAGCAGCAGTGATATAGCTTACTTACGTGCTACCTTACTGTGGTGGTTTTCGTAAAGCAGTCAGTTTACATTTGCCTGTGTAGTGTAGAAAACGCAGCTTTCGTTTTTCTCTACTATTTACCTGTACAGTGTAGTGCGGTATATAAGTAGTGTAGTTAATATGGTAAATTACGAGAAATTCATACTTGAACAAAAAGTTTTCATGTATGACGCTTATGTAAGAATAGAGCCATGCAGAGAAGCGTGTTGGCCATTTCAAAACAAATTCCCTACCATCCCCATTGGAAAGAGAGAGTTTCTTAGACGTCTCGTTAATAAATTAAGAACAACGGGATCCCTAAACGCTAAATATCCTAAGCCAAAGAGAGGGTCTTAACTGCATCTTTCACTCACTCTCCAAATAAGACTCTAAAACGCGTTGCACAGGAAGTAAGCATTTAAAAGACCCTAGTGCATATGGCCACTAATATTGTTTAACTCAAAGCACTTTCAACATCTTCCGTGACAAGGTTAGTACTCAAGTGATAACAAGTAATAACAATAAATAAACAAGAAATGAGTAGGATAAGCTTGAGGGTTGATACGCGCTGCTGTCTAATGCGGCGCACTGTATATGAATCGTTTAGTGTAACGGAACTTCTAAGATTGAAATGATTAGTAGCTACTTCTACTTTGAGGGATATCAAATTGTACCACAGTGTCGTTTGATAGAAACCGCCTATCGAATTGTACTACAGTGTCGTTTGATAGAAGTCTTTGATATCACTGTCGGCTACCTCTAGTCTGAGGGATCATCTAACCATGTATATTCGCGTGCGAAAGAAGTCCCTGATATGACTCTCCGTTACCTCTAGTTAACTTTTTGAGACACGGTGGGATTAAAAGTGTCCCGCCTTTTTGATGCATTTCACGGCATGGTGGGATATTTTTAGTCCCACCTCGAAATCTTGCAGTAGCTGCATGTGCATAGGTTTATATTTCGCCTTATTTATGTAAAGCAGTTGGTAATGTCTTCAAACAATGTTACAAATGTATTCTTTGTGTTGGCAACATTCGACACACAATTACCGGTTGACCAATTGTTATAAACGGAATGTTTATTGCACTAACATTATTACTAGTTTGTTGTGTTTTTACATGCTGTTATACCTTTATTAATAAAAATATACCAATTTTGTTCCATTCAAAACCCGATAAAATTCCTGTGCAACATGGGTCTGTTTTTGATCTGAAATCCTGCACCGCAAAGAGTTAAGGGATCGCCTATCGATGTATACTCGTGTATTGTTCAACTAGAAGTCCTTTGATATGATTTCTGGTTACCTCTAATTGAGGGATCGCCTATCGAAGTGTACTCGTGTCTTGTTACAAAAGAATTCTTTCGTTGGAAGAACGTTGGCTATTTAACTGGCTTTGCAAACTTGATATCGCTCTCTGTACGACTTTATCATTTCTCCTTCTTTTTTTATATTCATTTTTGGCACAGACTGCTAAGTTCATTTGGACCAGGACTCACTGTTTGAGGTTGGTTTCGAGTCAGCAGATCTACAGTATACATATCACATAAAAAAACCAGAGATGAATGGTGGGATTCGAACACGGATCTTGCGCGTAGAAGATCAAGCCTTTATCCGAAGCCTTTATCCGATTCATCACCGTAGCTGTCAGTATCTTTTGACGTGATCGGTTCTGAAACACTGTCGCTGGAGCTATCCCTATATGCGATGGTGCGTTGTAGCGTCGCAGGTACTATGATAGCGCTGACAGCGGTAGCAATGAATACTGCAATGATGGCGATGTTGCCCTACAATGTTGCGATGTGAGATCAGTCGAGCCTGAAGCCGAAAGCTAAAGTGATTCTTGCTGGTCGAATACGTAGCATCGGTATCAGGGCAAATACCTGCAGTTTCCAGAGGATACGAAGAGTGTTGCACGGCTGCTGAAGGCGACTAGAAGCGCTTAATTAACGGTGCATGCGTTGCAGAAATTCTGCGTGTGTTGCGGAAATGCTACGTGGTTAAACGTTGCAACCTGTGTAGACTGCTATTGCAGTATTCGGTCTTGCCAGTATTATGAATCAGGATTCCACTATAACATAAGTAGGCATTCGTGGAATTGTTTGAACGGAGGTGTATAGCTTAGTTATCAGAGCAGTTGCCCGGAAAGGGAAAGCTCCCGGGTTCGAATCCCGGTCTAGCATTACAGGCTCAAATATTTCTACTGCGCTTACATTTGATGTCAGAAATGAGATGAAGGCAGGATTTGATTTTCATAAGGACCATCTACGAAAGACGATATTACAATGATGAAAAATTATGAGAAAAATTGAAGATGACAAAGGCGTCTTTTGACACGTGCAAAGGCAGTGTTGGTCGCGAGCCGTATAGAGAGCATTCGACACAAAGATGACGTCAAGTGTGATTCGAGGCCCTGCGTTAAGCTTGAGCGCTCGATGACACTCACAAGACGAAGTAAGACCTAGACAATGATGAAAAAACATACGAGGGCGAATGTTTGAGCAGAAAGGCCGAGTGTAGGATTGGGATTCTCAATAACATAAATAGGCAATCATGGCATGATTTGATCAGAGGGTCTGGATAGAGCTTAGTGGTTAAACCAGTCGCCCGGAAAGCGAAATGTCCCGAGTTCGAGTCTGGTCCAAGAATTTGCACCTTGTTCTGTTATCTCCCTTTTCTCTTTCATGAAGTTTCCTTTGTCAGAGGCGCTAATACGACCAAATTTTTCCTAATGCGCCCCATGGAATTGATACTGCTGCCTGGAGGTGGTGAGAACTCGTGCTGTAACCTATGGCGCTAGAAGATGTACCCGTAAAAATGCACACAAAGAGTGTCGTTAGACTAGTCTGGATCGTGATCTCCTGTGCAGTTGGATTGATTGTCAGGGGTAGAGTGACTAGGTCCTCGCGAGGTGGTCCTCTTATCTATTGTTTTGTTCTTAACTCTTTGCTCTCGAGGCCTCTTTCGCCCGAGAGAACCAGCAACTTGAGAGGAGTTAAGCGCTCCCGCTCGTTTCGTCAGGCACTTCTTTGGATTCTGTGCACGTTATCCATTCTGAACTTTCTATCGCTTCTGCAGAGTCACTGTCGCTTCCATATTCATTATCTATTACCCTTTTTTTCCTTCTTACATTTCTGACTTTATCGCTATCTTCACCACTGCCCTCCTTCTCCCTATCGAAAAGTAGTCCATGCATAGATGTAACTTCGTTCGTCATCAATACAATATCGAACTCATCTTCCCTCGAATTGATTTCTTCATCGTATTGCATTCTTATTAAGCTCAGTAACTTTGATAGAAATATTCCGATTGGTAGGATAGTCGAGTTTGAACTAACGTCGAAGATAGAGTCCGAGCCGCGGTTGCAAGTGTTTTTGATATAAGACATTTCTCTAATCTTTTTAAAGTGGTGTCATTCTGCACTTCATAAGATTACACACAAAGGTCTAGGAATAGACTCATGAAGCGATATTCATTAAGTCAAACTAAAATAAACATCGTTATCGCTCGATTCAGTGCATCGGTCCGAGTGGTGAGTGAGAGGCATTGCTCGAGTTGTCGCACCACATCCAAAGGTGATGGAGATGCACCTCTCGAGCGCAAAGAGTTCACACGTTGAGCACGACGCCGACTTTGCTGGACTTTTCGTTCAGGCGGCGGGTGGCCAAGCACGGCGATCTGCCATCAACACTCGACGAGCGTTGAGTACAAATATATGCACAATAACGCAGTTAAAACAAGAGTATAAAAAATATACCGATAACCAACACATTGAAAATAAAATAAATAAATAAATAAAATAACTGACACGAGAAAATTCACAAAACGGATCGTTACTTATTGTAATCTGTGCAAATCTCAACCATATCTTTGCTTAGAATGTTTTAATGAACACCATTAAAATTCTAACATTAACTTTTTAATCGCCATTAATTTTTTAACCCTTGACAATGCCGATCTCAAGCACCGATGTCGGCCAAGTGAAAAGTTCGCTGCCAGTTCCAAGGATTCACGGCGTCTATGCGCTGACGTCGCGTGAAAGGGAAGTTCACTGTCAGTCCCTAGAGACTGACGTCACGTTCAACGTATCGATACATTCTGTGCCCCGTGGGAAGTATACACCCCACGTTGAATTCTCTATTTATGCTATTTGAAATATTTCTTGTTAAATGAAACATTTGATTGCTTTTCACCCATTATAAAAATTGTAAGGCATACGTTAGAAGTAAATTGTAATAGCGTGTGGAAATACACCCCATGCGACTCGAACGGAAACCAAAAATAATTCTGAAAGTAACCAAGAATCGGCCTGGCACGGAACGTGTTAATCTCTTACGAGAAATATGCGACGCACCACGGATATTTCGATCATTATTTCACCATCGTTTTGATGGAATTGGCGTTTGATGATGGTGACCCGTTTGCTTTTGTGTGGCGATCTGTATTAGGTCCACGCACATTTTATTTATAAAATTGTTATGCATAGTTTTTCCGATTTCCGCAGTTCGTCTTTATACTGAATAGAAAAAGTACATGCGTAAGTTAAAAAAAAGAGTTAATTCTCGTTACCTGTTCGAAGTGAAACTGTTTTCGTAAGTCAAGACGGTGAGCTATTGCAAAATTGGTACAATATTTAAGTTAAATTTCTCAACGGTCAGAAGTTCGAATAGACTAATTCTACGGAAAATAGGCCGCGATGAGGGAGAGCAAATGCATTAACTATTAAAAAGCAGCAAAATGTTATAAGAGGAGCGGTAAAAAATCAAATGTGTTTAAAATATGTTTGCTAATATGGTAACATTTTTGCGAAAATGCTTAGTATTCAAACTGCACAAAATGTCCTGCGTTCTGCAGAAATTTATGGCAAAGGTGCAGAAAAGAAGCCGTTTATAAATGATAAAAGTGGGCAAAGATTTCGCGACTTGGCTTAAATATATGTAAGCTAATGGAGCTTGCGTAAAATTTTGTGTAATGAGATTTCTCTGATTTTAAGCACTGATGAAAAAAAATTTGTGTGGCAAAGATCTCACGCCGAACTGGAGAAATTGAATATTCACTCAACACTTTGGAGTTGTATATTATTATACAGGGTTACAAGTTCAGTATTGATCAAAAGAATTTTGAAATATAATATAATTTGAAACACAGGATCACAAGTGGAAAAACAACTTTGAGAAAGAGTATTTATATTTATACGTTGATTTGATTATCTCGAGATTGAAAAAAGTACATTATTTGCGTACATTAGAAAATATCAGAACGTATATGTTTTATATTGAGGCCTGACTTTAATATTGTTAGGTGCACCGTCCCTACGCCTATGAAAAGGGAGGTAGAGAGACCAAACAATCAAAGTTATCGGTACTGGGCGCCTGTGAGACAAAGCCGTGAAACAGTACTTTAATCATAACAGGAAATGGGGAGAAGGTCCGCGAAGACATTAACTCTTTGATAACATCACGAATTTTTAGAACCCCAAAACAAACCGAAATCTGAAACTCATGGGATAAATGCACGTACAGAATCAGGTCATGCTGTCGTCATTTTTTCATTAGGAAGAGTTAGAACTCTATCAATATATAACAGGGTACTTTTGGCCACGGCACACAGTCAGATTATCAATATACGAGTTTGCACCACGGTTCGCGACGCTCTCGATCTCCTTGCGCTTAAATTTTAACGAGTAAGATTCAATCATATTGTGTAAGGTCGAGTTTTTCTCCATCCAGTAGAGGACATCACGATATTTGTAAACTACTTGGGCCTCACTTTACTGCTTATCGGAAAGAATACAAATATCTGGAATCAACCAACATTTAATTTCTTTTCTAATCGGAAGGTTCCGATTCGTCCTGATCCAAAATCGTGTTTTAAAAACTTGAGGCGCACTCGTATGCGTATCGGCGGACTCCAAACGATAGAATCAGTTTGATGAGTAAACACATTCGACGAAAACTTTGCAGTGGGCAGGAACTCGAATTAAGCCTTTCACCTTGAGTTAGAAAAATCAATAAAAGTCTTTATTCCGAAAGAAGGTTTTGTCGACATCCTTCCTCAACCTCCAAGATTCGCCCAAAATCATTAGTAAGTTTGCCTCATCCCAGGGGAGTGTCGCTTGACCCATAACTATAAATTTCTTGATTTTAAAACTATAATTAAAAATCGATAAATACAAGATCATTCGTGACAACATATAAAGATATCTGAGAAAAATTGTGTGTATTACTATAAACGGATCAGGATCTCAAAAGTGAATATCATACAATATACATATACAAGTATTGTGTATATAAAAGAAAATAATAACATATGCTTTATTTTAAGTAGCAGTGCAAGGAATATAATTTTTCTACATTGTTTACGCACAACGTAGTTACTTGGTGTGACAACATTTGTTTGCTGTAGCACATAAATTTTCACTTAAAGTTTACAAAAACTGCAATATTTCTTACCAATTTTAATTAATGAAGATAATTTCTTATTCTGGCATCTCTTATAATTTACGAAAACCAGTATTTTATGATTCAACTTCTTCATAAAAATATATACTGTGGGTGTATATTCCATGAAGTTTTACGGTAGGTTCGATGAAATACCGAAAAGCACTAACGTGTAAAGACAATAACAATAATAATAACAAAAGCAAAACTCTGAATCCGCTAAGATTAAGATATGATAACATTACTTGTTACAAGTAGTCACCAGATGTTTTATTACTCTACAGAAAAGTCAACCAAAGGATGACCAGGTAACGAGCTGGTCAAATAACCTTAAAACATCTGGTGAAGGAATACTTGCTCAGATGAACATTAATTAAAACGCGAAAAACTCTTAACAAGACCGTCAGCCCTACTCTTGCGGCAACATCCCTCCAAACTGACATCTTCAATGCCAGTTAAATAGCCAAAGTTCTTCCAACGAAAATGAATTCGTTTCCAATCAGGCCATAGTATACATCGATAAGCGATCTTTCCAACTAGAGGTACCTAAGTATCGAAGCAAGGATTTATATCAATCGGCACTCTAATACAGTTGCAAAAGTGATCCCTCGAGCTATGATAGAAATAGCTACTTATCCTATCAATCGTAGAAGTTCATTACACTAACCGATTCATATATAATCAACTCTTGTTATTTAGTTTGTAAATATACAGGTTCTATGTTACACCACGAGTGTTCAATTCTCGAACCTTGACTCCGGATTCTGCGATTCCAGCCAATTAGTCACCATCCAAAAACTTCGTACGGCGAGGCGATCTGCCTTTGGAAACGCCACCATATCTGGGAGCAGCAGTTGCTCACGGGACAGATCATCCAACATTGCTATTCAGCGACACTCTCCCAACCAACGATACACCACAGCCTATGCCGGGTTAAGCGTTGACCGTGAATACCAGAAAGAAAGGGATAAACACGCTTATTTTTCTCTCAACTTAAACGTACAGAAGCACTACTTTAAATCTCAATGCTCTTAATCGTTCTCGCTTGACTGTTAGTCGCGAGAATTGTATGCGCGCATTGATTTTTGGCGCTCTTCAGACCATTCGTGTCTTTCTCTTTAACCACGCGCTGAGTCCTAAATGGAGCCGTTTCTATACACGCACATACGCACGCACTTATCCACGCAGTCTTTACATCCCACACTTGGTCGTTCTGCATGGGCGCACATACGTACACACTCATACACGCACTGCTCACATCTTTTAATTTCTACAAGTATATTTGAATTGTTTATATTTCTTATCTAAATTTTTTAATTCCTGGATTAAGAAATTTGGTGAATTTTCATTATATTTTACTTACAAGTAAACAACTAAAATGTATATGGTTTGGAGGACTGTGATTTTTGTAATCTCTAAATTGTAGTTTTGATTCTTACTTTGTCTTGGAATATTAGTAAAAGTTAGTTTCACGCTTATTTTACCACTTTTTCAAACCACTGATTTTGAGACAAAAAATAGGTTTTTAAATTTTAATAGGTAGTTAAGTAGTATAGTTATTTTAATAGTTTAATTTAAAATAGGTTTCTCATTATAAAAATAGGTTTATCCGTCCGTTTATTCTGTACTTATTTATTACTTGAACTGACATTTAACATGACGTTTTCCCGTGTAAGCTTCAACAAATACAAAATACACAATTGTGACTCCCGTCATACTGTCTCTCAGAATGATCGACGTAAGTTAGCAGCAACCTTGGAGAATTTTCGCTCACGCGTGTCACCGCGTTAAAGCTTCCACGGCGGCTATGTCAGCCGTCAATGTTGCCCTTTTGAAGGGCACATCATGCTGTAAGCGTATATTTTCCGCATAGATAGTTTTTTTTTTATCATTTTCAATATTACTTCACACTTGTGTTCTACCTGTACTATGTGGAAGCATTGTCAATATGAAAGGATAATCACGGTTAAGCAACAGATCGCCAATTTTTAATTGGTTAATGAATATAAAATTTGAACAATAGTATAATTGAATCATATATTTAGTAGGATAAGTTTCAATCAACACATTCACGAAGCAATTAGAGCACAATATTTAAGATGCATAGTGCTACTGGCAATTACAGTGCTATTGCTGATAATTTCGTGGACGTCGAATATCTTCAACTCCAAATGCGAGAAATTTAAAGAAATACGCAAAACGGAAGTGGTACAACAAGATATAAAAAGTATTAATATATTAGTATGCCGTCAGTCTTACGCCAATTCTTCACTTATATTATGCAATATCCGATTACGAATGATTCCGACGGAAAATGCTTGTAGCACGATACTTTTACCAAGAACAAAGTCGTCGGCAGAATGACAACAATGTCACTGAAGACAAACGTCATGTAACGCTGTATTTCGATACAATTAAATTGATTTGTTCCTATTCGGATAATTAAATATAATCGTTGCCAGAAGTAAAAAAAACAACAAAGTATTTCTTTACTGAAAAAACAGTAAAGATAAATTTGTGCGTAATCTGAAGCATCTATGAAATATTTGAGAATCACTCAAGAAATTTTGTGATTAATAGCGTTTTATTTAGGCTTAATGAGAAAAAAAATAAGCGTATGTTCTCCTCCCTTTTTTGCGTATAAGTGATCAACCCTTAATACACGCTGACATATTTATTAAAAGTGCTGAGGACATACATTTTATGACACATGTAATTCTGTAAAATATATTGCCATTATAGTATAAGGTATTACAAAAAATGCGGTATAGAACAAAGTACGTAAATTTATTTAATACAAAAATTAATAATTATGTGTAATAGTTGAAACTTGTTTTCCAACAGAAACCAGCGAAAAACAAAAAAATGTTATCTCCGTATATTTACTTATTCCCTCTTTTGTTTTGTTAAATATTTTATTTCTCTCGTTTTTTACTTAACAAATTCGTATACAACAGGTTCTTTTCATCAACCGAAAAGTTTCGTACTGACTGACTTTTACAATCAAACTGATTGTAGTGCCACGTGTATCATAAACGGTACACAATGTGATAACTACTCTAAACAAGCTAATTACTCATGAATCTATGAAGTTATGAAACTTTGTATAGTAATATATCAGTCTTTAATCAAAGCATCAAATGGCCTGAACGACAAGTTTGGCAAAACAGCTTGGCATAGAACGTATTAATTAGACGAAGGCCGTAGTATTGCTGGTTGGGTGACTATCATTGGATAGCAATGTTTGGTCAACTGTCCTCTGAGCAACTGTTGCTGCCAGATACGGTGGCTTTCAAAACAACGTGTATTTATTTATAAATTATATAAGAAGAAATGTTTATGTACGGGTCGCATTGTGTCACGGCACTTCTAAGATTGGAGACAAGAATTTGCTGCCGTTAAATTGTGGGTTTTCCTGGTTATGTGTGTCGGAGTATAGTTTTGGAAGTCTCTACAGATTCAAGATAATTATTGGCTACCTCTAATTTGAGGGATCACCTGTACTGACTGAATCATTGAGACCGTTGAATCGAGACCCTTGAAGGGGAGTAGGGAGAAGCTGGAATACGACCGTGAAGGTGCCAGGCAACAAGGACCGACTGGACCTGATTTATCGACTCTACGATCGATATGCGTGCGATTTACAAAGTACACAGAAGCTTATAATCATGATCGGTGTAATACATATTGATATATGCAGTTGCATTGTTCCTAGAAACAGGCAAATATAGTATTATGGAACCTAATATAAGTTATTGCCAGTATAAGACGATGGAAAAGGAGGGTGTTAGCTTTAAAAATTGAAGAAATGTCCTCCAATTTACCCTCCTCAAACTGCGAATTTGTACATACAAATTTACAACAGAATGTCATGTGTTGTGAATAAAAATTTTACACGGATTAAAACTATTTCGTGTTTGAATAACTACAAAGCAATTGATGTTAGGAAGTCATACGAAACAACTGAAATGCAAATGTTTCTTTTTGAAGAACATATTTTCAATTTTTATAGCTAACACTCTCCCTTTCCATCTTTTTATGTTAACAATAACTTATATTAGGTTTCGTAATATTACATTTGCCTGTTTCTACTTACAATACAATTAAATATATCAATATATATTGCAACAACCATGGTTATAAGTTTCTATGCAGTTTGTGAATCACACGCATGCCAATAGTTAAGTCCAGTCGATTCCTGCCGCCTGACACTTCCACGGTTGTATTCCAGCTTCTTCTTGCTCCTCTTCAGGAGTCAGGACACAAATTAATGATTCAGGCTGTAGATATGTACTGAAGTATCGTTCTGTCACAAGTGCTTTTCCTTGAAGAAATGTCGATTATTGATATGGCATTAAGACACTAACTTCATGGGACGGTGCCACAAGACTAGAACAAAAGAACTTGTTGAGTGTTTTTCCAAACTTTTAAAAAATTTTTACCTCAGTATGTGTCCACCAGATGTTTGAGGATTACCTGTTCAGTTCGCTACTTGGTCACCCTTTCAGTGAGTTTTTTTATAGAGTAATAAAACGTATGATGACCACTTGTCCAGGTCTTCTTGGTCGTTACAGTTTTAGCCCATAACAATGCCAGTTATAACTACTAAAAAGTACGAAATGCTAAAGGAAGAGTTACAAGTGTATGTAAAGTTGTATAAACAATTCTATATATCATGATATCGGTACAAAGGTATAGCGAGGAAAAATATATTGTACATCACAATAAACCCTCTTCACGGATAACTTAATTTAGGACTTTTATCATAAAAGAAATTCAACATATATAGATGATAATGACCACTTAAATATTATCATAGCTGTAAAAACTTGATAAGCTTCTTTGCTATTATTGTTAATTACATATCATCTCTTTGTTGATTAAAATTTATAAAATACATAATAGTATACTGTGAAAAGGCGGATATACATAAATAGTTAATTAAAGGACCTTGAAAAAATGCTTATTATTGTTATTAGCGTGAGAGTTGTAATCTAGATATATTTGTAACGCTTATAACCTTATTAGATCTCATCATTATTGGCTTAGTAACGATATCTATCATTGAAACAGTTTTTCTTTCATCATATGTGCAATTACAACACACACATGCGCACTAAAATCTGTTGTCAAAACAGAGATAGTTGAAACACATGCAGGACATTATAGAAACTATCGCTAATAAATGAGAGTTGATCATCGATGTAAAATTTGGCGCCGTACTTCTTAACCAAATCACTTTTGTCTACATGTTTCAACTCTCAATAAAAACTAAACTCAAAGCTAAACTTATGCCTACGTACACGGTCTTATATACTTAGAATCTTAATCCTACCCCGCCATCCTTACTCTCTCCTCCTTTACACACAGTACGCGGATAATCTCTATCCTTGGTAGATACCGCGGCTTAAAAATCTTGCACACCGCATATACAATATATGGTTGCATCGGAGGGTGCTCGTGGTAGATTCCATAATTCAGGATAGTAAATACTTAATACCAACACCAACGTAACAAAATAAACATAATTATTTATTTGTACATCGAGTTGAACAGGACAGACACATGTCTGACTATTTCCGCGCTCTTGGAGCTTCTCTACTTTTATCAACAATTTTCCTCTGTTTTTATCGTAGGGGCTTTCACAGGGAGGGCCCTCCACCGCAGAAATTCGGGTTGCAACAATAAGTATAATATGTAGAGATCAGGATTTAGGGTGTTTTGAGTATTTCCAAATTATTAACAGTTATATACTTTATTTTCCACAATCCGACTCTTAAGGCGCGATCTTCTCGATTGACTCCTTCATCCTTTGCAACGCATTTCGACTACGTTCACGCATACACACACACATACATCCATTCCCACTTACGCATCCACTTGTCTATTCACACTACACGCCTGGGGATAAGAGTTCGCGCGCCAAGCACGGACGCGTTGCTACGAACTGCGACGCAAGGTCCCTAGAAATCCTACAAATATTCAGAAAAAACGTACCTACACGTACCTGGTTACGAGATGCAATTACAGTCACATTTTGAAAAATACTCTCTTATCCAATGGAATTCAATTTTCCACATAGCAGATTACCGCGGGATAAACCACTTTGATTCGAGCGGCAACTCGTATTCCTGGACGCCTGAGGTATTTGCAAAGTTTGATCGAGATTTATAACTTCCGATTCGCTACGTTACCTCGTTAGCAGAATACTTTAATCGTATTTTTCGCCAGAACGAAAATTACATGCGCACGGCCAGCGAGTTTAACAAATTTTCTCACTTCACGTCCGCGCACCACATTCGCCGTTATAAATTCATCAGCGCATACCGTCATTAGGATACGTCGACGTGCACTTTGATGCACTTTCGCGACTCAAGAATGACTGCCGAGATGGTATAGGCACTTGAGACGAGTACTCGACCCGCGCGAGTGTTCAGTCCCCACCGACGGTGCGAGCATTCGCGCACTCAACGGCACTCCTGCAAATGCTTTCTTTTTGAGCTACCGGCTACGACGCGAACGACGACGACGAGAATGAAAGTTCTAATGCAACGGCGATTACTCAGGACGCGTGCAACGTACGAAGTGCCAGCGGGAAACGTACCGAACGAAAAGAAGGAGGGAGCAACTGAATATTGTCTGCCCGTTAACCCTCCGCGGTTCAACATACTTTCCGTTTTGCAGCGGCAAATAGCTTACATTTGAGTCATACCCCAAAATTCGTGATGAACGATCGGTTGTACTTCTTAAAGATGTACGTTTACATTATACCTGGATGTAGAAGAGTGGTTGTAAATATATTTGGTTCACATGCGTGATCACTTACATGCATAGGCAGCAAGAAATACGATGTTGAGTCACGCTAGAATCCATGGTAATTCTGAAGCAACGCTTTAATTATGTATTTTACGTCAAATCAGTATCTAACTCGGACGTATTCTCTGGAAAAAATAAAACATATTTGACACTCTTACTTTAATTGTATAATAAGCGTATATCTGTCCAGTACTTTTATTAAAAATTAATAATATAATTAAAAATATTATTAAAAATTGTATTTTCCTTGGTCAAATTTTCGCAATTTTTTTAGCTATCGCTAAAAATTTGTTATTTTTTCATAGCTATCGCAGCAGTTTTTTGGGTCTTGCCAAAATCTTAAAACTAATTTACATATTGTGAGCCATATTTCGGATTGTATCATTCCAATTTTCTACACAATTCAAGAATCTTTTGAGTATATCATATATTGCATAAAATTGGTTTATCCAAGTCACTGCTAATCTCGTATTTAAAGAATATCAGTGTTTCCATAATATGCGTTGACGATGAGAGAAAAATAGACGTGTCTATTCTTCTCTCTCTCTCGTATCCACGATCAACACTTAATCCAACAAGAAGGCCATGATGTATGTATCATTAATTAGATGAGTGTTGTTAGACAGCAATTTTGGGTGATCTGTTCCGTGAGCAACTACTGCTCTCAAATATGGTGATATTCTCAAAGGCAGATCACCTCGCTGTACAAGGTTTTTGAACGACAACTAGTTGGGTTGTAGCACAGGATCCGGAGTCAAGGTTCGAGAATTGCATACTCGCGGTGTAACGTATAACGTGTATATTTACAAACTAAATAACAAGAGTTGTTTATATATGAGTCGCTTAGTGTAATGAACTTCTACAATTGATATGATTAGTGGCTACCTCTATCATAGTTCGAAGCATCACTTCTACAACTGTATTAGAGAGTCGATTGATACAAGTCCTTGCTTCGATTCTTAGTTACCTCTAGTTTGAAGGATCGCTTATCGATGTATACTAGCGTGTGATTGGAAACGGACTCTTTTTGGTTGGAAGAATGTTGGCTATTTAACTGGCATTGAAGATGTCAGTTTGGTGGGGCGGTCGCGCAAGGTTAGGTCTAACGGTCCCGTTAACTTTTTCACGTTATTAATCAATTTTTACCTGAGCAAGCATTCTTTCACGACATGTTTTATGGTTCTTTGACCAGCTCGTTATCTGGTTACTCCTTAGTTGAGTTTTTTATAAAGTAATAGAACACGTGGTGAACACTTGCTGAGGTATACCTTACCGTTAATGCCTAATGCAGTAACGATCAGAATAATCTAATAAGTATGATCAGACAAAAATTCATGCTTTATTGATGCAAAATAATTGCTATAAATCCTAGGTATGAATTCATCAACGAGACCACGTGATTATAAACGTTACGTTGTTAATTTCCCATAAGTACAAAGCCCTGTCTATCTCGGAGAACTAACTTTGATTAACGACAATATATGTATCTCAATTAGTTTTAAGAAACTGGGGGAAAGAAATGAATATAATCTTTTCCGTCGTTTGTTCGAATATAACGCACGGTTGTATTAAATAATGCGATTTGCACGCAATGTTAATCGCTGGGACTAACTTCGCAAATTTATGCTGTTATAAAATAAGTCATTATAACAGGAGAAATGAATTGTACGTCAACTAAACTTGTGACCCGACCTTTGAGAAGCTTTACGAGAAAGTCGCTTGCTGGTTCACAGAACTTTATCGCAAGGTGTTAAACGCTCGCGACTCGGAATGCGCCCTTACGTTGCGGTTTCGACGGAGAGGCGATTCTTCTCAGGTCGTCGAGAGGATTTTCCTCGGTTGCTCTCGTCGGCGACGAAGAGGGTTTCCTTCCACGTCCATTTCAGACCGTTCCTTTAGAGGTGGAACAGAAGGACGCAAAATGAAATTTCAGAATCGATTATGCGGTCATGTTGATGCGGAGGCCGTATGGATTTATACCTGACAGAAGTGTTATAAATGTATTAGTATTTTCCCAGAATAACTGTCAAGAAGTAGGACACATATAAAACGTGTAGTATTCAGTCCCGAGGAATTAATACGATTGGACAAACAGAGGCTAAGGCAAAGCCAAAAAAAAACAGCAGATTGCTTTGTGATTGCAAGGGTAGAATCTTCACTAGGATAGATCTGCCTAATCTCAGAAGTCGGTTATTCACATTAAGACGTATACGTCTCACGCTGAATTTTCCATTTGGACTATTTGAAGTTTTCCTTGCAAAACGAGAAATTAAAATGGAATAGTTTCTTACCAATTACGAAAATCATAAGACATACGATAGAAGCAAATTGTATTAGCGTGGCGAGATAAACCTCGTATGGCTTGAACGAAAATCAAAAATAAGTCCGAAACTTACGAAAAATCAATTCGGCACGGAACGTGTTAAACAATAAAATATTTGGCATTTCTAAAGCTTAAGTGCTGCACTCTAAATATTAAAATCTCACGTGTCCTGCCATTGTTTAAAGTCACGCACAGTTTCCGAAGAACGATCAGAAAAAACAATCTAGTGACCAACGGGACTGCATCTACCTGGAAATGCAGCACAACCAATCAAACTGAAAAAGCCACACAGAAAACCCCTAAAAACAAATTTCACGATTTGTGAAGGAACTCCGAAACAACGCCAGAGGAGGTGGACGAAACCTCGACCAAATTGTTCACCAATGCAGTTAAAAACCCATGAAAAACGTCTCACTAGTCAGTCGTAAACTAACACCTGAAAGCATAGAACACGTCATAACGCAAAAAGGCAGTAGTCAAAGAATCGTCTTTGACACTCGCAACATTACGCAATAAGCAACGTAGCGGGACGGCTAGCTTGTTGACTGCAATCTCATCTCGGTTACTGGATATCGATATCACCTAGAACACTCAACGCGTCAATCTGTATAAATACGACAGTGTTAGTAAATTATTGTTACTCAAGCACTCAGTCATCACTTCCCTGCATTTCAACTCGCCTTGATTGAACCTGATCAAGTTTACGTCCCAGGCATCGTCATGCATAGTTGTAAGCCGGATTTACGACCCCGTGTAATTCCTAAGACGAGAAAGAAAGGGAATTGCGCTCGATCGGGACGTAACATGTAGCTTTTAATATTAAAATAATCCTTAATGATTACTTAATGATATTGAATGTATAATATCTCAAATGCTATTTAGCAGTACGTGCATAAAGAAGTGTACATTTGATCATCATTTGAAAAGAAACCTTTTAAGTGACCTTTGGCAACTTGCAAAATTAAACGTCCGGACACAATCTTTTTCAAGGGATATTAAAAATTTAAACCAGAGAATGTAAGTACGTCTTAATTTAAGGCATCAAAATTTAGTTTCTATAGACATTAAGAACACTTCTGGGAATGCTCACTTCTTAAGCTAGTGACGATGATGAAAATAAAGTTTCAACCGTTTGTGGTCCGGTACCACTTGGTGAAGCGCTTTGAATTAGTCGGAATTTTTTTGGTGCGACAAACAGACGCTGCTGGCTTAAATACCCTTTGTGGTAAAAAAAAACCGACTAACAAAATTCTTACAATTAAATATCTATACTCTAACAGTAGGAGTTTTTCAACCATATTTTGCTGTACGATTACATTTTAGAATGTTTTAAAGAATGATGTTTCTGAATATCATACTTTATACGTAGATGAAATTTTTAACTGCAAATAGTGTAATGAAATTCTAGTTCTAATTTTCTTTTGAGAATTCCTTTGTTACAATAAACTGTACGTTTACTTATACGACTATCTTTCAAATGAATCGCCATCTGTATTATATCATGTTAATATATCAATTAAATGCGCGCAAGTTATAAGTAATCAACCTTTTTTTTTATATATGTAAGAAATGAACACAAAGAAATCTAGTGAACATCCACGTTGCAGACCGCAATAGCAAACAATATTTGACGATTATATCCTGTATTTCGACCATAATGATAAAATAAGACGAGTATCACAGAAATGATAAACCGACTGAAAATGTTCAAGGAACATTTGGTCCATTTTGCGTATGTATTATTTCTCTGCAATGACAAGCTGAGTTTGTTTTAACATTGCATATTCTTTTTTTCAGTTACATCTGCCGAGGTTGATTGCGCTGTAGGAGTTTATGGCAGTCTGTGTGTAAGTGTTAAGATTATTTGTCGTTATGATACAAACGTAGAAATATTTTTTGGGGATCAAATTTCTCATTGAGCAATTTCAAAAATATATGATGTAAGTAAAGTTACATTAAAGAGGTACAGATTTTTAAATAAAGTATATTTAATTGTAAGTTGTAATGAAAAAGTAGGCGTTATATAACGTTGTTATATTTTATTTTCTACGCTATATGTATATGATTACAATCTCATTTCCATAACAGGTATTTATACTTTTCTTCAATCATGTACAATAATTTACGAGGCAATCAAAATACCAAACACATAAATATTAGGGGTACCGTAAAATCATTTATTTTTTTTCGGTGTTAAAATAAAAACAAATTGAATTTAAAAATTTGTTGTTTATTAAGTAATGTAACTTCCATCGTGATCTATACAACTTTTCCATCTATCGTCAAGACTAAATATTCTCTTGTTATAAATCTCTTGATATAAAAAAAGAGAGATGATCAACGATAATTTTAACATTGTTCATATTTTTGAGATAATTGTATCTTTAAGAAGGTTTCAATAAACAATATAAATAGTAGTCTGATGGCACAATATCTAGCGAGTAGGAAAGATGCGGTATTAGCTCCGAACCAAGCGCAGAAATTTTATCACGGATTTTTCCAGCTAAATGACATCGCGCGTTGTCGTGCTGTAGAATAATGCAGCCTCTGCTTACAGTTTCTAACCATTTTCTGATTAAGTTTCGATTCAAGCGAACCACTTGTTCACAGTATATATCAGAATTAACTTTTTCCCTCGGATTGAACGTCTCATAATGAACAATTCCTTGATAATCCCACCAGACACGAAGTAATACTTTTTGAACAGTTAAACCGGGTTTAGGAGTTTTCTTAGTGTTCTCATTTGGCGACAACCATCGTTTATTACATTTTTTGTTGTCGTAAAGAAAGCATTTTTTGTCACTCGTAGTAATTCGTTTTGAGAAAGGATCTGCGAACAGAGAATATTATCTTAAGCGATATACACGTTTTTACTTGAACAGCTTTATTTTCTTCTGAGATCATATGGTACCCAAACATCTTCTGTCCAGACTTTTCCAATATTTTTTCATGTAATCCTTTACTGTCGACCAGGGATACTGAAGTCTTTTAGACAATTCCGGAATTGCTAATTCAGGATTTAATTCGCTTTTTGCAACAATATTGTATTATTTACTTTAGGATATCTCCCTGATTGGGGTTCATCATATAGACATAAATTTCCGGACTCAAATTTCCTAAACTACTGTTAACATATGCACACTCTTACTTTATCATCATAAATGTTACAAATATTTTTTGTACCAACTGTAGCAACATTTTTTTTATGTAACTACAATATAAGTAGCGTAAAAAATGTTTTAACAGAAAATCTTCCCCCATTTTAAAAGCAAGATTTCAAAATTAAAAGAAAAATTAATTAGATATTTAATTCGACGAACTAGTAACAAGCTCACGAATTCATTTCATAGCAAGAACGAAAAAAATTTTTGGTACACCTAATATTAAATTATTCGGAATAAAACTTCACATAATATAGTACCGAGATAGATTAAAAAATAAAATAACATTATTTTAGGATTAGGAACAGCGGTTCGACAAATGTTTTCTTTTTTTGTTTGCTTTTACGCATTGATACTACACTTTGTAAAAATATTATACAAAGATCACCTTTGTAGCAATATACGAATAGAAGTTATATTATATATTTTTCTTAACCCTTAAACGTTTTGTATAAATAAACTTCTCAGAGTCTGACCTTACTAAACACGATGCAGCCCTTTTGGTTTACATGGGTCCTCGCAGTATATCAGAGACCTTTCGTGTAATAAAGTGCCTGGTTTACCTAAGTCTGGGTACGACACGCCGTCCAGGAAAACCACGTGTTATCTCCTGCTGTTTCTCAGACGTCAGATGCGGTCAATGGTCAACCAACGCGAAATTCAGTGAAGAGTTATTTTATATTTAGTCCAAGATACAAATCGCACGAATAAATGATGTTACAATTGCTGGCAAAAATACTTATCAAATATGATAATACGAAACTGAGTGGAATTATTTACATCGAGAATCATAAGGACTTGTTATGCATTCTTGAAATAGATAGGGGAGATTGGCTGGTACAACTAGTAATTAATTTAGAAAATCTACTAAATAATTGAAAGCATAATACAAAAGTTAATTATCATATTATTATATTTATTATCGTAAGAATAAGTTGCGCCGATCAAAAGGTTACTTGGGGAATAGTATTTGCTGAGTCTGAGTTTGCGAAAAGGTGTTAAGCTTTGCGAGCAGTGTTTGTTAGAGAATTTGGTCGAGAGCTAAGAAGTACGACGACGAGTTCTATACTAAACCTTAATTCCCATTCATTACCAAATAGTTTCAGTAGCTTTGTATATATTTCAATCTTTTTCTTTTAATAAACTATTATTTTCAACAAACATCGTTTTACTACATAAATATATGGAAGTTTAGGTAACTGAACATTTGGAAATAGCAATATGGAGAATGAATTTAAAGGCAAAGAAATACAAGAACATAAATAGAGGTTTAAAGCACATCTGAAACATTTATTATTCTCAAGCTGGTTGGTGCGACTTAAAAGTACTATTTCGTTAGCTATATTCAGAAGATGGAAAGATTAAAATAAATTGCTGTTTTAATTAAAATAAATTATTCAAATAAAAATTATAGAATATATTGCGTGCTATTATTAAATTTGAAAAATTTGTAAAATCAATTTTCTACATCCGGAATTAATAAATGTTGGAAAATACATATATTTATTCTTAAATTTGTATTGAAACCTTTATCCTAAGGTGAATAAATCATTGGTCCATAAACCTTAAGTAAATTATGTAAAAACAAATCTACGATAATTATATTTTTGAAAATTTAGAATAGCTTACTATATATTGAAAAACAATGTACAATTGGACTGTTTACAAAGTATTGATTTTGTGCATCAATGATTAACTCATTAAACACTGATGACATCAATGATAAAATTAGTATCTAATAACTTAATCATTGATGCACAAAATCAATACTTTGCGAACAGTCCAATTATGCATTGTCTTTCAATATATAGTAAGCTACTTTAAATTTTCAAAAAATACGATGAATAACATTGGCGTAGATAATTTAACATAAAACTGGATGTAGTTTTAAGTGGAATAAGACAATTTTCTACTGCTGACAACTCACACAACTGAGATTATAATAACCCACGTATAATGTAATGTTAAAAATGTGTATGTACCAAGTAACTTTAACATATACGGTGACTGCGATATGTATACTGCTGCATTGTTCTGAATTCCGTGTGCGGGCGTGGAAATAGGTATGTATGCCAGAGCGCATAACAACGTGGAAATCTGAAAATCGTTTTGTATTGAAACCAGACTCTGTTAACGGTATTGATATTTCCTACAAAAAGCACGTCTTATTTTTTATTCTTATTAAATATTGGCAAACATGCAAGTATTGAGTTTGTTTTTTTTTTATTCCACGGGTGGCCAGATTTTTGGGTATTATATCATACATTACGTATAACTAGTTTGTTGCCCAATATTTTGAGAAATACATAAAGACAGTCAATTGTTAATAAGCATGTACACATATCAAGTTTTTATTTAGTACTTCCTATATTTTAATTCCTCATGGCATGCTTCCAGAAAACAAGTACATTTGGAATAGTTTATCGCATATTAGGAAGAAATTTTTACAAAACTTCGAATGGATTGCTGTAGGGTTTCCTAAACTATGTTCCGTGAAACACCAGTGTTCCGTTGAATCTGAATAGGTATTTTGTGACAATATGGAAAGACTTTATACACTGCTTCACGTTTAAAAATCTTCCACTTCATATTGTTTTTAAAGACAAGCTGTTATTATTTTACTTGCGTTTTCTACAACCTATTTATTGCGAAACGGGATTTTCTTATCATATTGCGACGAAGTCAAAGTACAGGAACAGATTTGCCACCACACCAGATATTAGAATGCAACTTATCAATATCATGTTAGTTTATTTACGAGTAGACGCTCTTTGACACGTAGCATAAAACTTATAAAGAAATAACTTACAATAATACTTATAATACATTGGCACTTGATGCGTAAAACAATCACATGTCAGGGCTTATGAAGCGATCAATTTACTTCGCATAGTGTGGGGACGCGCAGTGCCGTGTTAACGGAAGACTCGAAATATGCTACTGTGCCACAAAAAAATCTACCTCATCTGATATTTTTTGTTAGCTATTGAAAGTAACCTATGCATCCAATTAAGTTTGCCTATTTTCATCCTATATGGTGCAATGAAGAACGGGTATTTATTCCATCTAGTCTTTTTGGAAGCATATAAATTAATTATTTCTAGTATCCTTGGGCAATCCACAAACCAATTTAATACCCTAAAAATAAACATCCAGTCTACCATGAGCCTACGCTGTTCAAGCGTACACATATTAAGTGTGTTCAGGATATCGCTGTAATTATGCAAAGTATTGGTTTGTTTACCCTGTAAGCAACGTGCTTTAAAAATTTTTGTTGAACACGTTCAACTAGTTTTATATATGTAGATTGCTTAGGGTTCCATATTTGTGATGCATATTTAAGATCAGAAGCAACAAGGACTAGGTATAGCATTTTAAATACGCAAACTTTATTCAAATCTCTTGAGTTGTGCCCGATATCAAGAAGATATGCATTCCGAGGACTCAAAATCATCAAAATCATTAAATGCTTTATTTATTCACATCGTTGCGATCCGGAGCCTAGTGTATGGATAGTCCACCCTTGCGAACGCCCCGACGACCAAAGAACAGCGGAACGTTGTTTATAAGAGAAGAGCATCTTGGAAGCGCGAAAGCGGTCGGACGTGTATTGCTCTGTTCTCTGATTATTGGAATAAACAGTTCTTTGCATTATACATTACGTTGGTGTCACGAGTTGAATCATTCGCATAATGTGGAATCAAGTGCGATCATCCTTGGACGCAACAATATTTTTATGTTTATATTATATTGTAGAAGATGTGCAGAAGATTCGGCCAGAGGGCCTGAATATCTTAGTTCGTAGAACAGTCGCCCGGAAAGCGAAAGATTCCGGGTTCGATTCCCAATCCAGTTACCCATGGTCCGCATTTTTTTCACGTTTGCCTACATATGAGAATTTATTAACATCTATTCAATCGTATCCACAAGACCAGTGACGAATATATTTTAATACTTATTAACATCCATTCAATCGTATTCACGAGACCAGTGCCAATTGGTGTTGATATTTATTATTATATGCCGGATGTAAGATTAATCATGTAATTTCTGTTTCTCATTTATGTTATATTGTTAGAGATTCATGTGTCTCTCCATGAGGAGCCTGTGTAGCAGGAACGAGTGGCGCAGCCTATGAGATTTATATACTTGGTCCCATTTATGTACTTCTTCCCCTTAGTCTGATATAAACCATGTTTTCTTTCTCCGTTGTAATTCTTAACGTGTGTACTTAACATATTCACTTTTCGTACAAAACCTCATTCAAAATTAAATCTCCTTCCAATATATATTTTATATTTTTGCATTTAAAAATGATTAGTAATAAATAATGAGTTTTAATAACTTTTGTTTTTCTTTTTACTAATAGGAATTACCCAATCTGAAAAATAAGCTGTGTTTCGTTAAAGTTTCCTGGTGTGCGAAGCGTTCCATTGCAGAAAAAGCTTGTAAAACCCTGCATTGATAAATCATTTTAAAACTGGAACGTGTCCGTTTATTCTCGTTGCGCACGCGAATGAAACCGAAATAGTATAATAAAACGAGAATATATATGGATCAGTTACGCCAAAGTAAGCAAGCGACAAATACTCAGCACTAATGAAGTGCCTTTCACGATAAATATATATCCGCGGCAAGCGGCAGGACAATCGTATAAGTCTCGTAAAAGTAATAATATTCAAAGCGATAATGAGATTTTCGTCCTCCGTCAGTGCTTTTATCGATTGCGTTTGCAATACGGCGTCAAAACAAAGAGCTGTACCATAATAATTTCTGATATTTGATTTTTAACTCGCATTACAGTATTTACTGATCAAAACTACGGAAATGGTTGGTCAGTCGTCCGAAAATAATGTTGCTCTCAATTTCGTAATGCGACATTCGTTTTGGACAGAAACATTTCTCTCGTTTGTATCCGTATTATTGCTTGCGTTTAAAAATAATGTTTTGTCCATATATGAGTATTGTATATAATAATCTTTATCAGCTCGATACCTCTTGTTAATGACGATTTTGTGCTTCAAACAATGTAAATTCTTGATTGCGAGTTAATTATGTATGAATGTGAAAAATAGTCCGGCGTGAAAATGCATAAATATTTTAAAGAGTATAAGTGCCTGCGACCGAAGAAAAAGTTCTTGGGCTATAAGGCGATGACAGATGAGCGATAAAGAGAGAGTGCATGGCTTAGTTTTAGGTAATGCATAATTTCAAGGAATGCACGTAGCAGATGGGTGTGAGAACGTGTAAGAATGAGAAGAGGTGCATGCAGAGGCATTAGGAGAAAAGGGCGTAACCTAGCCGAGAGTAGAGAGGAGAAAAGATCAGAGAGTCGTAAAAAGCAGAGCAGGGTTACAGCGCAGAGTACTGAGTAAAAAGTCAGAGTCAGAATCCGAGGCAGAGTATAGAGAACACAGAGCAAAAAGGAATAGAGAGTCGTAGAGGGCAGAGCAGGGTTATAGAGCAGAGTACAGAATAAGGAGTCAGAGTGCAGAGACCAGAGTTAGGCAGAAGGAAACAGAGAGTCGTAGACAGCAGAGCAGGGCAGAGTATAGAGAGAAGAGTGAGAGTACAGAGTACAGAGTATAGAGTCAGAATCAGAGTTAGAGTCAGTCAGAGTCAATTAGAGTACAGAGAATATAGTTGGTTACAGAGAGTGACACAGAGCAGAGCAGAGTCATAGAGCAGACTAAAGGGTTACAGTCACAGAGCAAGAGTAAAGGGCTAGCGTATAGATTAAGACTGTACTGTGTCCTAATAATATTAATAAAACATCTTCTCTTATCAACACAAGTCGCTGGCCAAAAAATACTTAAACCCAACAATTACCATCATTCAAACCAAAAAACCTCCCACAATATATATTCGTAAACTGTTTCTTTCTTCCCGAAAAAACTATAACAATTGACAATCTATGTTTTGAACTTGTAAAACTATTGTGTTCCTTATGCCTTTTACACTTTTTATATAAGAACTACTAAAATGTTAGAATTTATTAATTTATTATATCCCACAATGGAACTGAGACAATAGTTATTATATCTGTAATTACTTTGCTTACATTCACAGGTTTACATAGTCATTGGTTGAAATAAAATGCATCATTAAAATATGGGATACAATTTAAATATTGAAGAAATTCAGAATTTAATATTTTCAACAAATTTTATTTTCTTTTTCTTCCTAATCTATAAGATTATGCAAAAAAAGGCCAGAATGATAATAATGCTTGAAGTTAAACTTCATTTAGGAAAATTTGATCCGCTAGTATACTTTTCTGCTTGATAAGTTTTAATTTTGTCGTGCGCACGTATATTGGATTACATATTATTTTTTACGCGGCTTTTTAATGGGATACAAATTTATGAGGCAATTTTGCCGTAACCGTGCATAAGTAACTGCTTACTTACATCGCTTTGTTCTACACGCTTATATTGTATCATCGCTTAACCTCCTAACCATCAACTCTTTTTGCACGTTCGACGTTTGTAGCGTTTAAAATATCTGCATCGTAAGCGCTTTCTTCGAACCAGGTCGATCGGGGGCGGTTTTTATTACATCGTGAAGCACGAAAGCTTACGATCGTCACTCACTTCCCGACATTCTTTCTGACATTATTCTAGAATCACTGCATGTACTTAATACTTTTATTGATAATTTTAATATTCGTATTATTAATGCTTTAGTTCTCTAGTCTAATAGTTTCCCGAAAGTTTTTAGGGTTTTTAATGCTTTTTCGAAAACTTTTCGGCATTCTTCACAGTTGTGCAAATAAACAATTGAGTGAAATGTACTCACTAATTTTGAATACAAATTTGGAGTATTATATATTAAACACATAAATATAAAAACTATATTACCCATATTGTTTCAGAATTTTTCGTAATATTTTTTTTAACAATTCCTAACTTTTCAAATAGTTATTTCTTAGGGTTTCATTTAAATGTCGATACTTTAACTTGTATAAAAAAAAACTATTATAATTCCGGATAAGTGTTGGAGCATTTTGAATCCTTACATTCTCTGAATCTTTTCAAAAAAGTACAGGTATGAAAATTATATATCTTTTTTTATGCTGAGTTTCTTGTCTCGCAAACATCAGATAACGGTCTTACGGATAATGGGTATGATATGCAATATTAGTGGCTCTTATCGAGAAGTTCTGTTGATATTCCCATCATTCGTACCTCTTTCATGGCCAAAACGTTAGATGTATGTAAATCTTTAGCGCGCAAAGAGAACACCTCATATGCTTCATCACATTGAAATCCAATATTGTATATGCAAATCATACGATACATTACTCGTCGCTCTGTCATTGAAAAAAATAATGTCAAATATATAGCATTTCAAACATTAGTTCAAACAACTTAGTTCAGCTTTTAAAGTCAATGAAATAGGTCTGTATAAACATATGCATTGTTTGACCTTCTTTATGAGTTATAGCAAATTTTATGCTTCGTGTTCTTCAATGCTATTGAATTCTTGTACAACACTTGAAATACGTATTACCATCTCGATATATCCATGTGTACGACTTTAAACAAAAAAGGATGAAATAGAAAAGTAAAGAAATTTATTGCATGATTTACGTTGCATCAAAATTAAATAATATTTCAAAACTTGGCAACATGTGCAGGAATGTGTATAAGCAATTATAGACCCATTATTGTGACTGCTTTTATAACTGTAATATTCAAGATATGTGTTTGCAAGCAAAACTTAAATAAATCTTAGTATTTATAAATGATTGGTACGAAAGAATAGTGTTTAGTGAGTTTAGTGTTCCGATAATAGAACTAATGTCTTTTATCTGAAAGTTTATTACAACATAACTTACTGTATTTCATAAGCAAACTCAAATAGAGTTCACATGTACAATTTATACGAATTTTTTTATTATTTTCAGAAGCTAAATTAATTACTAAAGTAGGTCTAAGATGTTACGAAAGGCCTAGTATGTTTCGTAATTTTCAGACTATCTATTTTCATTAATGTCTTTTTAATCAATAATCGTTTGGCGGCCCGATGAAAGGATCAATCATAATTATATGACACATATTCAGATCACCGTGGAAGATTATAATTAATGCTGCGTTGATATTGTAATACCTTTATAGCTTTAAACGGCTTTCGGTTCCGTCCCTTATTCTTCCCCCGTTTCCCGTTCATATCCCGAATCCACTTACCGTTCCCCTTTTCTATCCCATTACTATCTTTTGCTTAATCCCTCTTCCTTTTTTGCCTCTCTCTCTCTCTCTCTCTTTCTCTCTCTCCATTTCTTTAAATCTATTCCATTTAAAAATCCAATCTTCCCCTGCATTTATCTGCGCTTCTTTTCCCGATCCTCTTCCGTTGCCATGAATTGCCATTGTAGCGAAGTTACTGCATAAGGCAAACGCTCAGGTCAGACCGAAATTTCTTAAAAGTCCCATTGAAATACTCGAATGCCTTCGTTCTTTGTCCGAGTCGCTTTCAAAATTAGGCAATGTTCTCCGCTTAGGGATGCTCCAATGCGGCAAATGGAGCTGCGTTACAATATACTTGGTAGCCGAGTTTTAACGAGTAACTGCAAAGAAAAGGATGAGACTGCCACAACTAATGACAATGCAGGGTTCAATCGATAAGAAAGTACAGGAGTGGTGGAAGATCGGTGGAAGATTGTAATTGAAGTTTCATTGTCGCTATATGCCGCACTGGGATTATTCCCGGCACTTTAAAAGAATTTGTATATATCACGGATCGATTACAAGGCAATCCTGCCTGTGAATATTGTAATGTATGCGCAAAGATACTTTAAAAGAGTAATATACCCTGAATACATATGTGGTAAATATGGTAATATTTAAAATTGAATTTATATTTCAAAGATTTAATTTACATGAAATGATCGATAGTATCAGAACGTCGTACTTCTTACGATTCGTTCATTACTCAATTCTACATTTCTTCTACTGAAGTCGCATGAGTTATAGCTGTCTCTACGTCATAAATTGGCACGGTTTGTATAATTTTAAATATTCTATTGTTACAAAAAATATTCTTCTGTATATTTATTTGTAAAATAATACGATAAACAAACGGGAAAACTAAATTTGTAAATTATATCAGTGAAATCTTGCCAATATAAATATAAACTTGATTTATTAATTATCTAGTTATTTTCATTGCTTCAAATTTTTTTTATGTTGTGTTACTTGACAATTCAAGGAAAAAGGCGAATTTATGCTATTTTTATCGCTTCATTTACAATCATAATATATCTGTCCAATAATGTGTGATGTGCATATAAGACGATATACTTTTTAATTATTATGAGGAAGCAGGTTTGTTTTACTGATCCGGCTCGGACGACCAAAAACAATGTTCTTCTATCTGGTAGTATGATAGAACGGCGCGATGCACACTCTGCTCGTGATTTGAGTTGTAAGGCCGATCGTACCGTTGTGGTGAGAATTTGCGCCAAGGCTCTACCGTTAACTCCTTGACATAGAAATAAAACGGAATTTGACGCATCCGAAAAATACTATTTAATTTGGCTCATCCGAACAATTATGCGCAAGCTAAGTAAGAGAACGTTTTATTTTGAAATCTGGATCGTTATATAACATATAATCAGATTGATATATAATGTTAATAGAGAATAATTATTTATAATTTTTACTAAACTCAAATATTGTCTCGTTTGGCATTTGCCATGCGAAATCATCGGAATACTTTGTTGTTTTTATTTTCTTTTTCCTATTTTTTTGCATCGACTGCTAAGATCATTTGGCCTACAACGTACTGTTTAATCAGGGTTCCGATTCACCAGAGTTACAGTATACATATCATCTGGAAAAACGAAAGGTAATGGAAATCGAACTTGAGTCGTTCGCGTGGAAGTCTGAGTCTCTATCTACTACACCACCGTAGCTCTAACTTTGTTATTGGTTCTGTTCAGAAGGTTGGAGCGTGGAACATCTTAAACATTGTAAACAAACCCGAATCGACGAACGAGTAAAGCAACTGAGTAATCTGATAACATACTGCACGGCGTCCGCCGAAAACAGCTCTTAACGTGTTAGAGCCGCCAATGTCTACAATGGCGCATGCAATGAATGACGACCCCAACTCGTCATTGTATGTTAAGGGGTTAAGGATATTAGGGTAGAGATATTTACACTCTATCAATTTTTAGTGATTTAACCCCTTGCACTATTTTCACTAGTTTGACTCGTGATGAAAATTTCAGGCCAAACTTAAATATCACGAGTCAGGCTCGTTGTTTAATTTCATGCCAAACGTGAATGTCACGTGTCTTACTCGTGATCGACATTTCGGACCAAACACGAATATCACGAATCAAACTCGTGGTCTTAATCTCGAGCTGAGTATAAATGCCTCAAACGGGGCCCTTAGTACCAATGCGTGCCATGTGCGAAAAGAAGACAGTTTTATAATAGACATAATGGCTAAAATGTAAGCAAACATAGGCACTCGGTGAGACCAAGAAAGCTGTTTATTTATATTTTGTTTTTCATTTTTAAGTCTGGTGATTATGACATGTTCTGAAAATTGTTTTCACTTGAAATATTGCTGTCCTGGATTTCCTTCAACTCATTTGCATTCCGCTATTAATTAATCATATTATTATTACATATACCAAATTTGTTATAATCGCACCTAATAATTAAAGTATTCCTTGGAAGTTTTTGATTCAAATTTATTTGAATGTTACAAGAGCACCATCGCGTGAAGTAAACACGCGCGCGGCTATCTCGCACTCAGGCGTAAGATATCGTGTTTCAAGTTCCGACACTCGAGTCCGCCGCTTCGGCTCCTTACGCCACCATTCGGGCGCATGGGTTAGGCACGAGCTTGGGTTAGGCATGGCTTCTTCCGAGTTTCAGCGTACTGCAAGCGGTTAATAAATAACGATGTATGTGGCAGTGTTGTTACACGGGAATTGTATGTGACTTTGCTGAGAGTCTGCTCCTAAGTGTGTCGTCTTTGACTCCGACGAGTCTTGTGTCTTGTTATCTATGGTTTCTGTGACTCTCTCTCAAAGGAGTATTTTTTGCCATAAGCACGATTCGATACAGTCTCGAACAAGGGTAAGAAATTGCTGATTGGTCATTACCAATCGATTCTGATTGGGCAATTCGTGTGGAGATGGAGACACTCTTCCTTGAGTCCGTACTCTAGATACCAAGTGTGGATTTGACCTCTGTGCGTCCTAGCCACGAAATGGTTTATATTATTAGTATATGCAGACTTGTGAAAACGCCATCAAAAAGAAAAAAGGAACTCCGCAGCAAATTCACGGTAAACCTACCAGCCAGTCTCTGGACATATTTATACCACGTATATCCTTAAAGAAAAAGGGTATTCTTCCTCGAGAGTCAAGCCAAACTAATATCTGGATTTTGTCAACGTTGCACATGTATTTGGAAAGTGCTTGAAAGGACCCTATAGTTATCAAACTGGTCAAAAACGTTTGGAAGTAAAGATCTACAAAGAGAACATGTAATAAAATATTGAAAAAGCTGGATGCATGTGTAAAAGTCCACCTATCTTATAGCGCTTAACAAAATTAACTTCTATTTTTATTGCACTTATCATGAATATCAGTGTTTCAAACATCTTCTGTCAACTTCTGTTCCTCATAAACGTAAAACTAAGTTCCCTTATTTTTATTCCTAATTTCTAATTTGTATTCTTTGCTTTTTCGTGTAATGCACTACTCTAACTGCAACGAAATTAAATATGTTTCTATCTATTTGTAATAAGACAATTTCTTTTCTTTTTTTTAATTTTCTACTTACATTTTTATCCAAAGAAATTAATTTCTTCCTGGTCGTGGTCCTGGTGGAAAAATGCTAGATGGTGTAAAAACCTAACAAATCGCTTACAGCATGATTCTATTTTTGGATAGAAGTAATATTATATGTTCGAATATCTTAACTTTTAGTAGAAATCTATGCACTACACGCTTTACCCAGTAGGTAAATATCCGCAACTTTTCTACCTGCAGTATGTTGGACTACAGTCGTTTGCATCGACTGTTGCTTTTGACGTATACTTTTTCTATAAACCTTTAGGTTTTCAACGGGATTGCTCAAAGGTACACGTCGTTACTTACATTATTTATGTCCTGGATTGAATACATTACGCTGCGCAAAGACGAATAAAATTTCATGCCTTTCATGCCACTTCTTTCTTCCGTTAAATCGCCTTTTTGATCGGGATATATCATACTTGTGGTGCGCGAGAATTTTGAATGCTGCTCAGAGTGTTGGCTCGGGATAGAGATTTCCCGCGTGCCGAATATAAGATAGAAATAATCTATCGTAATAATAATGCAGCCTTAAAGGCGCTGTAGATAATGTACGCTGTAAGATAATGTAGACAAGACGCATGGAAATTTCGAATGTCCTGCACCCTCCACGGTATGAAATGTGTGCGCGTGTGTGTGTCTGTATGTGCAAAAATAGATGATTGGAGCACTGCTTAGGGCACTGCGAGAAAAGTCGAATATGTGCATTCTAGCAGTTCAGTTTGAGAAAAGGTATTGAATTTTGTGAGTAGTGTTTGATTCAGAATTTGGTGGAGAATTAAGAAGTACGACGTAGCTATTTCTAAAGAAGTAATATCAATTCATCTGTCGGCAATAGTTTCAATAGTCTCTGTATATATTTCAAGCTTTTTAATAAACCATATTTTTACCTCCACCATTTTACTACGTACTTTAACCACTACAAAACTTCAACATCTTTACGCGTACAGGGATGCGTAGATTGACTCCGCTTAAATTTAAAGATATTTGTCCAACATACGTATGCAAATGCTGTGACGGAGGATAAATAACGTCGGAGGCGAAGATGAAAGAGGAGAATAGAGGGAAACGAACGAGGAAAATAATTTATTACGTTCCGGGACACAATGTGCCTCTTCTGGAACAATGCGGTAGGAGGAAAAGTGGAGGAATAATTTGCAAAAATGGAATTCCGTCGGAGGCCGGTATGCATATGTATTGGTGGCGCTACGCGCGCCGCGCGCCTCGGCAGCAATGAAATACATAAGGAGAAAAATAATTGTGATTCGTTGTGTGACGTGCTTGACGAATGAAATTCTGCGGTTGGAATAAAATTCCAAAGTACCGACACACGTACTGGCCCGCATAACGTTATACGTAATTGCAAACTAATTGCGGCACGCTCAATAATTCTGCACGTGGTTGTTAATTAGAAAACTTCTTATTAATAGGAACACCGTGGCAGTATGCAAAGGACGGTTAAAGCTACGACCAACGCCGGATTTGACACTTTCATTTCCCCCTTGGCTTTGAGAACAAATTTTTGCTAGGTGAACCGCGAATAGTCCGCCTATATTATAATTAATATTCTGCGCGGCATTCACTAATTGATATTGATTAATGTTTCGAGCCAAATAACACTTTACAGCTGTTAAAGGCAAATTTCAAATTGCGCAATATGTTGTGGAATTATAATAATTAAGCGACGTTGTACCGGTATTTTGATAAAATGATGATAAATGTAAGATCGCTGATTTTAATAAAGGTTTCAATATTATAGAAACTGATAAATAACGCTGATGTTGAGAAACAATGCAAATTAAATGGCGTATTTCAATACGCTCCAATCTCACGTTCCCTCGAAACTCTGTCCTTTTCGATCTTTTGGTATGTACTCTGTTACATTTTAGAAACTCCTTTTTGCATTTTTTATACATCATTTTTTCTCTTTTTTTGGGGTAAATATTAGCTGTTTTCTAATGCTATGCTCAAACATAAGTAAAAATTACGAATTACAGGTGCTGCAGTTATTTGTTTAATACTGGAACTTAACAACTAAACAAGTATTTTATTGTTATTTTTACTTCAGTTTTGCACACCAACTGCTAAGATCTTTCAGTCTAGAATCTATTGCGTAACATTTTGACCGCCAAGTTATCCGTATCTGGGTGAAATGTGGAGTTTGTCTGGAGCCGTGCCAAAATGAGTCTTACTATCTCCGCTTTCTTAAATATCGGACAAATGTAAAGTTATTCAAAAAATATTGAATAACAAACATGGATAGATAATTGGATAATTATACAAAGTGCTTTCCTGTGTTCAAAGACCATATTTTCTTTTTCCCATACTTGAAAAATTCAAAAAGAAAATATAGTAAGTTTCAATGTTGGTTAGATAAAATTTTAGCATTCATTTTCCATCAGCTAACTCATATTATAATCGACATCTAAATTATACTTCAAGATACGCGTTAAGCTACCGAATACTATTTTCAAACATTCATATACGATAGAAAAGAAAATAGAACGTTAGGGGATACTTTATCGGTGAAGATTTTGTTGAAGCCTCGGTAAAAAAAAGTGCACCATATCAAGTCATACTCCAAGTAAATCGTAAAGGAGTAAAAGAGTAGGTTCCAAGATAAATGATCTTAGTACTTGAGACCAAAAATCCCACAGTATATTGTGATTAAATGAAATAATCATGAAATTGTAAAACAAAGTGATGTTCTTAATATAATTCATTGAGTAGATATTCGGCATATATGACATATGTATATGTGTATTATGTGAGCGGTCCAAGAGAGTCGCGAGGCGTCAGAGAATTCGTGTGGAACGATCGGGGAATGGCGGCGGTATGCTCCATCTACCATGTTCAAATTTCCTCATTGTAACAATATTCAATTCGCTCACAGAACTCTTAAATGTTTCCCATGCTATTGAAAATAAATCCTTGTTAAAGCATATGTTTTTTATACACTCTGAATTATGCATGTATATGCATATTCAGCCCAGTGCTGCCAGCATCTATCGTTTAAAAGGGGAGAATTTGTTGGGAAAAATCAATATGCGTCTTCAATATTCACAAGTATGTCACTCTACATTGGTGACTTTACATTTAACCGTTAAGCAAATTGTTTATGTATTTCACGTCTCGTGTTTTTTGCGTATTTATTCCATTCTACACCTCATTCATGAAATGTGTCTGATACATTGTTAAATATAATTCAACTGTTTGTACGATTGTTATGAAAATTTGTAACATTGACTTCCTTGCATGCATTGCAAGAAAGGTAACATGCGTACATAAGATAATTAACAAATCGACATCGACTCATTGATTGGAATTATGTACCGTGTTTATGCAAAGTAAATTAAAGCAATACATTTCAAGTTTTTTGCTAAGAAAAATTACATTGTACGAGGTATGCAAACTGAAGCTATTCCTGTCTTGAAGGTAATTGAGTTTTTCTCAAAGATAAAAAAATCAAAGAGAAAATTATTGAAAACATCTTTGCATCAGTCGAAGCACGTTATGACCATTGGAAATCGAAAGGAGGCTCAAGCTGTATATACTTAGCAACCAAAGGATCCTGAAAGACACTCGTAAATTATATAAAAGATTACATTCCATTTAAACGCATAACTGCCGCGTAAAGGCTATGCAAATATTACAGCATTAATTCCCAAAATATCCACGAAAATAAAGCAAAATGACATTGATCGTACTAAACGCAGCTGCAATCACATTTGGCATAATATATGTTAAGATGTCAGATCTTTTATAACTACTGATCATTCTGCACGATTACCCAAAAATGTTAAAGCTAATTGCATAAGATATCTTAAAATTTCATACTCGAATTAAAATATCAGAAAAGGGTAAAAGAAAAAAACGTTTAAGGTAAAGGCAACAGTAGTTGACCACTTGAGACAAATTTTTAGCAGAAATAGTGGTAACTTCTTGAATTTGTATCAAATAGTGAATCTTGAAGCGTGAAGATATTCCTTCAACTTACGACATTATATAACAAAGCATATCTTTTTCGAAAAGTAGCGTTACATCAAAACAGTAATTATTAATAGAAAGTCAACCACTATGTCAGAAGTTGACCATTTGTGAAACTGAAAAAGTCAATAATTGACCGTTTATTCGTTAGTAGTTTTTGTATTTATTATTTTAGTTATTCTGTATTTATATCAGAACCAAAATCAACAAAAGCAATCACTTTAACATCGTTTATTTATAACAGTCAAGAGAAATAACAAATAAAAGGGCAAATACAGGTGAAAAAAAGTTAATTTCTAAAAGCTAGTAAAAACTAAGTTAACTATAATTCCATATTTATTCTAATTTGGGTATTAAATATATATTTCGCGTTTTGCTGATTTTAGTAGGATCATTAATATGAAACATTATAATACACTTTCCCATTTATAATCTAATATATCAGCGATTTTGTGTAATTTAACATGTTTAATCGCTGCTTTCATCGTTTTTTCAGAATAATTTCTGAAAGTCATCTTCTTCAACATCTGTTTAGTATCAACATCAACAAATTCAGTTTAGTAGTTTAATAATCTATAAAATTATTGCAATATGTAAGTATATCTTACCACTTTATCGATTTTCATAATATATAATGATTTAGGATAGTGTAGATTAATTAATGTCAATAATTGACCGCAGGTTAAGTTAGTAGTTGTCCACGTGGTGATCTTTTAAAACACATTATACTATAAAAGTGAGCATTCTATTACTTGTTTCTAATGAAATTATATATAAAATAGATATAATATAAATAGTACATAAATTTGATTAGTTTGTGTTAGTAGTCAATCACGTATGTCAACTTCTAGATGTAATCGGAATGGCACAATTCAGTAATAAACCGTGCGGTCAATTAAGTTTTTGATATAGGAATGAGAGAAACAGTGTGTTCAATGAATGTAAAATTTAATAGTAATTAAAACAATGGAAGTTTCAGGCAGGAAAAATCAAAAGCTAAGAAATTACTTACCATCAACTACGCACGTTTTCTTAAGAACAGCGCGAAGAAGATTGCGTTATGGAGGAATACGACTACTGTCACTGACATTAAATCGTCCATATTCACGATAAACAACCATATCTAAGCGGCAAAAACGAACATCGCGCCTGCAGATACCGTAACACACCTACCGCGCTTGTTTCGAAAGACCATTATTTAAAAAAAGCTTATTTTTCAGGTTTAAGTTAAAGATAGTCAACTTCTGACGCAAGGTCAATGATTGACGCCTTTACCTTAATGAATATAGAAAATTATGGCCAATTAATTAAAAGGAAATATACTAAAAAGTGGACGTGAACGATGTAAAAGTATGCCCTAAAACAATGGTGTTGCTAACAAAGTTGTAGAATAAAATCTGACTAAATATTCGTCACATACGTATTAAAGGATAAAGTTGTGATAGAGTTTTGGAACAAATATTGCATGGTAGACTAAGCTCAGCATACAACATATTGATAAAAACATTCTCTATTTGTAATTGTTGAATTGAAATCTCCTATCGAATATGTTCTGTTGTTTCAACAACCAGACTTCGTACTCTAACGCACATTAACCATTTGTGGGTTCTGTTGATCATTATAAAGTTTCGTGCTTTTATACCACCTGACTGGGGTTATATGTGACTGGAGGATTATGAGCAAGATCAAGTACTTGGTTGAGTGCACATTTGATCAAAAAAGGAAGGAAGTGTCGAACTGATAAAGAATATGCGCCATTGCGTTAGTGAAGATTATACACACAGATAGACATTCGGTCTTTCTCGTAAAAAAAAAAGTAACACGGAATACGATAAATAGAAACTTGTTCATTATAATATAACTGGAAAAATAGTGTCAAAATCAAAGCCACGCTTTACATTTATATTACGTTTTATTATATATAGTTATTAAATTCGTTACTCCACCATAGTAATTTTTTTTCTTGTCCTATATATGTCCAACAATCCATGCACAGTGCATATAAAAACGTTTTCTCAATTACATTTTAAAGATTCGTTAAATGGACATTTTGGTAGCTATACAAATACTATAGTTCATATTAATTTTAATAGTACTAAAGATTGCTGAATAATTTAGGATTAATGATATAATTATTACTGCATATAATAAACATTACTGGTGTAGTCCAATGCGTTATACGTCTTATTTAGAGATTATATTACGCCCCAGTATTCGCGTACAGCTAAAACCCATCATCGTACAAAAATAATAAGCATTACTGAAACCATGCACCGTAACCACCTCGGCTTTGACTAAGTTTACCCATTAAATCGATTATTCAGATGTCGTAGATTTTTTTTTCTTCTATCGCGTAAATCCTGGAAAATCCGTATGCTAGGCGTGTGAACACGAATCAACGTGGAACGAGAAAGTTGAGAGAAAGAGAGGGGAAAGGGAAGAGGGAGCGAAAGAGGGAGGGGTGAAAAGGGGGAGAATGGGAAACGCGAAGCGGCACTAAATCAGCCGCGGGGCTGTAAAATCATTAGCGCTAATAACCGAAGGCTCGAAAGAGAGCGGCGGCTCCCGATATTCAATTATGTTTCTGCGGTTTGCACGCAAGGAAGGTGAGACCGCTATCTCTGCTATTGACATTTCGTTTGCCCCGGAAACACAGCTATTCTCCCTTGTATTCAATGTCCATAAAAAGAGCCGAGAGGGTGTACTCTGTCGGAATATGGTGGATATATATATCATCTTTTTTTCCTTTATTTTCAAATCGTGATACTTCAATCTCGAGGATACCGCTCTCCCTAATTGGCGTTTGTCTTGTAGCGTCGATACGTATATGTGCATTTGGCTCTCTCTAAAGGATTTAAGAAAAGTACTGTAGTTGGTATGATAAAATAAAACTATATTGCAGTGGTGATATATTAAAACATGTTGCTACGTAACAATATCTACGACCAGACGAGGAATCCTGCGCTTTCTTGTGTTGTTCCTCCATGAATCGAGTGCTCTGCTGACATGCCCTCTCCTTTCTTTTTCACCAAGCCTCTGCTTAACATCAGCTGTTTAACATACGAGTTCCGGTCCAGTTATCTCAGTGTTCCAATTTTTTTCTCGCCTTTTTCAAAGATTTGGTTTAATTCACCACCTTATATTTATGATTCTCAATTTCATTTAATTATTAATATTTTATGACGTTAATTATTTCAGCTACGCACTAACGGCTAGAAGCATTTTTACACACAATGTCGTTCTGTCGACTGAAATTCTTATTCCAATAAAAGCAGATGGAGAATTAAAAAATGATTAAGAAGTGTGAGAATTAACTGCTCGTTAATGATCAATATAATTCACGCACGTTGTGTTAATATCAGAGATCAAGTAATAAAACATTCTTTTTCCTTCAGTTTCAGCGCGGCACGTAGCTTATCAAGACGACATGTGAAATTCTATTGTTCCTGATACGTCTGATTATTCGAAACGATGAACGAAAAGCAATCTAAAAATTGGCACAATTCCATTTTGTCTGGACATGCAGTCGACAAATCAGGGTACAGAAGTCGTACATAACCCCTTAAAAACCAATTGGATCATCACGAAGTAGCACAAGATCAATAAAACACTGAAACTTTATCTTTAGTTTTTAGTGGTGTTTAACAAATATTTTCAAGCCATCAAATCGCTATAACAATCAGTCGTCACATAACCTCCAAAAAACATAGTCCCCAAAGAACCTCCGTTTTTACCACTCATACACAGCTTTAATGACATCACTTGCTCCGTAACACAACACGCAACAAGTTGAGTCCAACCATATTATGAACATCAAATACTTACACCAAACGACGGATTATACAAATGCTTCTTGATCATCTGATCTCAAAAACGAGATGTCGAAAGCCAGATTCAGTTAACATCTTAACTAGTGGTTCGTACAATTAATTTTATAGCGAAAAGTGTCATGTGCTCTAGGCATGTATCAAAGCGCAATAGCCTAAGCCTACATCATGACGCCAAATTCAAAAGGAATGTCTGGTGGACTAAATTTTTCTTAAACAATCCTTCAATAGAAAAGTTTCATTTAACTGAAATCATAAAAAAAAAAAATAACTATTTATGTATTATAAAATACCATGACAATAAGCCAGTCCTTATCTTTTTGTATATAGTTCTATGTATAACAATGTGCATTCTTAAAAGTGATATACAAGTGATTTACTGTCAAGTAATAGTAGTTATTAATGAATACTTTAGAAAGCAAATTTAAGCGACATTTCATACGTTATATGTGACAAAAGTAAGAAAAATTAGAAAATAGTAGTGGAGAATGCACTTATATTTTAGCTTTGTTTCGGCTTCCTATTGATTACAAGATTTTTTTAAATAAGTTACGAAATTAATAAATAGATTAATGAACAAAATCTTTGTTACAAGTACAAGATCACAGTAGAAACTTATATTTTTAACAACCTTACATTATCATTTTATGATAATAAGATTTCATAAATAATGTTTAATTAATTTTAACATTTGATTTTAGACTAAAAGGATGCTATTCTGGTGCTGTTTGGAAAAACAAATTCTTGTGGTATAGATAATACAAACAAATTACACGTGTGATATATCTGAAACTATTTTTTAAATATTATCAAAATAATTCATCATGTGTTACGAATATTAGTACATGGGTTAGGGGCCTTGTAGCACCTATTGTCGAGAGTGTAAATAGAGGATGTAGCCGATAAAGCGGAGAGTAACCTAAATGTGCATTGCGAAAGTTGCGGAAACAAACCTGAGGTAGAAAGACCGGTGCAGGAGAAATTAAATGCTATTACTTGTTTAACAAGCTAGCTTGAATTTTCAGTTGCCCGCTTCACATTCACACGGACAAATATTGTAATATGTTCTTTTTTAACTAAATCTATATTCTTTCCATTAAGATCATCAATCTAGAATACTTATAAATTCATATTTCAGCCGGAAGCATATCCAAGAGCTAATATGAAAACTATTACTGCTACGCACTTCGCTCTATCCACTGTGTAAAGATTTAGTATCTATTTCCATCGCAAAGAAAATTAATGTAGGCATGCTGTTTAAAGGTTAGGGCATTTTTGGGTATTGTTGCTGCTGCATTACATGTATAATTATTTGATTAATGTTTCCATCGACCATGGATTCGTATTTCCTTTCTCACCATTTCGATGTAGAAGTCATAATAATATAATGCTTTTCTGCATTCTCCGCTCAAAAGGTTAACCAGAACGGTTGTGTTTACAAGTGTACCATTGTGTTTACTTATGGCTTGGTTTGACCAACGACACTCATTAAAAGTAAAAGTCGTTTGTGTAAATTTTAGTGAAAACATCCAACACGGCGTGTGCAAATTTTGTGTGTAATATCTCAAGTTGTATAAAAATACCCCAACTATGTAGAGAAACTTAAACATGTTCACCGCAGCAGTAACGAAAATATACGTTAATGCTACAGTTAATATGACTTTAACACAGAAAAAGAAAACAGTTATTATAGAAGCAAAAGAAGAATTGTGTATCAAGAAGTGCAAAAATAAATTCGATGCAATAGTAAAGCCCACCCAAATTCTCTCTATATCTAGAATCTCTAACGGACGGAATTGTCTATTTTTATCTGCTGCAGAAGTTACAAATAATCTGACTGATGAATATAAGTCTATAATTGTACAAATACACGTACTGAAAACTCAAGCACTAATAACAAAATTATAGTTTCGGGTCCTCCATTCCTTTATTCCTCCATTCGTTTTATAATATTCTGTATCCTGAAATTTTTTATCTTATCTTATAATATCTCTCCCATTTTTGCTATAATATTACTGTTCGACTTTTGTTTGGCTCGAATCTCATCGTATTACACAGTGTTATGATACAGAAGAGGATGCAGTAATAAATTCCCAGAATGAACAGGCACATACGCGTGCGATCGAATTCTCTAGAAGAGTGTCTCTCTTTAGTGGGTTCTATCAAATGAGGACAGGAGGAGGACGAGGGGGATGTCATGCGTTACGCGGAGTATAATTTACCTTTTCGATTTGCCAAAAGAGAATTGGCATTTAAGTTTCTTTACGATTAGTTCAGGGTCGAGAGCTTCTTAATCTTTATAACTATCTCGGACGCATCTTGGTGCAAATGCTTTTATTGTCGTTACTGTTATTGCATTAGGCATTAATGGTAAGGACCAGGTAACAAGCTGATCAAATAACCATAAAACATCTGATCAAGGAATACTTGCTTGCGTAAGAATTAATTGAAACGCGGGAAAACTCTCAACGGGACTGTCAGTTCTACCCTCGTGGCACCATTGCACCAAACTGGCATTTCAATACCGGTTAAATAGCCAATGTTTTTCCAATGAAAGAGACTTTCCTCCGAACAACATGCGATAAACGATGTTTTAGACTAGATGTAGTCAAGAATCGCATCAAAGATTTCTATCAAAAGACACTGTAGTACAATTCGATTGGTGATCCTTAAACCCTCTGTGGGTCCGTATAATTTTCAAGTCACATGCTAATATATCGACATTTTACCAAATAATTTTACTTTTTTATTTTTTCATAAAATTACGTATACGCCTTAATTAAATAATATCCCCGAGATAACCAATAATAATAGTGATGATGGTTAGCAGCATCGTCAACTTGACATATCAAAGCAAATACAGTGTAAGTTGTATAATTTGCAGAAATAATTCGGCCCTTAGAGGGTTATACGAGAGGCAGCCACTGATCATTTAAATCTTAGACGTTCCGTTGCACTAAGCGACTCATACATAACCAACTCTTGTTATGCAGCTTGTAAATATATACGTAGTTTGTTACATCGCGAGTATTTAAATTTTGATCCTTGACTTCGGATCCTGTGATACCACCCAACTAGTCGCCGTCCAAAAACCTCGAACGGCGAGATGACCTGCCTCTGAGAACGCCACCATATCTGGCAGCAGCAATTGCTCACGAAACAGATCACCTAACATTGCTATCCAACGATACTCACCCAACCAACGATACACCACGGCTTTCACCGGGTTAAGGGTTGATCATGGATACCAGAGAGGGAGAGATAGACACGCTTATTTTTCTCTCAACGGCAACACAGAATCAGGTACTATAATTGTTATCGTTTAGCATACGATCGAAAAGTTGAGATGTGCGTGATCGGAGATAATCCGTGGTATTAGAAGCATTGAGACAAAAATGGTCACAAGTTGTATTCATCTTATAATGATAAAAGACTCATACCTACGTAAAAAAGCTAGTATATTGTGAAATAATTACCCTAATTGAAGCATGTATCTACGTTAAATTATTAATATTAGTAAAATTCAGTTACTCTAAGCGTAAATCTATTTGGTAAAATATTGGTTTATTTTAATATATAATCAAGCTGTAATAGTGTTGGTGTTTTATTAGTTTATAAATCAGTGCAGTTAGTTTAATCAGATAACATCCAGGTATGGAATACAATATTACGTTGATCAGCCTTAGTGAAAATTAACTACATCACCACGTGATTATTTTTTATCTTAGCACGTATAAAATCGTAACGTACGTGCTGCAACTACGTCACAGCGAAGAAAATGTTGAGTGAGTGTAATGTATTCGCCTTTAGTCAAGAACACGATACATTCTAAGCGTTCATTTAGCAAAAAAGTGACTTGCGAAAATCCCGATACTAATGACCTGATTGCAATGCTGGTTTATATACCATGTTTTTGCATATATTACATAAAAGTAGACTATTGATTAAGTGTGATTTCGTTTAATTACATTTTATCATTATTATTGTTGTTATTAATTTTATAAAAGATTCCTGAAAGAACTATATATTTTTGTTTTTTGAATAAACTAATCATGGTCGCAATAAGACAAATTTGTATTGTTCAATGTTTTTTTTTTCGTGAATTTCGGTTAAACTTTTAATTTTTGTAGACAGTTTCTAAATGTAATAACATTATCTTTAATAAAGCTTCTTATAAATTAAAAGGAAAAATTTAGTTTTTTTACCCACTTCATGTTTTAAGATAGATCTATTCCCGTCCATTCTCCTATGGTGGCTAGGAGCACTAGCCTCAGTAAACGTGCAAGCGTGCAAAGCATACCAAATTATTGTTAAATTCCCATACCATCATTGATAAGTTTGCTTATTCAACACACTATGGTATTTCTATGGGGTGGTAATTAATGCTTAATCATTGTCGAACCTCCCGTATTGCCCACAGAAATTTTCACCTTTATAATCCCGACCATCGTGCATCAAGCGAGCGCGGTAATAATCCATGCATGCGTTTGTACACTTACCGATGTGAAATAAATTCATATTATAATCACGCTCATATAATTTACCTTTCATGTCCGTACCTTTTCTACATTTTCTGTCCTGTGTATCATTTTATCTTATTCAGAATATATGTTAATTTTTCTTTTGCAATTTGCTTTACGCTTTGATCATTCATGGCTTCTACTCATAAATTACAAACCGATCTTATTCTAAGAGCCTGTACTGCTGTAAATAATCGCGATTTCAATTACCTTTTGTTCTTTAAAGCAGAAACGATAAATTTTCATTTCCTTTTATTTCTTGACAAGCTCTTTGCGTAACAGGACCGTGTAATAATATTAGTTGTATATTTTATTATCCTTCATGATTGCATTGGAAAATAGTTTGTTACATCAAGAATTTCCAGCTTTGAAAATTGCATTTCTGTGAGTGGACTTTCACAAATCTAGATTTGCGCACATAGTAAGTTTGATACATTAAGTGTATGTAAACTCAACGACCTAGAGAAACTTTCCGAATCTATATTAATGACGCGCGAAAACAAGACCTGTCCTATACATATAGCAACAAAATCCAATATTTACCACTTATGTAAATGACACGGCCACATTGCGAGACAATGTGAACTCAATCAAGAACGGATAAGACCTCCCAAAAATAATGTATTAGTCGAAAAATTAACCAAACAGCAACTTTACAACGACAAAACCAATACTCGCACAATTAATTGTGTGTATTGCACATATCATTAACTATTTTACTCTCACCAACTCACAGATAAATGTAATAAAAACCAATTTTCAAGGTTAATGAATAAACTAAAAAGAACTCTAGCCTCAAACAGTGAGTTTTGGACTCCTATAACTTTTGACGATGATTTAGTTATATTAGAACTCCACAACTAACCGGTAACTGAAACAGCTAAACGCAAATATGTATTACGTGTACAACTTTATTTCCGCCAGGTTTTCTTCTAAAATTCCAGGCTTTATTGTAAAAAATTAGTGATATATTTATGATTCAAAGTATTCTCCATCGTTGGCTACGGCGGAAGCAAAGTTGTACATTTAATAACACGATAATAACCAGTAGAACGTGAATAGCTTTAACACATATTTTAAATAACTCCAAATCATGAGTGAAATACATATAGGAGTTACTTGTCTGCAAAAAATACATGTCAAAAAGAGTAACTATAACACTTTTAAGGCGTTCACAACCGCAACTGTTCTCAATGTAATTTTCTGTAGTAACGGCATCAAACTAGACATGCATTTAAAGACAGTAGTTATTACGGCTAAGTTAACTATTTGCACCATGTACATTACGGATAGTCAGTATTTTAATAAAAAAGACTTTTATACCAAAAACTACAGCTTATCCTGATACAACCATGACAATGATGAAATAAGACATTTATCATTATCGGAAATTTTAATAATTATAATATAATTTGGAAACCAAATACCACTAACTTTAAGCAGCCAGAATTATGGGAGATTTATACGTATAAACCTACAATCTGAAATCAAATTGAGCCTCCTCATCTTAAATAGACGTAAAATTAAGACCGCAGATTGGGACAAACTCGAAATTATGATTGTTTGTATTTCTTGACGTTGGAAAAAAAACGCCTCTCTCCCCCTCTCTCCTTCTCTCACCCTTCCCACCCCCTCTCGTATCCACGATCAACCCTGAACTCAGCGAAGACCGTGGTGAATCGTTGATTGAGTGAGTGTCGCTGAATAGTAATGTTGGATGATCTGTTCCTTAAGCAACTGTTATTCCCAGATATGGTGACGTTCTTAAAGGCACTAGTTCCGACGGCGACTAGTTGGGCGGTCCTGAGGCCACAGGATCTTGAGTAAAGGATCCATCATTGAACACTCGTGATATGGCAACAACGCGTATATTTACAAACTGAAAAACAAGAGTTGGTTATGTATTTAACCAACTGCCGCTTTGTGTAACAAAACTTCTAAGATTGAAATGATTGGTGGCTACCTTTAGTTTGAGGGATATCGGATTGTACCACAGTGTCATTTCATAGATACCGCTTATCGAATTGTACTACGGTGTCGTTTGATAGAAGTCTTTGATATGACTCTCGGCTACCTCTAGTTGACAGATCGCCTATCGAAGTATACTTGTGTGTTGTTGCAAAAGAAATCTTTTTCGTTGGAAGAATCTTGGCTATTTGACTGGCTTTGAAATCCAAGTTTGGTGGTGCGCTACCGCAAAGGTTGGGCTGGTGGTTCCGTTGAGGGTTTTTCCGCGTTTTAATTAATTTTTACCTGAGCAAGTATTACTTCACCAGATGCTTTATGGTTATTTGATCAGCTCGTTACCTTATCACCCTTTGGTTGAGTTTTTTATAGAGTAATATAACATCTAGTGACCACTTGCCCAGGCATTCCTTGCTGTTAATGCTTAATACAGTAACAATGATTTTAAAGGAAACAAAATACCTAACTATTTCTAATTGAGAGAATTGTCATAACATAATTAAACTATTTGAAGAATTTACAAATACGATAATCGACACTGTGAACAATACTATGGCGGTTTACCAGCGGCCATTACACCCACGCATGCGCCGATAACCGCTAATTCAGATTCACCCATCGCGCGCTCGACTGATAACCCAGGAAGCCGCTAGGCGTCGCGCACATTGTAAACATTGCTGAAGGAGAGATCAACGTCTTCAGGGAATAAAGGGATAGGTACATAGCAAAAGTAACAATAAATAGAGTTACGGTAGTGTAGTAGATAGACGCTCCGACTTCCACTTGGTAGACACGGGTCCAAATCCCCTATCGCCACTGGTTTTTCCATGTGATACGTATACTGTAACTCTGGTGGTTCAGAACCCACTTCAAACAGTAGGTCCCTAGGGAAAATGACTTTAGCAGTCAGTGTCGAAAATAAATTGAAAATAAAAAGTGAAAATAACGATACATCATTCAAAACGAGCATATAGCCAGAAAAGGGGTCGGGGGTAAGAGATGGAGAGGGGAGCAGAGAGCGACGCAGCAGGAACAACAGGCACGAGCAACATCACCAAGAGAGAACCAACTCATCTGGCAACAACACAACACTGCCTTCCTTTAGCAACCGCAGTTAACACGTTGAGCGCAACGCCAATTTTGCTAGGCTGGCCAGACACACCGACGACTACTCAGCAGCCGCTGTATTACAGTATAAATAGGCGCACAATGACGAAGTCAATGCAAGGATAAAGACAGTAAACAGATATCTAAACAAAAAGGAATGACGTCGGGAACGTTAAGAAGGCACTCTTAGCACTCCTGCTCCCACACTCTGATGTTGCCTGAATGAAAAGTTCGTTGACAGTCCCAAGGTCCCACGCCAGCCAAACGAAAAGTCCACTGTCAGTCCCTAGGGACTGACGTAGCGCGCAACGTATTAAGCATTATCTCCATTGGCCGCGCCAGCAATCTGACGGACTCGACCAGCAAGGCTCCTGACAGCTCAAGGCGATCCACACAGGCGACGAGCACTCAGCTCGACCCACGTCATTACAGAGTTTCCGCCGCTAGTTGCACTGATGCTTCCTAACCATACACACAGCTCGCGGATTTTGCTTTCCTGCGCCAGGGATCAGGCGACAGAAACAGAGAAGTCGGATTCGGAAGGCGGTGCCAGGAACATCTACGCTTTGCGATACCAAGGTGACGAGAAGCGGAGTTCCTGCGAACGAACATAAGAGGCGGGCGTAAGCGCCTCGTTCCTACGACAAGGACACCGTGGACATCGCCGCCCAATATATATTAGGGGTACCAGAAAAGAACGTCGTTTTTTTATTGTCATGCGGTACCAATCTGAGCACTCTCTACACCTTCCTAATTTTTTTTTTTTTTGAGATTGTCTTGAACACTCGGCCATCAGGTTCCGAGATTGTTCGGAATTTTTTTAATTGATAAAGTTGGATTGCTTTCAATTTCAGCAGTCAGTATGACATCGTCCACATTTTTACGGCTATTTTTCGAATAAAAATTTCTCGATCGAAATTTCTTGCAAAAACTTTGACACTTGCGAACATCCAAATAATCGCTAAGTACAGTGCTAATGTTTTTAGTGGCAGTTGTTGCAATCTCTTTTTTCAAGAAACAGAGAAAGAATACATAGAAATAAATACGTAATCTCGAATGACGTTTACACGTCCCTAGGAAATCGGAAAATGTATTCAAAATTAATCAAACAAATAAAACTGTTAATTTACTTTGATTGAAACTATTTTGTGTTTGAACAATTGGCGCAGCAATTGATGTTACGAAGTCGTACAAAACAACTCAGATACAAGAGTTTCTTCTTGGAGGACATTTTTTCAATTTTTAATCCGAACACTCTTCTTTTCCATCGTCTTATACTGGCGAGAACTTATATTACGTTCTGTAATATTATATTTGGCTGTTTCAATAAAAATTGTAACTAAATACATCAATATGTATTACAATGACCATGAAAATAAGTCGCATATAAGTGTACATGACGATCGTGGAGTTGATAAATCAGGTCTAGATAGTCTCTGCCGCCTGACAGCGCCACGGTCGTATTCCAAATTCTCCTTGCTTCCCTTGAAGGGTCATGGAACAAATTAATGATTCCGTGTATACATATATTAATGTCTCCGTTAGTGTTGCACTCCTGAGTACGTAGCTCTGTTCCTACGTCTATGTTATCATCCTGCTACCCAGTCAAGCGCGGGACATGGCACACAATGCGATGTGTGACGAGGCTTCTTTTAGAAGAGTTCACGGAATGACAGTACTTAACGCAACAGTAAAACTTTTTCAATTTAACTTTTTATTTAACCAGAAATGTTTTTTAACCCATTGGTTAGAGTTAGATTTTTCCGATCAAAATGAGACTTAACACGATGTAATTTCTTAGGGAGTGGTTGGTCTATACGAGCATTTGATATCACCCAGATGTTGTTGGATGTAACTTGAGGAAATTAATTCCTTAGTATTGTGTACGGACGTTTCGGCTCAAATGTGAGCCCTCTTCAGGTTTATTACTGAAAACTATTGATTACAATACAATAATAAGTGTGAATTGCTGAATGGTTTCATAAGTGAGAACAAAGTAATTGAAGACGTTTCGGCTCAAATGTGAGCCCTCTTCAGGTTTATTACTGAAAACTATTGATTACAATACAATAATAAGTGTGAATTGCTGAATGGTTTCATAAGTGAGAACAAAGTAATTGAACTTGAGTGTATATATAGAGAAGGAGATGTAAATAATAGTATGATAAGAAAAGCAAGGTCTTAAATCACATGGGAAGGTTGAGAAAATTCAAGGTAAGGTAAGGTTCTCAACCATCTCAACCTTCCCATGTGATTTAAGACCTTGCTTTTCTTATCATACTATTATTTACATCTCCTTCTCTATATATACACTCAAGTTCAATTACTTTGTTCTCACTTATGAAACCATTCAGCAATTCACACTTATTATTGTATTGTAATCAATAGTTTTCAGTAATAAACCTGAAGAGGGCTCACATTTGAGCCGAAACGTCGTACACAATACTAAGGAATTAATTTCCTCAAGTTACATCCAACAACATCTGGGTGATATCAAATGCTCGTATAGACCAACCACTCCCTAAGTTTTTCATACAATCGAGCAAGAAGCAAGGAGCCAACATGCAACGATGTAATTTCTACCACACTTATTTGGAATTTCTCAATGAATTATTCAGTACATATTAAATAAGTAAATGTGGTTGTAATTATACTCTTTTTAGTCTTATTTTGATCGGAAAAATTTCTCCAATATATTACAAAATATTTGAGATCAGAAAATGAAATAAAAGTTAATGATAATACTTTGTAGACTGGACGCGTTTGGCCTGTCTCTTTCGTTTGCGGCCCCGTTTCTTCTGAAAAAAGGTGTCGCCTGGATATGTTGAAAATTTAAGAATTTACCTAGGCAACACTAAGGGAGACATTACCTGCTTCTGTTCCAATACGTCAATGTAAACAAAGCAATATAAATGCTACATATAGATAGCTTAAACTAATGTACGTAAAATAAACCAACAGAAGCATTATTGCATTACTGCTAATAACTAAATAAACGGTTAATGCGATTTTAAATGACAAATACTGAAAAAAAAACTTTTTCTAATGAATAGAAATGTTACTTTATTTTTCTTCCTATAAGCGAGTCTCTCTCATCGTCTCATTATTTACGTGAAGTAATACAGTGCAGGAGAGGCGCATAGAAGATGTTAAGGCCCTATGTCTAATTCTATTCTATTGCTATTATCAATATCTCAGGTTTTCCTCATATACTGTTCTGTAAAAATGTATAATGTATATTATATGTTTGGAGTGTAAGGGATTAATGTTGCACGATTCAAAATCTTAGAAAAATTTTCAAACGAAACTAATAAGACATTTACCTGAATATCTGTCTAAAAACTGCAGTACCGTATTATTCGAATATGACACGATAATAGTCCGTTAACTGTATTATTCTTTCCATTTTTCATTTCCCGTTTTTTTTAGTGGCTTTGATGCGTTATTGAGATAATATGCCGCTCACATAGAGATGAAATACGGATAAAATATTCAAAAGAACGGTTTTGTCTATTGGACGGTTATATCGAAACGTTCCGGGGGAATTGATTAAAAACGCATTTTGTTTCCATGCGTCATCATGAAGTTGCTCGAGGAATTTCACATTTACCGTGTCAGTACACGTGCTCTCTGGCTAGAAGTTGAGAACACGCGGCACCGCGATGGAGGTTGGGCTCTTTGTTTCGAGAATAATTAATCTCCACGAGAGTCAACGAGAGATCTCCGGAGTTTCCTGCAAGATTCCCCAACGCGCTAACGTCACTGGGGGCAGTCAGTTATTTCTTCCTGGTTAACTTAGCATTCGTTCGCCAGGGAATATCCCAATAGTCCGTGTCACTTCCTTCTCACCCTTGATTTCCATCTGAAATCAAAAATAGCTTTCATTAGCTGACTTTTCTGATAAGGTTTATTACGCAAGAGTTCGATTTGTTGCTGTGTTTTTATATTTAAATACCCTCCGACTTTCGTCAAAGTATTACGAGAATAAAGCAAACAAGAAAAACCAATCAAACAAAAATTAAATAAAATAACATGCCCCTAAATTTTCTACCAGTATATCAGATAAAGGTTTCGGCGCAGTCTTTGTGAATATCATATTGCTATAGCGTTCAAAGTACAGAACAATTTTATAAGCTTAATAATAAATATAGTGACCAGAGAAATGCGTGAGCACAACGGAATAATTTCTCTTTTATATCTTATTATTTTTAACTATATGTATACTAACTAAATATTACAGATATAGGTATATGTTACAAATGTAGCAGAATCCTTCAAATAAGGACTCTTCCGGAATTTAGATGTATGAAAAATTAAAATCTAATACGTGTAAAATTGAATCGACGTATACATATGCATATATATTACGTATTCTACGTATAAGATATAATAAAAAACACACAACTTAGACTTGCAACGTACTTATTAAATATATATATATACACACAAATTTTAATTTTTAGTTTTATTAGATTATGTTAAAAAAGATAATAAAAAAAGAGTACCTGGAAAATTCAGTCAACGTGTATTTAGGAAAATATTTAACGTCTCATGAAAAACATGCGTGAAATTTTATAATTATGGCTGGTATCTGAAGAGAAAAATATGGATATATTTCAAATAAATCACAATACTAATATTGGTGAAAAGTGACAATTTTTCCATCGTCTCCCATATGATTGCAATACGAATATTTTAACATAGTTCAAATTGATGTTAACAGAACAGCTACATTAACGAATGTTATAAATCTAATTGTATAACTTTGTTGAAATATATTAATTGTTCTATTTTTGAAACATCTCATCTCATATTTAAATATTCTTCTGCCATATCGTCCATGTAGTATATGTAAAAATGTAGGTAATAATTAAAATGATATGAGGAAGACAATACTGCGTTAATAATTATATTTTTGAAACCACAATTTTTTAGCAGTGGACTTTACCTTTAATGTTATCATATTCTTGCAGATCAGTGTCGATAATTAGGAATGTTACGACATGTTATTGTATCTGATTTCCGAAATCATCATAACATAATACGTAAAACACGATAACATTATACTCGTATATTTTATAATATCATTAAATACCTGAACTGGTACTTTCGGGATGTTTTTACAGCCAAATATCGAAAGCTCTATAAATTCATTTTAGCCCATACTTTCAGCTCGTTTCCACGGAATAGATTCGTCGCACATAATTCTACGATTATAAGTCTCGATAGAGACATTGTGACTTTCTGCACATTGATAACGCTTCCTATCTTCGTATCCATTTTCTTTTTCTCCCATATCATATCGTTTAGCTACGATCTTAACCTTGCGTAACAAATTTTGTTACTGACACGTGCATTGGAGGCACGACTGGTAATTAATACCACTTCTATAAGAGAGAAAGGAAGTTAAACGCGCGATACCTGCGACATACGGCACACAGGCTGCGCATCCCTCGGTAAACTTATAGCTCGAAAGGACGTGTAATTTCCTGGCTGGTAAAGTGACTTTGCGAGCCATCCTCGATTCCCTCCTGAATCCCCCCGGCAAAACTCAGCTCTCCTATGCACGATCAGCGCGATGTTCGACGATGTATACTCTCTGGCGATTTCAAATCCGTCGTTTTCTTTTCTCTCTGTCACGAGACAAACCGTCAGACTTTTCGCTGATGGCAGTCATTTTCAGTTTATAGTAGGTAAGAAAAACAGTCCCTTTTATTGTGCTGCATTCAAACAAACAGCCATCAGCATTGCATGGCGTGACATTTGCATGAGAATCGCTCAGGTTCACCCTATCGTATTGTTTACTCAGAAATAAAAACGCGCATGTTGTTCACGAGTACAAGCCGTTGACTTGACAAAGAAATACACGATGAGCAAAATCGAAGGTAATAGTACTTGACACTACATCGATAAATGCGATATACATACTGCTGAGCAGTTTTAGGTGCTTTTAGAAAGGGTTCATTCATTAACAAAAAGTGTGAATTTAGCATCTCACACGTTTATTCACAAATAGCGGACGTTTATATTTAATCAGATAATTGTGTCTTTTGCGGTTAACAGTTGACGATGCAACGTTATTTTGGGTATCTGTTTAAAGGGTCTTGAGCGTTTATAGCTCTTGGCCATCATGGCCTGCTCTTGAGCCTTTTACTTTCACTTTCCTTATAAGTCTAACTAGATCTTGAGTTGTTCGAAATGTGTGCATTGACATTTAGACTTGGTTAGGTTCGTGATACTCAGTTTTGCCCCGACTAATATTCCACGGGCCCGACCCGTAATAATTAGTTTTGGCCCAACTGACGTGCCACGGGCTAGGCCGGTTATAATCAGTTTTGACCCGAATATCTGAGCACATACACGTGGTTGTAGGGCAAAGGGTTAATATAATGAATAAAGAAACGATATAAGGTATACCGCCAAAACTTCGATCTTCCTCCACCTCTGGAAAAAGGTGGAATAAAAGAAGATCAACAAAATTAAGAATATATACATATATATTATATCATTATAAAACTGTCGTTATGGATGTATAAGGAGAATTTAATAAAATATTCTCTCTATATATCTTGAGGATACTACGCAGTCTTGGTTTTACTAACATTTATTCATAACGCGCTGTACCATTGTTACGACTCGAAGAGTATATCGCGATTGAAGTTACACTGTGCAGAACCTATAATTCAAATAATCACTTAGTCCAGGTGTCGGCAAACTTTTGAGAGAGAAGAACCAATTTGTCAAGGAAAACAGAAAACTAAAGTATCAAAGAGCCACATACATATATGTGTATATACGTGGGCGTTTGCCATACAGTTGAATATTTGAGTTTTAATTAAATCATAAGTACAGAAAACTTGATACCAGTTATGATAATTCGACATCATTAGTAATGTTATTTGTTGATAGAAATTAAGTTGTAAATAAGGTATACATAAAACTAAATTATGACTATGACCGATACATACCTTCTTGTATAATGTAAAATTATAAAATAATTTATGCATAATATTAATATGTTGATGTATAATATGAAAATGATATTTTAAATGAGAGAACTATTTTATTTTTAATTCTAAGCACGATTACAGGTTTTCATTTGTAAGACGATTTCTTAATTTACCCTTGATGAGGTTTATATTCAAAAAAGATTGTTCACATGAATATGTGGAACCGAAAAATAAAGAACACCAAACGCTAGTATTTTTTAACCGATCATATGAGGTCAGGAATACTGTTCCAGATGTTAAAAATCAATTTTCCTTCTTCAGGTCTTTCAAAGCAGACCACTTGTTGTGTGAATGAAATTCACATTTCTTTTTTTCTAATACTTCCCAATCAGCACAAAGACGTTCAAATTTAGAGCTCCATAATTCTTTGTCTTTTAAATCCGTTGTCTTTAAATCGTATTTCAAAGTTTCCTTATATAAGCGAAACTTTCAAAAATTTGAAATCGTAATCGAATCGATTTAATTGTAGTGTTAAATTAAACATCGACACTTATGACGTTATAGGCGAGATTTACCGCCATAAACGGCAGCATCTAGTCCTTTGCGGCAGAGCCACATTCAAGAGGTCAAAGAGCCATATATGGCACGCGAGCCACGGTTTGCCGACCCTAACTTAGTCCGTAGTCGATGTCGACACTTTGGTATGTTAAACATATTACACACTCGAAATACGCACTCTTTCACGCCGACATTTCCTTTTCTTACAGGATGTTCCGACTCTGCTACCTTGTTACTAAAAATAGAGTGCCCAAGAGCACTCATGGCGCGAATATCCAATATTCTTCGGGAGCATTCCTTCGAAAAGCAACGAGCTTATTAGGCGCTCGAGTATGCACATCCGTATGTCGTTTCTCGTTCGGTTAACTCGTCAAGGCTCGTTTCTTTTAAATTAATGGTCCTCGTGAATCAAGCGCGATACTCCCGGAGGACGGGCACGGTCGTTTTAAAACACATGGCGCGTAGGAGGAAAGTTACTACTACGAACAAAGTGCGCCGCCACGCCGAACGAATCTGCCTTCGTAGGACTGCGAGGAATTTTTCGTCAAGTACCTGGAAAATTCGGGTCGCGCCGAGCATATGTTCTCGTTCGTCCGGGCAATCAGTGAAACAAGTTCCTTTGCGACGAGAGGGCGGCGGGTATACGTTCTCGCCTCGTGAACTTCGAGCGTGAAATTGTTTTTTATGCTTTCCGTTTCTTCCCCCACTGGATGATATTTAATTTGTCACTGTCCTACGTATCAAAGGAGTAGAAGCGCGCCGTCTTTTGCTTAAAAATGTGCGACTTCCGTAGCCGTCATCGTGTTTGGCTTAAGAGTACTAAGGCTGAGTTATATTAATTAATGTGTATTCACAAATATAATCTATTATCTACGATTACTCACAATATCTAGAATCGTTCAATAGAATAATACCTATTTCTAATGAGTATTCCTGTTATTGATCGGCTTATTGTATGTTTTATATGTAGCTATATTAATTGTTATAGGATGGTAGGTTCAATAGATTTTCCATACTTACAATGAAAAATAAATACCTATTTTTCAAAGCTCAATTGGTGGTTAAGAATTGATTATATTTAAATTAAAATAATTATTTATCCTTTCTCCGTGATTCTTTTTATTTAAGAAATTAGTCGAAATGTACGGTTCGTAAATTACCCTTTAGTCTGTCGAAAAATGTTGAGGGAAATGTGAAGTTATAACGTTTTAAACGAAGTAAGAGATTAAAATGCTTTAATGCTTTTATTTTAGTTCAAATATATATTTTATTTTTATTTTTATACAGTTTTCATACTAAGACAAACATGTTCAAAATGATTATATATATTGAGGAATCTTAAATTTGATTTCAATAAAAGTAAATAACTAAATGTTTGAAATTTTTGTTTTGTATATAACGATCATCTTGCATTATATTTTCAAGTGGAGCGACTTTTAAATAGAAATTAATTAACACTATCAAATAGCAAATAATTCAAAGGATGGATCAGGAATTTGTTTATTATTTATAAATTCTAATTATTTTTATTTTAATCTCTGTTATAATTTGAGTATTTTGTAACTTCAAATTTCACAAATGCACCAAGATCTGTAGCTTTAAATCCGTTAAAACAGTAATTAACAAAGCTATTTGACAAGAGCCATACATAGTGTGTTTAATAAATGTATAACAAAATAATAATAAAAAAAGCTGTTGATAACTTTAATATCAATGAACTATTTAAACATTTATATAAATTAAATAATATAATCAAATTAATACGGAAAACACTTGGTGTGCACAACCTTTGTTAATCACTGTGTAATCGATTACATACAAATTTAATACATTTACATTTATTTGATTCTATTTTATAGCATATAAATGTTTTATATTTTCTTGCGTTCAATCATTATTATAAATAAAATAAAATAGTAAGTGTGAGCAGAATAAAGTAGACAGCTATTACTGTTTGAGTTATTACACAAATCTTTAATAGCGCATTAGATCCTCCACGGTACATTCTAAGATGATGTACCATATGTACAGTGTGCAAAAACGGCGATTTATGTAGAAATGTAAGGGTTGACTCTAGAAGATTAATAGAATTGATGGCGGAATTTATTATATTCTTAAATCGGCTGGGCGACGTTGGAGTCGTAATGGTACACGTGGCGACCAAAGAAATAGAGGTCGAGAAAGAGTTTTTTGCTGACAAGATTCATGTCGTCGCTTGTTTCTTTTTCTTTTCCATTTCTCAAACACGGTACCATTCTGCCACGCTATCGAGAAACTTTTAGATTTCGATCGTAAGAACAATGCCATTTCCTTTTTAAATACTCATAAGTGCGAAGTCTCACGCATTGTCTACACATGCTTTGTATAATACTGTATATTTAATATATAGTGTGTTGAAAGTAGACAGTTATGTCACTAGCAAAAGTATGAGACATGTAAACGAAATTTTGTAATATGTTTTTTAATAAATGAGTTGGTTATAACAGTATTGCGGTTAACTGATTCGTTTTTTATAAGATGAACAAACTGTGAAATTTATTTATTAATACGTTGTTATTTTTCACCCTATTGTATTGCAGTATTAATGGTTGCGCCCGCAGATTTCTAGCAACTAAAATCTAGAATTCGAGTAGCACGTACTGTCAATAAAACTTTTGAGTCAACATTTTTATAGCAAACGCTCGATGAATGTTAAAAAGTTATTTTTGTAACATCCATCTGTCCCTGCATGCTATGAAAATTAAAATGGCGTGTTAAAAATATTTCTAGGAAGGCTGGCGTCGACGGGAATTGTTCCTGCATAGAATAACATTATTGAATGTTTAGATTAGGGGTTGTTAATGTAAAAAGGGTTCTGTAAATTACACGATGTTCCGTAAATCAGTTTGTATACTTATACTAGATTGTATGTATAGTACGTCAGATCTGATATATTTTGAAAAACAGCCGTGGAACTTTTAATTTTTCTTCCGACATGTAACAAACTGATTTAGAAAAATATCATTAAGAAAAATATACATTACTTTACCACGTATTCGGCCGGCGCTTACGTGGAATTACTATGGTTTATACCACATCACATGACTTCAAAACTGTCGCTCGTATCTTGATAAAATTTTGAAATATTACGTTCATACTACATCTTCGTACATTATATAAATCAACTTTTTATCATTTACATACCTTCTATATGTTTTTCTTAAATCTGCAAATAAATTTTATTTAATTGAAAATTTGTACTACAAATATATTACAAATTGTAGCGCAAATCAGATCTTTTTCACATCTTTTTTTATACAAATAAAATATATATTTATAAAATAAATTAAAAACCGATTACTATTTGTCAAACGAGTTAATAACATCTTTCAATGGTGGTTCGGAACCCACCTTAAACAGTAGGTCTTAGGCCAAATGACCTTAGCAGTCGGTGCCAAAAAATGAATTAAGAAAAAAACATCTTCCAAGATAAAGGAAAATAATGCAAAAGTAGTAAATATTTCTACTTCGTTTGTTGTTAATTTTACAGATTTAACAGTATTTTAAAGGATTTTCTGTTTTTGATAATACGACGTTTGTAAAAAGATCAGTAAGATGATATTACAGTCACTTGAGCAGTGTGCATGTCCATACTGAAGAGTTTATTTGTTATCCCATTTATTGTTGCTTTTTTATATATTTGTATAAATTATAAATTTATCCTTTTTATTTAGTCAAACTACGGCTATTTATAATATTTACCTGCAAGACATAAATACTTAATGTTAATCGCGTGGCCGTTGATGATTTGCATAACATACAATCGGAATCAGCTAAGAAAATCGACGAGATGATTGCGAATTTAACACAGTGAGCACCACGTCAGTCAATCACAGGTAACTGACAGTACAAAATACGATATAAAATTTTTTTAAATTACATCGTTTTAATAAATTTTAAATCATTCCAGGATTGTATCATTAATCTACTTAAATAATTCTTACCACCAAATCTGAATGGATTTTATCGGAGCACTGTAAACGAAAAAACAGTTGCCCTTCCTTGAATGAATGTGTATAAGCGTTTCGGTCTAAACGTAATCATCTTCTACTGTAATAAGAAACAATGACCCTAATATGTTTACACACCTGCATAGAGCAAGTTTCAATCTCAGAAGTGCTCTTGGCATTGTTATAACACACTACCAGCGCAATTCTAACCAGCGCGCGTAGGCTGACGGAGATTCCCACATAAATGCGCGTAGCAGTGAACGCGTTAATGAGTTGGATGAAAAGCGCACACCTTTCCTCACACGTATTTTCGATCCAAAAGTTTGTCGCTGAGTGGGCACGCACACTAATTTATCCACGCGACGAAGGCATCAAACGAGAAGTGTTGAGAACGAGTGAGATAGAACGCAGTGAGCGTCGAGTCTCCAAGCATCGACGTAAACATACATAGAATCATGGCATGCAGAAACAGTTAATCGTGGGGTTTGGTAAACGGGGTCGTGCTCCTTTGCAATTCGTAAGATCAGCAGCCTAATCGGGATGAGCAGTGAAGCGTCAAAGGTGGGAATAGGCGTATCCAGTGTGAGACCGTCTTTATCCTCGTCCCAACGCATCTCTTAGTTTAGTGATCGGCAAACTCATTAGTCAAAAGAGCCAAACGTTAACAGTAGAACAATATCTTTTTTTTGAGAACCAAATTTACAAGAAATTTCTTGTAGAAAAACTAGGAACTAATAATATATGATAGATAAGATTAAACACGTTTCACGTACTGGATTGCCATTTTCCTTCACTATAATGTAAAATTTGTAAACCCATAACGTTTGAATAGATGATTCCTGTGGAGGTCCTTGCGCCGTTTCTTCTCAATAGATTCACATAACAAAGTGAGGGAGGAGTATCAAGGACCCGTTTCATGGCACTTACGCTTCCTGTATTACACATTTTTTCTTCCGCAACCCTACATGAATTTTAAACGAAGAATTTGTAATAGAGGAACTGTAAGTTTTAACAAACGAGCCCACCGTATTTTTAAATATTGCATCATTAGTACTGACAATCAAAAAGCGTACTCAATGTACCAACTCTGAGTAATCTCATACCTTAAGCGCTCAATAAAAAACAATTAGATACTTATTACAATTATCAACAATCCTATTTATAGATAGAAAACATTTTTTGTTATTAAAATATTACATGCTACATAGTCATTATCCGTGAGAGATCCACAGTCTGTCTTAGCCGCTTCCAGCAGCGCCTAAAGCCGTAGAACGGATCGAAAGGTGCCACCCGATATGTTCCATGCCTGTTGCCACGCGGTGCGGTCGTAGATTCAAGTGGCGAGACGCTCGTTCACGGTATTTCGAGTTTCGACTTGCTACTAATCAACCTAATTCCTAACTTGTAAAACACACAAGGTAGTCCCGCGGTCCTTAACGAGGTTATCCCTTGTTAAGCATCGAACCCTTCCTAGATCCGGCGCAGCAGGCTCGGTCAACTGCTCGTAAAAAGCGAGGGCGACGCAATTGCCGGCCCGATAAAATTGGCCGGACCGAGCTATCGCCTATCACTGCCGGCGACGAAAACTGCCAGCGGCTATTGTTTTTTTGACTTCCGCCGAAATGCACACTGGTATTTTAACAGCTGCCGCGTGTGACAAAAATGCTCGCAAGCCGCAATATCGAATCAGAAATTAATCATTTTTTATATCTTTACCATTGGCACACCTCGGATGTCCGAGCACCATGACGAGAAATTAAACGCTTTTATGATGCGCCGATTATTGAAATTGGCGCGAATGGCGTCAGGGTCTGAGTAGGTCACGCTTTGGAGGTGAAAAATCATCGTGAAAACTTTACAGATCGATGGAGATTGTATTATAAAGCTAAATGTCACTGTCCTTTATATGTTACGTTATTGATGTTGTATTAATACATGTGTAAATAGTCGTATTGATAATCAATAAGAGCAAACGTGATATTTGCATATTTGTTCTATACACTTATTGTACTTCTATAACAAAAACGCTCTAAGTTCCAATAGTTTTCTTTTTGCTCGAACGCTTACTTATCTATCCAATGAGCAGGGTTCATAAATCTATTAATATATCCATATTAAAAAACAATTACTCCCATAGAGACAGCCATAAAAATGTTGGACATTAACGTAATTTCGAACATTATGCTCTGTATATTGAATAATTGAATAATTATTAATATATAACTATTTCTACATGTATTTTATTTGTGGCTTGGCCCCACAAGGATGAACAAAACTGCACTTGTCATCATCTAATTACTTTGACTCGAATATAAATTTATTACGTCATCTAATTATTTTTTATTAAAATAAAAATAACTCCACGGAGAGTTTTCATAATGGCGTCTTGTTTAAAATCAGAATATGAGTTTGTTGAGATTACTCCTTTTGACCTTCCTGTCAGTAATCTGACCGGACAGTCGCTTCAAGAACGAACCCGAAACGTGGTAGCTCGCAACAAGTGCGACAAAAGCCCAAGGAGACAAAGCAACCAATAGCACACTGTACTCACACATTGTAATAGCACATTTGTACTCACACACGCACACACTGACATACTTAAGCGCAACACCTACGGCTCGGTCGTCAGTAAAGGACCTACTAGCTGAAAACAAATTAAACCCTTATCGGACGCTAGATTTTCATACATGATTCTCACTGGCTTGCAAGTTTCGTTATGAAATCGTTAGTAAACAGTTTTTTAAAAATAATCTATAGGCTTCTGAATATTTCCGAAAACTCGGCGATTGATATTTGTAGAAGGAATCCTGTTAGGAAGACCATTATCGTCATCGCTTTCGTTTTCAATCCAATCATCGTCTGAGATGTCGACATTTTCTATTTCTATATAATTTTCTTCTTCGTTTGAATATTTTATAGGTGTAGCTTTTTTTTTGCTAGGATGTAATAAAATGTGACTGCTAATCTCATCGCTAGAATCAAGAGCACTTTGAGAATTGTTTGCAAATCATTCGCTGACACTATTACTGTCGAAATTCATAAAATTTTCTTTATTCATTTTTTTTAGTTCAATGTATTAAAAATTGGCTACAAAAGGCTTTGATATATGACTAGAGATGTTAATTGCTCTGTTGCCGATGTTTAATTGACAAGGTAATCGTGCTTACGTTTCACGGACATCGAGATTGACAGGATCCGTCTTGTCACCTTCCACGTGACATACTACCACAGCGACAAGTACTGTTGTCAAGGAAGAGGTGACTTACGTCCAATAAGGGTTAACATTTACGGTGAGGGTTAAGGAGAGTAGAATGCAGAAATATAAGTTACTATATATCGATAAGTTTGCACGATTACAAATTGCTTCAATATTATCCAGAGATATTTCATGTTTTCCTATCTGGCTAAACCGTATTGTCATTCTTTTTTACGCGTTTACGTGATAAATATGAGGAGAATACTTCACAGGCACTAAAGTAGACCGTTTACAAACTATGATACAGTGATCGATTTATACAGGGGAAAACAATATATACATTGCAGTAAAGCGTGTAAGTGTAACGTTATTGAAAAGCCATCATGGCTCACAGATGGTCAGATGTACAACACAATTATGAACACATCAGCGGCAATATTTTCGATGGAGAAGTAATTCACGTTACTATTCAATCATGTCAACGTCCATCTTCGGTAATCGGACTATCTTGTTTTTTTTTATAATTCTCAGACATTTAACTTTTCAAATGAATTATCCGAAGTTAGACTTAATCGGGTTGCCCATTTTGAACAAACGTCCCAATTGAAGAATTTATGAAATAAAAAATCGAAACCAATGTAATGTTCAATTTCAACGTTTTGCTTCTGAATACGCCCCCTTTTCAAAGCATTATATTTTTATCTGTAATACGTAGTATCGAGTCATTGAAAAAAACTTGATATATAATTTGAATAAATACCGATTTGGTTTCGATTTATTATCTATTCAATAATCCCGTTTTATCTAGGTCGTGTGATCATAGCGACTATCCACATTAAGTGTTATATCGACGATAAAGGAGAAGAGATAAAGATGATCCAATTCCGGTATGCTTTACTCATGCACTGCAGGGTAAGACTTGGTGATGTACAAAATTAAATTAATTGAATCACGTGCGAGGGCGGATACGACTCATGTATCCGGAATAATGGGCGGGTGTTTGAAGTTTTGATTTTCTGTGCCCCTTTTTCAAGATACTTAGTATTATTGCTGAGACTGTTTTAAAAATTGTTTAATTATATTACGTAAGGAAGAGAGCGAGAGATAGAACGGAGCGGACTTAGAGAGTCTCCACAGATTAACAGTAACAATAACTCAAACTTTGTTCAGAAACCATTTTACAGAAGGATATAACAAACAGATACTCGACTTAACCGACAGATATTCGGATAAATACTCGGACACAACCAGACACAGCCTTGTTGTTCTTGTAACACTCCTTTTGGAGCATGCTTTTACATAGCAGCGGGTCTTTCTCCAGACACAAGCCTTACAATTATAATAATAAGACATTGAATTTAGCACTCACAGCCATTGCAGTCTGAACATTGTTAACTGTAATACTAATTATTTACTTTTTCTAATTTTCAACTCACATGACAATAACAATGCACAAACGTATTGGAAAAATCGTTAATACTGATTATGATACTGTAACAAAAAAAAATGTGTATACGTTATACGAGATTATGATAATTCGATTTTTTACCTATGAAATAATTCCGTTTCATTTGGATTGTGTCATCATAGCGACCATTCACTTGAAGTGTTATATCTACGACAAAGTTCGAGAAAAGAAGACATTGCGATTTATCTGCAATTCATTTCCTCATAAAGACGATCCAATTCCGCTGTGCCTTACTCATGCACTGTAGGGTAAGACTCGCTGATGTACGAAATGAAATTATTCGAACCACGTGCGAGTGCACATGCGACTTACGTACCCGGAATAATGGACGGGTGCTTGAAGTTTTTAGTCGAAAGCGGGTCCATTCTCGGGCTCGTTAACAAAAACCCGATGAGCCTCGCGAACTTCGTTAACGAACCCCTACGACAAGTACGTAAACTCTGGAAGGCGCCGCAGTCGCGGAAAATAATGACGCCGGAGTGGAGGAGAAGTGATTTCCGGCAGGGGGCCATGGGAGACGAATTTAATTCCCTGCAATTATGCACGCCAGTAGAAAGATAGCCGTCCCTGTTCCTGTTCCACTTTTCCTATGCGCGGTCTTCGTTACTCTTGCATTCCTTGTCCACCGGTTTCCCATGCCCCAGGGATAAAGGCCAGGGACTGGTTTTTCCCTTTTACCAGAAAACAGTTCAATCTGCGGGGAGGGCCATCGTGTCCGGAAGGGGGCAGGTAGCAGAGCAATAGCACCCAGGAGGATCATCTTAATTGCAATTGGCCCTCCTGGCTTCCACATTCTCCGTCTGGTGAATTATACACGTGGAAAATATGCATCATACGTCGCTTTGACCGGTTAGTCCTTCATTAAACCAGTCAGCTGTGTTTCGTCTCGGAGAAATGACGATATTGTGCGTCATAACGACTATATTCGTCATACGTAAAATTTAGTTATCATTTGTTATTTGAATTGTAATTTTAGCGAAAATAAAAATATATTCGTAAAATTCAATACGTTTAGAATCTTTGTAGGTCAAGACAGAATGAAACAAATTAAAAATAGGCGGAAACATCAAAATCAGCACAATTTCGGCCAATGAGATCTAATGTTTCGTACTTGAACGGGAAACATTTCCCACATTATATACCAGAGAGTTCAGCAACAAACAATCTTTCACGAAGGTGTGCATTTTGTTATAAAAAAAAAGATTAGTGAAAGAATCGTGTTATTGATGTTCGATGTGCAGTACTGCTATGTGTTGTTCTTTGCTTTGGTGAATTCTATTCGATACCAGTAGTTTGAAGTTTTTACTTTTATAGATATTTGATCTTTCCCGAATTTTTGTTTGTTATGTTTGCAGTATATGTCTGCATTAAGTAAATAAGTAAATATTGGTAATAAAATTGTTAATTCCGTAAAATAAAGCCGTCTTTTTCTTCGAATATTTTAACAGCGGCATTTACTTTGTGTTTGAGGACTATACCCTTGATTCTTGCGAAACGCACAGGTATGCGTTCTGAACAGAGGTCGCCACAGCTGTCTGGTTAAGAAAGTAGAGTGCTAGAAAGAAAGATAGCTACAGGTGGACTACGATGTGTGGTGGGGCAATATTAACACTAAAACTACCGGGCACTCTCTGGGCATATCTAGAACACCACATATATTTAAAAAAAAAAAGCAGAGTAGAAGGAAATTTCAGTAAATCAGTATGATGATCTGAATACTGCATGAAAATTATGGAAAACAAAAAAAAAATGCATCGTTCTAAAGCATTACGATTTTATTTAAAAAACGACTGACCAATCTTTTTGACTGGTTCGGTAGTTCTAGTGTTAAAATAGATTTAGAAATATTCATGTACGGGACGGCGAGAGTAAAATAAAAGAGAGAAACGGACAGTACCACAATGAAATTAATAACGACAAATGTATATTCTTCAATACAAAATTATAAGTATAACCGTAAACATAGCCATTACACAATCTCATCCGCATACCTTCGTTGACTTATTCTGATTCTCCTCTTTTTCCCCGAGCAAAGTCAAGACTCCTTCGCCTCTTTTGCACCTATCAGCCGACGTCCTTACTAATCAATGCATTCACGTACGGATTAGACATCTTGCCTTTCGAAGGAGAATCGGATATAAATATAAACATAAACTTTGGGTTCAATAAAAATCGGATACAGGAAAATGGGGTTCTTGTATCGATGTGATAATACACTTTCAAGTTTCTAGTATGAATCAAGAATGTTATTAAGTTTAAGTAGTTGTTACAAATTCTAGCGAATTTCAAATAATATCTATATATGATGATACTGCTGTTGCAATAAAAAAAATGTTTATGAACGTCTTTCGTCACGTGTAAAACATTACTCCAATGCAAATAACACTGCGTAAATATGAAAATGTATTTATATGGTAATAAATATAAGATAAAAATAGGAATACTCGAAACATAAAAAGACACAATTTGTCGTATATGTATTTTATGCATGACAGATATAGTCAACAAACACAGCTGACTGTCTAAGGAAGTTTCACAACACAAATTTATGATAATACGCGTAACTCAACTGTTCAATTACATTCAGTTATACATTATTTGCTTAATATTTGTTATCGACCTTATTGTCATTGACATTTAGAATATATCTACAACGTTACTGTATTCTCACGACTTACCACGATAAATGATCTTAATACATAATATAATTACAGGAATAAACGTAATTTAGAATTTGTATCGCTCTTCTGTTTCTTATGTCTTTTGTATCAAACGCTTTTATAAAGAATTATATTTCTTAATTGCGTAATGGTTTTTCTATAAAGATATTTCTAAAAAACGAACATGTTATAATTTGTCCTGACTGAGTGACCGTATTCATTTAAACAAAGGAAAACGGTTCTTTGTGTAAAACTGAATTCACGTTTTGTTTGTTCTTTGCTTAATGTAGAAGATAGGAACGATTGGTTTTTGGCTTATTGCGGGCAAAAATATATATATATATTTAAGATATTATCTGAATACTGACATTTTAATATAATATTTATCACTGCCGACGTTTTGGTTACTATCAATAACCCTTCTCAAGGCCTTGTTATTAACAAAACTTTAAAAACTGAGTGGACTGTTGCCTTTTTGAGGTTGGTTATTATAGCGTAAGAATTCTTTTCTTTCTTTTTTTCACCATGTTTGTAAACAATTAGCTAGGCTTCTTTGTGTAAATACTATATGCACTTGTACTATAGCGTGTTTGGCATTTTTGGTAGTGAAGATAACGCGTGCGCTGTTCAAGCAAATATAGAGTTGCCCATGCAAAGCGTCCATTGTGCTTGACCTGCTACAGATAGTTACATTTACACCCGTATTTTACCATTAAGAATTGCGTTGACGACATCGATAGAGGATTTTTATTAGTAAATCAAAGTTGATGCACAGATGATTTGCTCGTAGATGTACAGCTGTATTAGGATATACTTTGCGCACGTTGAAAATGAGAAATAATATATTTATAAGTTAAAGTCAAATTTGAGTACGCCATTTAACATTTTTTTATCATATACATCAAAACATATAAGTGCATGGTTGATTTAATTAACATTTTTGTTGTAATCTTATGAGCCGTTCAGATAAATGGGCCACTCAAGGAGCAAGTATACGGACATTAACATAGACTTGATATTTATATTACGGATAGAATCAATCTCCTCATTCATCCTTCCTTCAGCTCTCGCTTTTTTCATCTCTTATTTACTAATTTACTCCAACTCAGTATCTCTTGCCCTCATACGTCTAGCTGGCCTTTTCCTCCTTATGCAAGTACATATATCTTGAGTAAAGTTTTTAATATACGATTGGCTGGCCAAGGAATATTCTGATACATTACTTATCATTTTTCTTTTTTGTAAATCACTAGTCCCTTTTATATGATTTGCTAAAGCTGTTATTTATTACATTTGCAGCTAGTTCTGGATATGTCTGGTGTTCACGATTTTATTCACTGTGATTAACACCGGTTATATCCGGCATCCATTAAATGGTCCACAAAGACCAAAGCCGTTTCTGACCAAGTTTCGGTTGCATCGAGCATTTCTGTGCCTTACACTAGTCACCGCGCTTCTTAAATTGTGTGTAATAGACATTTAAGAAGTAGGTTTTAGCATGGAAGGATCATAGAAATATTTTAACGCTCTTTTAATTCGAATTAATGCGCTGAAATTTATACGATATAAGTTTTCAGCAGAGTTATTTTAAAACTACAAAATTATTCAATTGAACAGAATTTCAGAGAATTTTATAATATTTGTAATTGAGATTCATAAGTCTTATATTATATATAATGAAAGGAGACAGTTACATTGATAGTATTGCTTGAACTACTTCTAGACTTAGAGAGTCCTATTTACAAGTTACATGTATTTTGTCTTGTGCGTGATCTTGTGGAGGCAGGAATTTTATAAGTAAATTAAACATTTATTAATGTGTGAGAGGACTATGATAACAATAGATTAAATTAAAACCAAATATTTTTTCCGTATTCACCAAAATATATCTTGCGTGTAATTCATTTAAAAAATTCAAATCTTATGTATAAATAAACTAAATCACGATAGCTTTTGTATTTGCGAAGTCAAACTTAAATATAAACGAAAATTGATCCATTATACCTTAATTTCTATTCTCGACGAGACGACGAGCAGACCTGCAGCTGGCAAGTAAAGCGGAAAACTCAACTCTTATTGCAACGAAGGCTGGTCATAGAATGTAACGAATATTGAGAAACTTTAAAGTAAGTTGAGCTACCTTAGGTATCTTCAGTGAACGTTAGAATTTTTTAGACTGGCGGTAAATTCATGATTCCAGAACGGTCTATTGTGAGTTGTGATTCTCAAATACACCAGAGGGAGTCAAATGAAAACCTTAAATATTTTTTTAAATGTCATTTATCGAACAAAAGTGGAAGACAAGTGTGTAGTAAATTTTTTTACACAGAGTCCATGAGTTCAACACATATGCTCTTGCCTGTAGGAAGTGCACGGATTTCTCGGAAAAAGAATCTTGTGGTCGTGTGCGCAGTCATACGTGCACCGCCTGGTTCACTTCTTTAGCGGTGTGCCTGCTTCGGGCGCACAGTGTTTGTCACAAAAGTCACGCCGTTTCCGAACTTTGTACTCTACTCATACACTTGCCGCAGTGATAAACATGCATCACCATACTGGACCTTCATTCGTCGATAGATTTCAATAGGTTTCATACTGTTCAGAAAACGTATGACAGAACGTTGTTTATCCTTGGTGCATGGCGCAAGCGGGGCAGCCATTTTAAATTGATATTGTGGCAGCGCTTCACTTGTCTGCAGCATTCTGCGACCTGTTGGGTATTCTTGAAATAATGGATAACAGCACTGCTCACTTACAGAATACTGGCGCGAAATTGCGAATTTTAATTATATTTTTAAGGTTTTCAGTTGACTTCCCCTTGTATATTTTCTGATGATGTTAAAATGTGAATTGTATTAATTACCTAATTGTTTGCTGTTAGTTTGTAAATTATTGATATTGAACTTTGTTTTAATACAGTACAGTTTGTTTATTAACCGTGTATTGTAATTGGGTTTCGCATCTATGATGTTTACATTATTAAAATCAAATATATTGCCCTCATTTGCGTTGTGTGTTGATATAATGTGTTAGATTCATTTACTACTACTTTTATGAACAGCTTTTTTATAATAATCTTTGACTTTTGCATTGCCAAGTCTGGTTATTTATTTTATGTAACTGCTAAGGCAGTATAATCAATTCATTTGGTAAATCGTAATTACATTCTAGATGAATTTAATCATTTTCAGTTCCAATTATTGTTATAAGTTGTATAAATGTAAAGCAAAGTTTAATCTAGTATCTTTAAGGTCGTTTTAAAATATCCATATTAAAGATGGCAGAATATTAACAAACCTCGAAAAATGTATTGGATAAATTATACTTTGTTCTTAACATTAATATTTGATCTACTCTTCCACACAATAGTGTAGGCGCCTGCTTCATAAATGGCTGAGATATTTAATCAGAAACTTAGCCATACTCTAGTAAAAGAAACATTTGTGAGAGTCAATGTACTTTTTCCGTATAGTCTTATATATCTGAATTTTTTAAGCGTTGAATTAGGACACCTACTTCGGTTTTATTTGTTATTCGAACAATCCCGGTTCGGCGTAAAGCTTGCAAGAGTCAGATGGCTTTGACATAAATCGAGTCGTGGAATTTTGATCTTCAAAGTTTAGGAATCTCATGCTATATAACGATCAGCCTGATTTATGAACATCGTTCGGTCGCGGCCGGTTAAAAGTCGATAGGAATTCCATCTTATTTCAAAACTCATTCCCCTACGTTGAGTGTTCCGCCCCATCGAATTTACGACTTCTCCTTGTAGATCCGAAGTAATCGCTGAATCCATTTTTCTCGACTTACCGAGTGTTCCATCACGGCTTCTCAAAGTTCAGACTTTTCTCGTTCAGCAAGGTAGGACGAACTACGTTTTCAAGTCGTTTTCTCGCGTAAATATTTCATTTGCGCAACGTGCTAACGTATCGTCAACTTTGACCGTTGGTAAGGAACTCTATATACAAAGTTCACCTCTTTTTCTCATTTCTAATTTATTTTCAAACGTAACACGATCATTGGATATTTACTTTTGTTCACTTTGACATATATTATTGTGTGTGACACGATTTCTCAAATCAAGTATTGATTCTATAACAATTCGTTGGAAGGAAAATATGATTGATTTCTTGCTGAAAGAATTTGTTTTTGGTAGTAAGGTAATTTTAGCTTTGTTGATTTGGATAAGTAATTTTTGTACGTGTTTTTTTTACAATATTTTTTTACGTGGATCTTCTTATTATGTATGCTAAATAAAACTTAAAATTTGAAATACTCGATATGCAAGCTCAGGAAGTAAATAGATTTGCGATTGTTCTAGACTTTTGCTATTAGTGTTCATTTCAGCGTTTGGTGGACCTAGAAAAGTGGACGATGGCATACGAATTGCTGGAATCGAGAACAATCCAACTTTATCGATTGAAAAAATTGCGAACAATCTCGGATACTCATGGTGAAGTGTTCGAGAGAATCTTAAGAAAATCGGGAAGGTAAAAATGGAATTGGAAACGCCCTTATTGCAAGACCTGATAACTGGAGATAAAAAATACATTCTGTATTCCAATCAAGGCCGCAAAAAACAGTGGTTATCGAAGAATCAGGTAGTTGCCCCCAAACTCGGTTTTACGACAAAAAAACTCCTGCCTGTTTAAAAAAAAATGATAATTTTACAAATCACAATATTCTCCGAATAAATAAAGGCATCAAAATAACACAAAATACGTCTTCAAAGGGCAGTAGTCAAAGCGCAACTAATCCACGAAACTGGTCAACGAATAAAACGACATTCTTTTCCTGTATCCTTAATATTAATGTTGCACAATACCTCTCTGTTAACTAGCTTATTTACTTGAATACTACATTTTAACCCTTTTTTTATGAGAGCCGGTTATATCCGTCATTCTCTAAATACCCCACACTGGCTAGCGCCGATTATATCCGGTATCCCGTAAATGCCTCACATTGGCGTCTAAAATCTGCAGTACGCACTAATGGCACAACGATCCAACCGCTAGTTGCGTATTGATGCTAAGCCCCGCTTGAGCGAACCATGCCATGTTTCTTATAGTGATATATAAAAAAAATTGCTACTTTTCCGGCAAAAGTTCATTCATAGGGCAGAATTATCGCTACTTAATCCTTCGGTATAATTAATTTCTATCAAATATTAACGAAAGCCAGCACGATAATCGTAGAGTGGTTGGTCTATACGAGCAATGAATAGTACCAAGATGTTGTGTGGTGTAATATGGAGGAAAAGTATTCCTTATTTATTACAACGTTTCGGATCTCATGTGATCCCTCTTTAGGTTTATTACCGAAAGTTATTAATTATAAATTTGACAATAAATGTGAAAGGGTTATAAATTACAAAAGTAAAATTGGAACAATTATAGTTAAATGTACGTAATAATGATGGTGCTGTAAATATTAGTATAATAAGATCAGAAAAGTCTAAATTGAATGGAATAGTTGAGTATAGAGCAAGGTGAGTATTTCTTTCAAAGAATATCTAACGAGAAATTATTCGAATGTACTTATGACAATATTATTTGTTTGGTAGAGTAAAGAAAACGTGGAGGACACCATACTTTGATGAAGGGAAAGTCAAATTTTGAAAAAGAAACGAGAATGGCGATTATTCAATCAAAGAGATATTTTTTATATGGTTGCGATTATATCAGCACGTTTAGTGGAATGACTATATCGAGTTTTTGCCAGATGTGGATTTATATATTTAGAATGCACTACTTTACTTCAAACGAAGATCAATACATAAACTGTGCGCAGTATGTTATCGGCACAAATTTAAGGAGTGTAACAATTACAGCCAAGTGGCAAAATTTTCATGTTTTGGCCAGGTCAAACGTTTGCATAAAGCGGGCGTTCTCGAATGTTAACAAAAATTGTTCAAGACACCCGCGATATTTTCCCTTCCTGACTACCTACGTAGATAGACAAGTGGCAAACTCCATCAGTTTTCACCCTGCGTGTAGTTTTTATTTTTCCGCACTGCCGCCTTCTGCGATGAATCTAACGCTGATAGAATTTTCAGCTCTTTTCGTGCTCTTGCACCTACCAAGATACGGTTTAATCCTTTTTTCAGAATTGGCAAAACAGTAGTGCTTCGCATAATAGTCATGGTGGCATAGCGGAAGGGAACTTGGATTTCGACTGCGGAGCCAGACTTCAAAACTCCCCTTAAACGGTAAGTTCTGAAAAGAAGGTCGTTAGTGAAATTGTAATAATAGCAGGGTTCGATCCAAGATGAGGGGCGGGGGATAAGCGGCAAGCACGGCTACTGTCCAATGTGAAAAATTGAAGGAATGGGAAATTTAAAATCAATAAAAGCCAATGAAAAAAATACAACTTTTTGAAAAAACGATCGATTATAATCTTGTATCAAGAAGAATATTTTAAAAAATTGAAAATTATTTCTTATATACCTATAAATATATATATGATGATATAGAGAGGAGAAAATATTATTTTTGCCCAGACTTAAAAGTTGCCCAGTGTAAAGGATGAATAGTGGAAAGTCCCATGATTAACTTGATTTTGTAGAGTAAGTTTTAAAGCAACGTTGTGCTACTGAACTCTTTAACGGGTTGATCAAAGCTAATCAGATAGATTATTTATTATTATATTGGAATTTTACTTTAATAGCCTACGTAGCATTTTGTCATGAAACTCTTAAATACGTCCTAGCTTTGATTCCTCTTTAAAGCTAGTAAACAAAAAAGCTGAAACTATCTTTGACTTTGGTTTCCATTCAATATATCTGGACCATAAATTGCGCATATTTTGTTTATTGCTTCTGTAGCAAAGTTAGTTTGGTAAAAGTAAAACAAAATCGGCCTTAAATGCTCTTTTAAGACTTTTATCGTCACGTCTGTTATTTAGTATTAAATTTGTTTGTGAAACGCTTAATAAATGCACTATTATTAAAAATGCTTCATCGATTCTAGTCTATTCTAGAAAGTTTGAAATTAATTAATTTGATTGTAATTAATTGTGATACATATACAGTAAGTATACCGGTATGCTGCAACTGTACAGTATTGCGTCATTCATTGTAACTGATAAGAATAACATACATTACAATAGATAACCTAATAGGTTTACCTATAATAAATGTAACTGTAATTATAGCTGTACATATCCAGTTAGGAAAGAAATACGTGCAAAGTCTTGAAATAAAATTGCAGGAATAATCCTTTTAAAAAATCATAATAGTTGTATCGCTCTTCTCGTATGTTCAAAGAAATATTGTACTTTTATTCTTCTGGTTGGAAGCACTCTCAACGTTAAGCACTAGACTACAATGTTTCGTCATTGATTACGCATATATTAGTTTTTATATACGAGAATATACATTCTTCAGATTAATTAATTTTCTTGTAGATGTACAACATTGCTTTTGTGACGATTATTTCGGAGGTATCAAATTACCTAAACTATTTAAATACTTCTTTTTACATTTAACCTTTGCAGCGTTTATCAAAAGTACCTATTACGGTAGAATTTTACAGATATTTCATATGTACTGACTAATGAGACTCGTACAATTTTTATTGAATATCTGGTTCTCTGTGTCTGCTGTGCACATTTTCCGTGTTAAATTTCTATGGTAACCCAAATCATAGAATGTTATGAATTTCATTTTCAAATATGAATGGACTCACGTAAAAGTTGCTTTTTAGTGTAACATAATTGATTGTACTGGTTTGCGAAATTCATTACACTTTATGCAAATTAAAAATTTATTTTCTTCCTGGAAAGAAAGTTTTTTGCAAAGCACGATTTTCATTAGCGATAAAAGGTTTTTGAAGAATCTGTTATTTTTTTTCTGCTAAAAAAGGCCCTTTATCGCTGATAATATATATTTATTTACACAAAAAGGCCTGATAAGATGTAAAATACAATTTATAAATTATTATGGTTTACGGATCAGTATAGAAAAGCGTTTTACTTCACGTGCAAAAGATAATTTGTATAATAATGCAAAAAGTAAATCAAGATTGACATTTGTAACTACAGTAAGGCAAAAAACTAAAAATTGCCGTATTTATCAAAATAAAATAAAATATGTTTTCATTTTTATACACACAATAACTGACTGATGACTGATCATCAATCAACTGTGACGCAGTACGCATGCGTTAGTACTAGCAACAAAATCGTGCGCAATTTTGGGGATTCCAATACTGCATGCAATATCGGGGAATGCCAATACTGCCACATAATACTGAAACAGTGTTAAGCGGAATGTTACTGTATATTATCAGAATTTAAAAATGAGTAAGCTAAAGGCACTAGTAGTTGACACTGTACTAGTATTTTACACTTTTTCAAAAAAAGTAAATAGATAAGGAAACCACAGGCTGGTGTACATCAAACCTTATTAGTCCACATAGTGTCGCTCTTCAGCGGCTTAATTATGAAATACTGCGCATAGTTCGCCATTGAGAAGTGTCATAGCGACCAGTTAATTAAATCCGTGTGCGATTTTTACAATTTTTGCGTATTTTCTTATATAAATCGCTAAAGACTAATTAAAATGTAAGTGTTACAAGTTTGTATTATTTACATTACCAAACTAGTTTATTCATTGGTTTCTCTCCCTATGTCAACTACGGAAACAAAAGGATATCAATCACTAAATTTTTTGTTTTTGCTGGGTGTAAACTATTGAATCAAATTTTACTCTTAGAGGAAAAAAATAATCTTACAGCCGCCATCAGGAATAAATTTTGCATAAAGTAAACTTAGCCTGAACCACGTGAACGAATATGTAGAAAATTCCTTGAAGTGTCAACTGCTGGCATCTTTATCTTAACTAAACGCAGGTTGTAGTTATACCACAAGAATATTTAAATAAAGACGAAAGGGAAATTCCACAAGGGAGGGCGTCCTTTATTTTCGTTCTTCAATAACGGTAAGTAAATGTAAACAACTCCAACATTTAAAGCGGATTTCGAACTGTTTCAATCGTTAAAAACTCCAACGACATTTTAGAAAATATTAATATTAAGATTAGCAATTTACAAATGACATTTGTTCTGTTAGATCGACTATATTTAATGACAACTCTTTGAAATTATGGCTTTAATATAATCGGACAAATAACTTAAAGAAATTAGTAGATCGATCATTTTGCCGTTAGTTTATTTATGTTAATAGCTATTAAATAAAATTTGAAAAACCTGATATGTTTTCTAAATGAATTCACTATATTTTGTTACTCTCAGATTCTTATGTAATTCACGACTGATACGTATCAAAATTTAAATGAGCTACCAACCGTAGTTCATCTGCTTTGCACCTCAAGGAAATTGACTGCTTCTAAAAGAATTTTTCCTGGATTTGATCGAAGTTATGACACCGAATTTTTACCAGGCGAGTTTCGACGATTTTTGTTATCAAACTCAAACTACCTGTCCGTAACGAGTTTATATTATACACTAACATTATACGAATTTTTAATTATATACAGTAATTATAACGAACTTCGAATTTATCGAAATGTGATTCGTGGCAAGATAAATTACATTACGTCAGTAAATGAAATACAAATTTAAAGCACCATATGTGTAGAAAAATGTTAAGTACTTAGCATGTTAATCTCTATTGAATGTCATTCATATACATCATTAAATATATGATTATCGAGGGTACTATTGTTTTCTTTGACCTTTCAATCAACCACCGTTGCATTTGTATTATATTTCTATTCGACTTACGTAATTATGTAGAAGGATAGCATCAGATTGCAAACTCTTCGATTAGAATGTAGATTTGTATAAAGTATCAATTGAGGTTAGTACGGTTTAATAATAACGGTCACTAACAACATTGATAAAATGTTTATTAAATGATTGCGCACGTATTTTATTCACATTGACTATTACGTGAAATATGAAAAAACTCGTTGGAAATATTTGAAAGATCTCTTTTTTTTTGCAATTTATGAAACTGGAAAAGGTATCCTAAAACTTTCGGGCGCAGTTATATGTGCATTACTTGGTATTCGTGTCAATTTTTTTAATGTGCTTACAACTTTCTCTCAATAAGCAGAAGCGGGGATTTCTTCTTATCAGCAGTTTGGAGCGAACGCCAGTTGCACAGAGTTAAGACTCAAACTAAGTTTTCCGTTTTCCCTTTCACGAACCAATGACCAAGTTGTCTGATTATAGTTTCTGGGCCCGTCCGTAACCGAAATTTTCTGGGTGACTCCGCAGGAAAAATTCAATTGCTTCCCGCCACTCGCCACTCCTTTGACTGCGGCGCCAATAAAAGTTCGATCATTGTTGGATTTATAATATTGACCTATAGTTTATCTTTCCTTATTTTCTGTGAACGGTGCGACACAAATTAAAACGTTATTAATTAATGATTTATTCATTTCGAATCTGTATTCCCGTATTTCATGTTATTGAATTTCCCTTTATTATTTTATACTCTTTTCAAAATAGCATATTTGTCTCTGACAAGAAGTTAATTGCATTACTGTCAAAATATAATATATTTATTCCAATTCGTTCTTAATTATCATGCTATCGTTTATATTAAAACACTGTATTGCTAATTTTTTATTCTGCGTTACACTCTTATTTTTCGTCATTCTATAAATCATAATAATTTATTTGTCGTGTTTAGGTTAAAAGCTTAGTTATTAAGAACATTGGATGTGTTATTCTTGTAATTTCTTCGACGAATAGAGGTGGAAAAATTACACTAACTTAAATTCTTCTTGAATTTTGAAAATTATGACAATTTTTAAGGAGAAGTAAGAAAAGCATTGATCGGTAAGTTATAACATAATAATAGAGAGACTCTGTTGTCAATCTTATTGCGAATAATGGAGTCCATAGATTAATATGATTACGTAATAGCAGTAGTCTAAATTCAATACACTTGTTGCGTTGAAGTGCTCCATATATTACAACGCGTATTTGCACATATTTCTTTAAGCAGCCGATAAAACTTACTATTCAAGAAGATTTTAGATTTTATTTTTGTTTGACATAATCACTAGGACAATTAGAATTTTTCATTTATAACATCAAAACTCTTCGAAATTTGAATGGCGCAAAGTGCAATAAGAGAAGTGTTAACGTAGCTTGGGTAAAGCTTTTGTTATACTTAAACATTTTAAGAAAATAGACATCTTTTATTGAAGACATCGCAAGATTTAGAATTAGTGATATATTATAATAATTCATTAATCTTTTCTTTTGACCAATTTTCTACATTACAATACATACTTATTAAAATATTATCATTATAATGTTTTATCGAAACAATGGCGTCATTAAATTTTGTTACGTTGCGGAACTCAGTTAACAATATAATATATCAAAGCACTTTTCCGGATGAGCAATACATCACTATCCGCGAAAATGAATTTTGGCCACGATCCGTATGTGGTGCGCGAGAATTTTGTACAGTGTTCAGAATGTGTTTACTCGGAATAGAAATAATGTAACGTAATAATAATGCAGCCTTAGAGGCAAGCAATCGTGTCGTCCGCTGTAGGTTATATACATGTCGCATCGAAATGGTAAAAACGGAAATTTGATCAGATCCTTAAAGTAGATGATCGATTCACGGAAGATGTTAAAATTATGGTTGGTACTTGATAAAACTCGAAACAGAGAAAACAATAATAAAAATGCGCGCAACCTTCCTCGCGTAATGTTTCTGCACTACTGTGTGTATCACTTTAGAAGCGTGGTGTTAGCTGACACGGTCGCCTGAGGGGAGCGGTGAGGAGAAGGGGAGTGGTAACAAGCGAAACATAGAGCTGCGCGAGTCCTGACTTGTTTATTTCATCCTTTCACTAAAACAGTTCAGGGATTTGATCAAATCACTTACTTTCTTTAGGGAAATCATCTACACGGAGTTGTAATTCGTCTTCCGTGAATTGATCGTCTACCTTAGGAATTTAATCAAATTTCTGTTTTTATCATCTTCCTGCGACATGTACAAGGCACACAAGAATTTCGAGTGTCCTAGGCTCTCGAACGTATGAAAGTGTATGTGTGTTTGTGTGTGGAAAAATGCGTGTCTGGGGCACTGTCTAGGGCACTGCGAGAGTAATCGAATGTGAGCAGTCCAGTTTGAGAGAGGGTGTTGAGTTTTGCTAGTAAAGTGTATGTTAGAGAATTTGGTGGAGGGCTAAGAAGTACGACGAGTAGTTCTATACAAAACCTCAACGCTCATCTGTTAACAATATTTTTAATAGTCTATGTATGTATTTCAACCCTTTTAATATACCGTATATTTACCAACACCATTTTACTAGACATATAATTAAAGAAAGAAATGAAGCTTTGAATTTCACGGGATATCAAAATAAGCGACCTTTCTTATTATTGGAAAAAGAATGGTCACCGTTCACTGAGTCAGCAGGTCATTCGACGCGGTCCGAGGACGAAGTTAGTATTCGAAGTGGGTATTTGCCACGAGAAAACTCCATAAAATCGGCTTACTTCGGTACAACACACCTATTGCCACCCTCTCTGGCATGCCCTCCTCCTTGTATTCGAAGGCTTAGGTCAAAGTCCCGGGGCTTCGTTTTATAAAACAGTACCATCGCGGTCGATAGTACTGAGGAAAGTCGCCCTAAGCCCTGTCGATATACAGACTCGGAAGATTAATGGTCGTGTCGTCAATACGTGGGGTTAAATCAATTCTTCCTTCGCGAAATGATTCCGTGGAATGACCGTTTATAGGCAACCATGTCGTTTAACGTACAAGGTAACATTGAACGAATATATTTCGTTTATTTATTCTCAATTCTCCTTCAGTATCGTTTTATTTATATCTGTAAGTAATCCTGTTTCTCAATGTCTTTGACTAAATCCATACTTACGGGTTTTTCAAATTAAATTCAGTCTTTTCCAAATCAAGTACTTTTACATATATATTATATTTGAAAAACATCAAATAATCTTAATTACATAGTAAAACGTAAAAAATTTTATTATAATTCATACAATTACATAAAAACGTTAACATGTTTTAGCGTTCATCGGTCAATTGTATGCAGAGTTGATACGCAAACGTAACCTAAAATCCGAATATATTAAGATTGCGTTTTCTTCTTGATATAGGGACGTTGTTAAATTATTATAAATAATCCTATAGTATTATACAACAACAGTATTATATTTTAACATTATGTAATGTACTTGAATGTACTTAATTTGCAAAAGGGTGAATTTAATTTGAAAAATCTGTATTTCTTATAACTCGATTAAACTTATTTGCGGCTTTATATAACTTCATTATTGTAAGTAAAATTTAATTAGGAGTTCTTGCTTTTATTGAGATTATTATCAGAACGATAATTTATTTCAAAATACAAATAAGTTTACATATATTAAAAAGCTCTTTTTTACTTTTACGCGGAATAAAAGAGCGGCGGAACATTCCTCGTCTTAGATGTCCATCATCGATATGGTATCATATTAAACTTTGCAGGTAAAGGCAGCTCTACCTCGGTAAAAATTGTGCTTACTCTGCCATCGCTTTTCCCCGTATCGCACAATATTTTTCATAGCTCAAGCCTCCTCACGGCCGATACGTATCAAATATCCTGTCGATTCGAGAAATCCTCTTTTGTCGTCTCAGCTGGTCTGTCATTTCTATTTTTGTGATAAAGAATAAAATTGCATGCCAAGTTATCGTAAAGATTCGCCCAATAAACCAAAATAAGAACAAAAATATAACACTTGCATCGCTGCGAATATTACCAACGATCAGAAGCAGCGATCACTGTCCATAATACTTGTCTTTTTTTTAATAAACGTTTATAAACGCCTCCTTTTATAAGTGCATTTTTGTTTTGAATCGATATTCTGCATTTCGTAACATCGAATTGTACGATTTTCTCCGCTAAACGTTTACCATTCTTTTTGGCATTTCCTCTGAAAGCACGAGGAAAACTGTGAAGCTATATGTTTACCAAGGAAATGGAAAAGATTATAATATAAATATCTTATGCTTTATGATTTCTGAACGCATCCTAAGTAGAAAAAAAACACACGACGTATTTTTGTCGACTGAAATTCTTATTCCAATAAAACCGGATGGAGAATTAAAATGTTGTTAAGAAGTGTGAGAATTAACTGATCGTTAATAATCAATATAATTTACGCAAGTTGTCTGAAGAGTGCCTATGCATACATTGAAGGGAAAAGAAACGTTTTATGCAAATATTACAATAAAATGAATCCCAAGGATTATACGGTCCTTCTGATACACGCGATACAAAAGTCAGCATTTGACTGTCGCTAACATATAGCCCACCAATTCCACCTCTCTATTCTCGTGGTGCACAGCAGCGATCACTCTGTGATGTGTTCGGTTACGGAGTATAAACAAAATATAAAACACACACCGTGGTAACGATTGTGTTCCACTGTCTGCTTGAGTTACGGATATGTCACATCCGATGCGCAAGTATTATGTATAAAGTACAAACAAAAGATAACACTACTCAATACGAAATATACCTTCGTGAAAACAATACATGTTTTGAGTTAATTTTTCTGCGTAAATTCAGAAAATAGTGCTAAAAATGTCACGTCACGTCATAATGTTTAAATATTTTAGATATTCAACATCGAACACGAGTCCGCGTGCTACTTTGTACTATGCGCGTTTAATGTTGGTTACTCCTGTCCTTTGCTTACATACTTACAAAATGTATAGATGAAAATGTGTTATTTATAGACCTGTAATAAATCTGTCTTTTTTCTGGAAGTAAACACCGCAAAGAAACAAATCTAAGTAGAGACCCGTCTGGCACTCTCAATGGGGTTGTAAAGTAATATTATTTCCTACGTGAAAAGTAAAGAAAAAAATTTCTTGTATTTAACTGGCATTGGGATAGCCGTGTTACAGAAAAATATTATATAATACAACAGTGGGACAAACGGCAGGAATATGTCTCGGGGGAAAGTAATGTGAAAGAAACACCATTAGTTCAGCCTGATAAGATTCTTTCTTCTTCCTTACGCATAAAACTTGGGTTGATGAAGAGTTTTGTTAAGGTACTGAATACAGAAGGTAGTGGATTTGCATATTTGCAAGGCAATTTTCCACAACGTACGCAAAATTGAAAAAAGGGATTTTTATTGGACCAAAAATCAGAAAACTCATGAAAGACGAAATATTTGAAAAAAATTTAGAAACGGTTTTGCTTGGCTATTATTTAAAAGGGTTGTGCGTGGTTCTCTTCGAAATACAAAAGAAAAAAACTATAAGACTTTAGCGTCGAATGTCTTTGAAAATCCATTTCCTTCATTGACATGAAAACTTTTTTCCGGAATATCTCGGTGATGTTAAGATATTTCCGTCATGGAAAAGAGGTACCAAGGTCGTAAAGATCCAGTAATGACGGGGGATTACTGTTGGTTTCTTGTGAGGCAACAGGCAAGAGTACGAGAGAAAATCATATACATACTACCAAACACTTTTAAGTAAAGTGACAGGTATGTTCCCTTAAAATATGGCCTAAATATTATTGCACGCACTTAAAACTACATTTGCGAATTAATCTCAAACTAGTACAAATAAATCATTACATCATAATAACTAAGCTAATATAACAAACAATTCTATTATTAAAAATAAAATTTTACAATAATATTTGTTATGGCTCTTGAATACTTAAAAAATGTACGAGGATAAAAGGGTGCAACTCTTATAATCAAAAATCTACTCCACACCTACAGGTTTTTCAAATTAAATTCATCCTTTTGCGAATCAAGTACTTTTACATATATTACGTCCGAGGGTGCTCGCGATTGATTCCATATCGTAATAGAAAATTAATAGAAATAACTATTGTATCAATCGGAAAACAAAGTAAAAGACGGCCATTCGTTTCCGTACTTGCTCTGTTATAAACAACGTTCCATTGTTCTTCGGTCGTCGGGGCATTCTCAGGGGTGGGCTCTCCATATGCCAGGACGCCGGTCGCAACAATGTTACATTTAAAAACATCAAATAATATTAATTACATGGTAAGAAATAAAAAATATTGTTATGATTCATAAAATTACGTAATTACATATGAAGATGCAAGTGTGTATGAAAACTGTGTGCACATAATTCAGTAATTTAATAATAATAATTCAAGGAGAACCGTTGATAGACTAGGTTATATGTATATAGTATAAGTATATAGTACATATAACCTAGTCTATATGTAAACGATCCCCCCTGAATTATTATTATTATTACATTACTAAATTATCTGCACATGGTTTTCATACATACCTTCATCTCCATAAGTAATTATGTAATTGTACGAATTGTACCAAATGTTTGGATTCCTTACTATGTAATTAACATTATTTAATGTTTTCTAAACATAATATCGATGTAAACATACTTGATTTGCAAAAGAGTGAATTTAATTTGAAAAACGCGTAGCATATATACACCGGCATCTACCTACCGAAAGTAGCTCCTAGGCTTAATGACCCGAGAACTCGGTCCCGAAAACACAGAAACAAACATCAAAACGGGCAAGTTTGAAGGAGCATCTGGGCCCAAGCTCGTCGACCTTAGACTCCCCACGTGCTGGAAAGCAGCCGCTGCAGGATATCGGCTTACCTCACTACCTTCGAGGCCACGCTACCGTTTCAGGGCAAAAGTTCATTCCTGATTTTGCAAATGCCAGGAGTGCGCCAGCCGACCGCTATTCCCACCGCGGCTGAGGGCTAAGGACGAATGGAGAGGCGATGAAGGGAAAGGCGACGAATGGTCCCCGTGAAACGTGGCCCAGTCTGCGCCACCGGATGAACCTGCAAAGAGTGTCCGGCCTCTGTGGTCGGCCGGGATCGACGAGGGCTCGAGGAGAGTTTTGGGCTGGAAAAAGGTTCGGTGAGGGCGCGCCATGGAGAGGGCCTGCGGTACCATTGTTGACTCCTAATTCCACTTCGACGCCTAATTAAGTTGGCGCGTTGATCCTCTCTCGAGCCCATGGCACCTCCCCCTTTCCCGCTCCTCATCTCCTGAGCGATGCCGCTCTTGGAAAAGATGAAAAGTTAGGCGAAGCAAAACTGCGGAACTCGTTACACCAGGGCCCGGTCTAAATGGCAAGTGAATTACTCGGATGTTCAAGAGTGGCTTTTGTTCCGACCTTTTCTCTTCTTCCTTTGCCCTCGGCTTTTCGCTGCTATTTCGCATGGTATCCGTGAACTTAGGCTACGGCAAAATTCTTCTCATTACACCGTGTGGAAGTGTACTTCTTGTTTTCTTCGTGTAGAAGCTAAATACACCTGCCGATTTTTTTCGAACAACGACGAACGCATTGTTTGATCATGTTGCTGTTGTGACTATTGTAGATACTTCGTGATGGATATTGCTAATGAGTTGTGTCTGGTACGGTTCGGAAGGTCGCGTTATTTAAGTTTACGTTATTCTCTTCTTGCAATAATTGTTTTGTATCAAGATATTAGGATAACTTCATAAAGTATTTGTGAATATTCCTAATATTTACAACACCTACAGACATGAACGTTTCTATAAAAAATAATAATGAAGCCTTATATTATATAGTATGTTATATTACACGGAAAAATATTGTATGTATAAGTAAGTATATTAGTGTATTTGAACAATCAGAACTGTACATCGTTACATGATTACGTTTGAAAATAATGTAAGATTGAATCAGTGTAAATAAATCAGATCGCGTTGTGCTCAACTAAAAAGAATTTTTATACGAAATTTTATTGTTCATATCTTCTAAATTCGGTACTTAAGTCTGTTTAAAACTGTTATATCCGATTGCACTGAATATCGATCGTAGCGTCTTCAAAATATAGACTTTGATTTGAAGTTGATGACATTGAAATATATTTCCAGGTATAAAATTTCGCAAAATTGTTGAATATTTGTATATCTATGTAGTACGAGAGGACTTTAAACGGTGCTTGAAGTATTTACCTAGGAAAGCGTAAGAGGGAAATGCATAAAGACAGTCACAGTGTATGGCGACAATTTTGTATATCCTACAGTGTTTGTTAGGCATAGAGATATGGAATGGAGATGTAGGTTGGATAAATCGCTTGGAAATATATAGACAAAATGAGGTTATGCAGTATTCAGAAGCACAGTAAAAATGTACGACGATCTTTCGGAAACGAAACCGTAGCTCTAATATTATTAATAACCTCGCATGAATAAATCAATCGTTTTAAATGAACCTATATTTTCCACGGTGAATACGGTTTAAAAATAGCAAAAGTATACGTATTAGATACATATTTAATGCTTACTAATGGTCGCGGTGCCAAAACTGATATAAATATGTATGTAAATTCCGGGATTTGTGCTGTGCCTCATGGGTATCTATCTGTATTATTCACCCCCGCCCATCCTCCTCCTCTACCACGACGATCAATGCCACTTTATGAATTTAACAATATTTTCCTCGAATCTATGTCATACACCGACTAATCATCCTCAAGTAACGACTGCTAAACAGAGGAAATTACCCGCGTAATATAATTCAAAGTAATAATAGTACGCCAAATGAATCACACAGCGGTGCACCCGATCGCACGCAATGCTTTTGGATTTTCATCCGAAAATCGCACGAACTTTCTGATTTGGCGAACAAATCTAGGCCAGCCATGTATTACATTTCAGCGCTGCGCGGAGGTTAATTTTCCTTCCTAACCGAACCAACTTAAACCGCTGACGTACTTTTCGACGTCCGCGGTCGTTCCTTTTATTCCTGGGAGGAGTGGAGGGAGGGTCGCGGATATACGCTACCCGCTCGATCTAGGTTTACGAGGAGGAACGTGGCTTCTCTCGAGCGCGTCGAACTGTCGCGATCGTAATTCGACTCGGACGTGGTGCCGGCCCGAAACGTATTCCAATTCGGGCGAAATACGAGTACGGGCAAGGGGGCAACTCCCCGGCACAGGTACCAAAATCAGCTTACGCCTATGGCAACAAATCTGACTTTCTGGATGCGCCGCACTACCGGCGCCGATGCTTCGATTTACGCGAAATATCCGCGAGCAGCTATCGCGAACCTCTCGCCCCACTGGAAGTGGATAAATGTCCACCGAGCGGGGTGATTCTGATATACATTACTGCCCATAAGTATCCCGGCACCTGGGAAATTCAGATAAATAGCCTTATGACACGTTAGTCCATTAATCTTTTTCGTGCCGAAGAAGGGTACGTCGTCGTTGGCTGTACTTGCGTAAAGTGCTAGCATGCTCTTGTGATTAGACGATGCTGCGATGACGTCTTAACCCATTATATGCCAAAGCCAAGTATAAACCGAAAATTGTACTCATCTATTTATTTTCTACGATAAGCAAGAAAAGAATAACAATCAACATTAAAAGTTCCACTGCTGAGGTAGAAATAAATAAAAAACCGCCGTCCCTAAAAAGGAACAATGGTAAATAATGAGTTAATCTTTACGTATTTAATGGTTTAAAATTTAATAATCCAATTTAAGAATGATTTAATAAATATTATTAAGTGTTTTGCAATAAACATTGATTTAGAATTACAATAATTGATTTACAACGAAACATATGGAAATACTTTAGTCTTGAATCCATTTCTTGTTTATTTATTAACATATCCTAAATTAAACTTTTATTAAACTTTTTATCACACTACATAAATTTGGTTTGCTACATTTCGCTCAGTTTCAACTTTTTTGGTTTGCTCCGTAAAGGTTATTGCGTTCCTTGCCAGACCGATTATCAGTAACTCGTTTGTATTACGTGAGACAAATTGGTCTCACGTTGCCAAAATTACCGATATAGTACTATTCGTACAGAGTACGGTACTAATAATAAAGTCCCACGATAAGCTATCTATACTAAATGCGACATTTTTGTATGTGCGGTTAATACTATAAAATGTTTTGCAATAATGCTTGCCTTAATAGAGAATATATGAGATATGGTTACAAAAAAAGTACACTATAACTGATTTTATTTTATTATTCCTCGATGACATTACAAAGATGGGTTGTTATTCACACTTCAAATAATAACTGTAAAGTATTTTTTATATATTATAAATTACAGGTATATAAAGAAATGCAATATATTACATTAATTAATCTTTACAATGAAATGATATAAATGAAAAAGTAATTTCAATCAAATGTTACAAAATATGTGAAAAGAATAAACAAGTTTTAAAACTCCTTAAATTTTACTGAGTTGCAATGTTTAATTTTTATTCAGTAGATATGTAGTCTTATATCTTTGCTACAAACATCTATTTTTCTGACAAATACCTACACGTACACCGGCGGTGTACGCTTATACTTCTATATTATTCATCAATTGGTTTCTCCTTACATGTTTGCCTTATTAAAATGGAGTCTTCTTCCTCGTTAAGGTCACACCGCGCTTCATGCATGTGGCGAAAATAGTGTAATCATAGCTTATATTCCACATGTACGATAATGTACAACGATATTTGATGTATTTTTCTAACAAACTATACTCGAAATTTAATTAAAACCTTAATGTAATCAATTATTCAATAAATATTTAATTTGTAAATTTAAACGTAATTACATCGCGTTTGTTCTCAATTTAGCTAGCAAAAGCTCACCAATATGTTAAAAAAACATTTCAGATCAAGAAAAGTAAATTACAAAGTTAATGACAGCGCTTTTTAGGCTGGTTTTTAAATGCCTGGCCCGTGATACAGACAAACCGTGCACAAGGAGAACGAAATCTCCTGGCTCATGAATGTCGCAAATAGTATTCACATTCAGCGATAATTATAGAACGATAACTATATTCTTACTTGCTTTATCGCAGCTTATAATTGCGCATTTATAAAAAACACATTTTGTATCTATAATTATAAGATATTTTATAATCTCGTGGTGCGTAGAGCAAGCATGCCAATTCTGCCCTCTTGTCTTAGGAGACATCCGGCATACTCATTGAGTTCTTGAAAGATTTGTAAAATATTCCAGGCACGATAGTCATTCTCGTTCATTCAGCATCTATAGCAAGAAATTGAACTTGGTGGAACGTATCTTTGGCCGGAGTAGAAATTCATGGAGTGAATATTGACACCTGGTGTATCCACATCGACGTACTTTCTGCATAGAGAATATTTCGCGGCTATGACGTAAAATTTATACAATCATTTTCTAAGATGACTATGATTGGGGATTCGATTTTATGGAATATTCTTCAGGGGCGATTGCAAGCTCGGGGGGTGCTTTAGTTTTATGGACCACGGGAAGGTGCTTTTCTGTTCCTTTTATAAATTTTCCATGTCTATCGCACTCATAGAGAGAAGACTTTATGGAGAGCCAGCGGTATAGGAAGAGAGAGAAGGTGCGAAGATAGAATCTGAGCTTCGGAACGGCTGCGCAGGAGCCGGCTGCGCCAACCATACTTTTTATTTTGAATTTATCGGGTTTAAACTGCCTCAAGCGAACGCCTTAAGAAGTTCAAACGCGATGTCCTGGTGTGAGAAGTAGGACAGAGTTAATCTAAAGACACACCACAATATAATATTAAAGAATATTCAACAATTACGAACAAATTATCTCTAATTTTTATTGTTAAAAATTTCTCAATTCGAAGCAACTTGTCTTAAATATATTTCATATACCTGATAGTTGTAAAAATATCTGTATCTACAAAGCCCATATTTTGATATATCCATATTTGGCAAGATTTATGTCTGTATTTTTATATTTCCAATACACTAATGGATTGTTTTACCCGTGTATTAATCAATAAATAATTAAAAATTACAATATCACGTTCGGTGTATTCAAAATCCGGTCAGTTGATAAATTACCTAGGGCAGGATAATTATTCGCGTCATAAGGTGCATTGCGAATCTAACTACGGCAACTTTACAAAAGAATGAACGCAACAATGCATCAGAAGCACCAGGAAAAAGATAAAAAAGAAAAAAAATATAACTGACACTACGTATGTGCGCAAAAACATGCATGAAAATATTTTCAGAGTAAAACAATGGGAGAATTTTCATGCGTAAAGTGATGTTACCAAATACTTGCTACATTTATTTTATTGTCTGACGCATAGTATGCGATAAACATTGTTGTAAAACCAACTGTGTAGTACATCTCAGAATAATATACAATGCTTCGGCTTTCTTCATATTATATAAAATGTAAATATTAACCACAAAATCTTGATATGAATTATAGAATCTGTTTAATAATTTTTTATGTGGAATGGAATTTAATAGTTTATTGTCACAGCATTGTAATTTAGAATAAGGCATGAGATTATCGATAAAAGAATGAGATAAAGTATATTTAATTATTTTCGGTACATCAAATAATTATTGTGAAACAAATGTCAAAATGGTAGGCAGATTTCCAAATAAATTACGAATACTGACTGTTTTAAAATCAATGCTTAATCGAACGTTAATAAATCTTGATTAATTAAACATGCGGAGATTACTGATTTTAAATTAAAGTTGCATATTTCTCACGCATATTATAACGTTTACATCAGTATTTTTAAAGGCTTCCTGTTCTATAATCTATTTTATCTAAATATCTCATTTTTTCCTAAAATGCTGGAACGTATTTCCGAAATACATTTGCTTCTTTCAAATAAGATTTTTCTTTATCGTTGAATGAATTATCTATAATTGGTTACTTAAGGTTATGTTTATAATGAAATAACGGTAACCATAGGAAGATATATCTCTAGACAATGCTTTGAGAACGAGAAAAGATATTTATATTTAGCACCAGTTATTTCATAAAGTAAATGTCAAAATTTGAGTGCGTTTCAGAAAATAGACATTTCATGCTCCGTGAGGAACGACATAACGGACATGCAGTGTAATAAGTCCAAAATAGGACAATTTATAAAGAGCTACAAGCAGCTAAGCTACATACAGCATATAAATTATTTACAAGACAAATTATAGAATAGAAAGGAAGAAATGTAAACTCAACAAAGATCACAAAGAGGAACTTGGATGGAAAAAATATCTTTGCAATGTAAGATTATTGTTCTTATATTATAACATAAAAAATAACATTGCTCAAAAAATAAATTTCAGCTTCGAAGAAATAAAGACATTGTAAGAATGCTGGAGAATACAAGCAAACACAGCCAAAATACGACTGCATGGAGGTGAGAACAGAGGAGAAAGAACATTATGAAAAACGGCTTACACGAAAAAAAGAAGCTTACAAAAAGGATGGTTAGTATATATAGTAGATAATGTACTTCGGTATCAATAAAAAACGGTAATAACGCAAAAAATGATAATAATGAAAAGTGGTCAACGATCAATGTTGGAGACTAAGGTTGAACCTATAAAAGGTTCATAATTTTTTATGTAACGTAAATCAAGATACAAGAAGAAAGCAATGCAAGTCTGTAAAACGGAAAGTATACAAAATTTTATACATAATTCGCAAAGCGTTTAGCTCTTTTCAAATGCAATTATCTCTGTATTTTAACATTTATTATCTCAATCTTTCAACAGACCATTTTCTATAATAATATAATTTTCTGATATAAATCTCTCCAACAGATATACGATCGAGTTTTTGTTTTATAACATGTTTATACACATGATAGACACGTTTAAAGTATACATGTGCTAAAAGTACTAAAAAGGAGATAAAAATAGAAGTAAAAGGAAAGGAGGATTGAAATCTATCGAAAAATACAAGTTAATATAACAACAATATATCATAAACAGTATTGAAAGCAGTCGAACTTACATTGTATAACATCCCGCCTTAAAAATGCAGTTTCCCAAGCAGATGGTTAGCCATTGCAACAAAGATACGAAATAAAGAAGTAAGCCGCAAAATATGCGGAATATCAAGATAGTCGAAGAAATACGCAGGATAAAATTGGCGTTGGAAAAACTTGTGTAGAAATTTTTAAGAAGAGAACTCCTTCCACCTACGCTTCCTCTGTAGTTTTTGTACATTACTCCGAAGGCCATTCGTATTCTGCAACGATATTGCTCAATTCAAAAATTCCTTTTATACCACTGTGCCTATTCTCTTTTTTCCGCGGACTTTGTTTTTCACCGTTCTTTTTCTTCTCTCTAAAATCATATTCTCTCAATTCTACGTCGTGCGACCAGAATATGTGTGACGTGAAAGTGCGCAGCGGACATTTGTTTATTGCTTGCTAAGAGACCACGTGCATTGTGTATTTATGTTTACAATTTAACATATATCTTATTATTTTTTGTTTTTTAATAAATAAACAGACATATTTACAATGTTATATATTTATGATTATATGTGGATCGAATTCTTTTACAATGTTCCTTAAAACGTTGTATTACGAAACATAGCAAGTTAATTGCAATGCTGTTTTGACCATGCGCATTTATTATTTAATAACTGAATAGTAATCGTTATACTTGTTGAACGCATGTGGGTATATGAATTAACATGCCTGGATATGAGTATGAACATGTATGATTTTTGAGAAACTTTTCCTTGTCTTGTCTTTTCCCTGTCTATTCCCTGTCAGGGAAGATTAGTTTCTTATTGGTCGTAAAGTAATAAAGACCTAAAGTGTAGTCTTCAATTTGCTACCTTTAGATATCTTTTATTTAAAACCTCATGATTTTTTTTTCTAAAACTTCTAATATATGGAAGGTTTCGATCAACTCATTAGCTTAACGAGGTTGTGATAAGAAATTTGAGTATGCTTACATGTGTTATATTGCACAAAGTTTCACGTACGACTCGATAAAATGCCGAAGACATTACAGTTTAATGAGGAATAAAAGCAATAACAAATAATAATAATAATAATTATAACAAACAAAATTTTAAACTCAACTTAAAAACACGCTAACAATGCTCGGTTCTCGATTTCACTCACACTGATTTGTGAAGTTATTTAAACGATTCGCGTTTTTCTCTAGCCACGCTCTGAGTTCTATGCAGAGCCGTTTGCTTGTACACGTATACGTATACACGTAAGTACAGTCCTTGCATGCTGCATTCGACCATCCACGGATACGCATATAAACAGTTTTAGATACACGATACTCGCATACCACATATGTGTGATATGCCAGGTTTTTAAGCCTTAATAACACGTGATAATGGTCATAGCGAGCATTTATCCATATATTATACTTTACAGTAATTCTCCATCTGATCTCCTAGAGTTAAAGTTCTGTCGATCAAGTCCAGTTACCCTAGTGTTCAATATTTTTCTACACTTTTCTTGTTATATGGTTCTTCTCCACGTTAATTCCACTATATCCCTAATGTTAATTCAATTTATTTATTTCGGTTTTTAATTATTTATACGAGACAAGAGTGGACAAAATTATGTCCCACATACAAATGTCGATTTGGTCGACAGAATCTTAACTCTAGAAGATCAGATAGAGAATTATTACAAAGAAATTATGCAGATAAGTGCTTGCTATGACCAAGTGTTATTAGAAACTATCGAGCAAGTTAGGTTAGAAGTATGACACATTGCTTTAAGCCTCAATGTTTACCTGGGACAAAGAACACCAACGTGTCGCGTAGTAAAGAGGATATGCAAAGATAAGTTTTGGACATTGTCACAAGAAAATAATGTTTGGTGTTAGAGTCTTACCAGTATCATGTAATGGCGATCCCGATCAGCGTTTGTCGTAGAAAGGCCGATGCTGTGGAATCTCGATCATTTATCGTAACAAGTATGTGTGGGTACTAATCATTCACAATGCAGCGAAAAAGAAAAAGAATGCTTTGGGTATGAACTTTCGGTGATCATTCCAAAATTAAAGCGTGTGTAGTACACGTTAACAGCATAATATTTTTTTATTATATGGAGAGAATGTTATTATACGTTTTTATGAAACGAAGGAACAAATAAGAAGTATGACAGGTAGAACCGCGCGAAAATACGATCATTTTTATACCAATCCACTCGTTCTATCATTATTAATTCTTCGTAATTAATCATCACTTTCAATATATTCAATATTATACTTAAATTCGTTGCTCATTAATACATATTTGACTGCATGCGTGAAAGTAATAAGTAAAGAAAAGAAGATCGTATTAACGTATATATAGGCACTGCTAACCTTATCAACCCTGATACTATTAAGACAACTTGCATGAATTATATTGATCATTGGCGAGCAGTTAATTCTCACAATAATTCCTTCAATTTTCTATGTGGCTTTATCGAAGTAAGAATTTCAGTCGACGACATTGTACATGAGAAAGTCTCTAGCCACTAGTACGTAGCTCAAGCAATTAAGGTTATAAAATGTTAAGAATTAAATGAAATTGAGCATCATAAATATAAGGTGCTGAACTAAGCCATATCTCTGAAAAAAGGGGTGGAAAAAGTTGAATTCCAAGGTAACTGGACTCGAGTCTCAGTCGAGTGCCTAGAGACTTTCTCAAACATAATCTAGTTCTGTCGACTGAAATTCTTATTCCAATAAAACCAGGTGGAGAATTAAAAGAAAATCATTAATTCAATCATCAATCAATAATGCTCGAAAGCTGTCTCAAGATCCTTTTAATTCCTTCGTATATATTTTTAACGCGTTCCAACGAATCGGATTTACATCCCCCGCATATACGCCACCTTTCGAGCGTGTATATGCACAAACCTCCTCACGTGCATCGTGCACAGGCGAGAAGGAAAATTCGCGAGGCTGAGACGCCGTGGAAGACGCGGCTGGGGAGGAGGGGCGAGGAGGCGAGCAAAAGTAGCGATAAAGAAAGGAACGCGGCTGGGTGGAGCGGGAGGTGGGAGCGACGAGATTTATCGGGGCGAGTTGAAAAGTTGCCGGCGGCTGCCGTGGCGTCGAAATTGCTGGTGGTGGTGGTAGTGGCGACGTCTTTGGCGTCGACGGCGTCGGCGACGGCGACGGGAGGATATCCTTGTCCTCCTTGCCGACTCCCTCGAAATGCTGCGGGAGTTTGAACCTAAAGCAGATAACACCGCGCGAAAGGGATTCCCCGAGATTAACCCTCCGGACAGATAAGGATTTCGACCGTCGATAAACCAACCCTCGCGAAGCCGGATCCGTCCGACTTGGACGTCCCATATAGGTTCCCAGGCGATGTTCAGATTATAAAAGGCGTTTTTCGCGAAAAGGGACAAGATGTTCGAGTCGTTTAATCCTCTGCAACTGAAATATCTTCCGAATTTTAACGCTCGTATTGTATTTTAGTTCTTGTGCAATCTTATATTATGAAAGGAGAGGCGACTCTTCATTTAAGTCACTTGCTTCTTTTTTGGACTAATTCTTGGCATCGCATTATTCTAATGATCTGTTTTTTCAATAATTTTTAACCTTTTGTAACTCACTATTCGCACTAAATGTTGGTGATTTAGATGTATTTCATCCTGGATTTAAGTGTAATCCTATACTATAAGGGAAAAGAAAGACGCGGATATAAATAATGGCTGTTCATTCGGCAATCGCGGAATAGATCTTTGATTGGCGATGATATGTGAATTTCGAGCAAAATATTAGTCGATTTGGGGCAAAGAGCATGGATGTAACGTTACTTGAAAGTTACCATGAGTTATAGAGGGTTAACGTCGATAAACACGAGCAAATATATCTCTTGAATTGCGTTATTAATCGTGAAATCTCGAAGTATAAACCGACCGATCTCTCGATAAAATATAATCGGTAATGATGCGAAAGCGGACAGGAATATCTAGTAGTTGATTTGTCAATAATCCTGTTTATATTTTAAACTAACTACAGAAAATGTATTTCACATAACGTGCTTGATGAAGCGTCATCCGGTGACAAAGTTAGATTACGGCTCTTATATGTATAAATAAAAATTTTATGTAAACATTATTTGATTTGTCTTACAACGGTTTTTCGAATAAACGTTTTTTAAAAATAGGTTAATCGTTCATGAAACAATGGTCAATTGTACGAAACAAATTTATTTGCTATAAAGGATAAACGTACAATAATTGTCTTTTAAATTACGATGATAACTTAGTACGGGTACGTATAACATATATTGTAGATGCACACGTATATTGAGGATACAGCAAAGATATAATCTTACATACATTCCATTGTTTTGCATGTCGTGTCGCAGTATCAACTCTCTAAAGAAACCTTTAACCTGCCATAATTTTGTTGTAGAGGTGTGAATTTAAAGCTCAAAAATAATGCCTTAGTCATTATTTTTATAGCCGTACGCAAGTCTCACATTGTAGGATTATGTTCACTGAATATAAAATATAATGGAATATTTGTAAGTCTCTTTGTGTCATTGTATGCATATTTCCATAACTTCAACTTATGTCGTACTTGAATTTCATGTATTTAGTTTAATGGTAATAATCTTTTTCCGTTACCCTCTAATTTTCAGACGTATAAACTGAGATTTGATAAAGTAACGATACAGAACAATTTTTATTTAAGTAGCGACTTATTGTGTTAATTACGGTTTATACCAATCAGATTAAAGTTACATTTTTTAGACCTAATTTAATTTTCGGTATTAGTTGTCGAGATTGTTGAACATAGAATTCAACTATTCAAGGCGGAATTCGTATCACGAAGCCCGAGGAGTATGTACCTACATAAGTATTACCTCGAAAATGCTCAAAGTAGTAGATCGAATTAGGAACACGGCTTTACGATGCGACTTACATTCATTATATCAACAACAATAGTCCCATTTATTTAAACAGTCTGGTATTTTCGCTTTTTATAGCTAAACAAAAAAAAAGATTGTAAACTGAGCAATTATATTTGAGTATAAAATGTTTTCGCGATGTTTTCTAGGATTGCGTATTTTTACTAGTTATTTCATTTACTAGTAATAAAAACGAATTTTTGGAGGACAGTTTACCTTTGACACCGCAACGTATCAGGCATGAAATTAAAAGCAGTACGTTTGGTGACCAACTACTCTGAGAGGGTTAAGAGCTGCCACGAACGTTGATTGCGGATGTCGTTTGACCACACGGCTCGCATGTATATCAAGAAGCAGTTTTTCTGGATCAGCTACATTTCTTGTATTTTTTATAGTTTTTAAATACCGCCATTACGAATGCTTACAGGACAACAGTCATCGTCAACAATTATATAAATGTATCGTCTTTTCTTGTGTTTCAGGAAAAGCCGTATTAGGTATTGCAAGTATGAGTTATTCATGCTCATGTATTGCAATCAGTTATTTATGAAGCTTATCTATGCTCCTATCAGTCGCGTGTTCGATATTGCAGCTGAAATTATTCCTGACCAATTGAAATACGATATCTTCCGCTTTACTCCCTAAATTTGATACCGGTAACCGAGAAAGCTAACAACGGCACGTTTTGTGACCCATTCAACACTAAACCTATCGGACTGCTCAAAATAACCGGTCAGTGATTTCTTTTAGAAACTGTAGAACTTTGAAACGGTGGCTTTTTTTGATATTTTTTATGATTTCTTTTACAGCGTACAGATTAATACGTTAATCTATTGAAATTTTTCCTTTGTGCTGTTTTCCTTTATGAATATATTTAGTATATCTAAATGTGTTCGAAAAGTGGCTGGTAGGTTTACTATGAAAGTTGTAATCGAGACTATCGGCATTCTGGAAAACTGTATTAACCTTTTCAGAGGAGAATGGAAGTATTGTACCTATGCGAAGAATAATGGGACGATTTAACGAATTTGATAAGGATGAGGTAAAATCTCATAAAAAATGAAGTTAGAATGATATTTACAGAATTCAAAAAGCAGCATATTACAAAATAAAGAAAGAATAAAGTAATCTCAATTGTATTTCAATATTTGTTGAAAATTATACAAATAACATCAATATAAAACATTATGAAAGACATAGAAATGCATTTTCCTTCTATAAACAATATTTCCATTAAATCAGATAGGACTAATATTAGACCTTAAACTAAAGAATAACTCCATGATGCAGGGCAAGCGTCAGACGGATCTCCTACAAAACACATGATTTGTGTTGTTACTACAACCTTACTGAAAAAAAGTTTCAGTATTATTATGTATATTTATATTGAGTTACCTGGCTATTGAAAATATGTAATATTTAATTATTATTACTCGGCCGCATAGTTTATATAGCATTGATGCTTACCAATGCATACACCGCGTAACTATCTATTGTTATGATTACAAATTTATTTATTTATTTGAAATTTATTAGGAATATTTTATTGTAATGATGATAAACGTAAACTTTTTCCTTTTTCCAAGAAGCTTACGAATATATAAACGCTCTCAACTCTAGGAGTTAGTTTTCTTCCAGTCTACTGCTCTGGATCCTTTTGGTACTTTGGTATTGACGAAAAACTGCCTTTTAAAGCGATTTGTTTCAACTTTTAATTTGTCCAGAAATTCGTGCATAAAATATAAGTCGACATAATCTATAAGTTTAGAATTGTTCGGTGGAATATGTTTAGGACTTCTGATTTTCAAAAATAATGGGCGCGGGTTATAATGCCCATCATTTGTCATAGTAACTTCATGGAAATTCGACAAAGATTAGTCAGTATCACTTTCGTTTCCTTCGTTTTGTGATACTTCTTCGCTAGTTTCGCTGTCGCTATGTGAATCGTGTATTTTGGAAGTGACTAAAGTTCATTTATTTTCAAATCGAGATATTTAAGAGTTTGCGTTTCAATGAAATTAAAAATATATGTGTACGATATCAATGTGTTATACCTCATAAGTGTATCCAAGAGGGTTAAGTTTACGATTTCTATTAAAATAATAGCAATTATTTAGTGGACAATATGTGTTTTTTTGCTTCAAATAGAGGTAAGCCACTTTCAAAATTAATAACTAGATTTGTTATATATTTTGAATGAGCCCAAGTCCATTCGACATCATTTAAAGCGCTAAAAATTGAAAAAATAATACTCCATTTTTTAAATATTTCTTTACTACCCTTCAAAAACGCAATTTATGCAATTCAGGAAGTCTAACTTATATATAAGTTACATAAGAATTTATTGCTCATCTACATTTTGTGTATAGCGAAGGAATTTGAAGAAGCCCTGGTGCTTTGGAGGTATATATCTTAATATGCCCATCATGTCGTTGTATTTCGCTGTTTCAATTCGTCTTATATTTTTATAAAGTAGTGTCAATACAGTTTTCGAATTTTTTATAATTTATGTCTAAAATCATCATATCGTCTGAATATATCATACTTAATTGCAAAATGTTGTTCATGACAACTAACTTAATGTTCTACACGTTACTGCAATTAATGAGATACAATTGACAAATGGACTTAGGCCACTTTCAAAATAAAGGACGTATACATTGCATTCTACAAGGACACCAACGTCTTGGTGCACATAATTGGTCATCACTGCCAACATTTTCTTTGCTTAATCGCAACCCGTCAATAAGTGCGACTACTTTTACATCATCAATAACGGCATACTTCTTATAAAATAGTATCAACAAAATTTACAATATTCTCTACTGTTAATCATAATCGTATCGATAAGTTGACGGTTTTCAAACACGGCCCGATAAGAAATATTCTCTAGAAAGGCCGAGATTTTAGAAAGAAAGATTTTAGTTTTATTTTCTTTCGCGGCACATGAGCTTTCTGTAGTAATAGCTATCAGTATCTTGCGTTACGGTACAAAAAGTTGTCCCATGTGGAGTTTCTATCTTATCGCTCCAGCGTATACGCCATCCAGGCACCAACCAGCATAGATTATAACAAAAAATTAAACCCCAAAACAATATATTTAATCCTTTTACAATGAAATTAAACCATTTATAACGTTTTATAAATTTATTTTGAGATAGAGTTCGCTCGCAATGTGAATAGTAAGGCGCCATCGGATAAGGAACGAGATATATCGTCCTTGGCTTTTTTCGCAAGCCTTGCGAAGGATGCTATATCCTCAGTCGGCACTAAAAGGGTTAAAATAACGCGTTACATCTCCGCGAGATCTGAGCCACGCAATTCTCGAGGCATGTATATCTTTGGTGTATGCGAGCTACTTCGAGTTTATATCCCACCGCGTCAAACTCCTCTCTCCCAATTATTGTAAGGATTTGAGTTTCACGACAAAGCCACAATCCGACGCCAGTCCTGGTCCCTCGGCTGTAGGGTTCCCCGAGACAATATCTACATTGTCGACAACGACGACGCACTATGGCGTTATGGACAAAAGGAGGTCGTGATTTGTTAGCGCGAAGAGATATGAGAATTGTCCCTTGGACTAACAGCCCGTCGAGTAGTTTTTGCTATCGATCACTTGTGGAAACTAGTACGCCGTTTATCAAGCGGGAGAAAATTACCCATTTCTCCCCTAGGACCGCCCTTCGAACCTTTTAATAAGCCCATAGGGATATAAAATAATGGCCCCTTTGTCGTTCTGATTCTCGATAAGAATGTTTTACTCTATGCCTGGCTTGTCCGTGCGGTCAATTGCTCCGCCTCAGTCCATTGTATGGCTGTTCCAGGCGTCAAATGGATTAATTCCGCTCTTGATCATTTCAATAGACGGATATGTGATTCTTATTATTATCACTTAAATCTTGTGTGATTAGGCGGGTGCGTATTAAGGAACATTACTTTCCATTGCTGTTATAATTGTTATAATGATATACATTTATATATAGTAAAAAAATTGAAAATTTCAAATGAAATACCATTGCTTTGCTCTTACTACAAGAGTTACGGCACCCCTCAATTTTACGGCTTTCAGGTTTCGAAAAGGCATGCCAAAAATACCGTATTATTAAATCTAACCAATTTATATTGTAAATTAATAACTTTGCTAAAAACATATATGTTAGGCTATACATGGAAATATATGTTACGGTCAAAGTGATTAATCGTTTATTATTACTAATAATCGAATGAAACGGTCAAAGTGAATAATTTGTTGAAAATTGTCACATTTACCGGTAATTATTAACAATTCCCAGTTATACTTGGTAAATGTGAATAATTTAGAAATTAAGTTATTGAAATTTATCACATGTACTGGTAATTCCCAACTATCGGGTCGGCAAAAAAGTAATTTCGATTTTGTAGTGTGAAGTACAACTCACATTTTTATGTAAAGAATAAAATTTAATCAACAATTCCATTTTATTCGACAACATTTTGTCATCTTTCTGACAAATTCATAATTTTGCGGTCATAAAATCTTCTGGTCCTTATTAGCAAAATACTGAACCAAGTACGATTTGAAAACCAAAAGTAGTTTTTTGCCAACTCAATATACTGGTAAATATAAATGTTAAAATGATTCCATGATTAACTCACCGTCGTACCGTGAACGACGCGGGAGAGGATTTTAAATTTAACCGAAAATCAGTCAAAACGTAGCTAAATCGACCGAATATTGAAGAAAAGACAACCGGTCAGACAATGAACCCGATTGAAAGAACGTAAACTGTGCTTCCTGTGCAAGCAAACGTACAAATTCTCCGGAGGACGTTTAACATCAGGTGGAGGGAGCTGGACCCTCTGCAGAATCAACCGGGTCGAAAATGCCCACTGGGACCAGAATTATAGGGTGGGAATTAGTTCCGGCATTTTTGGTCTGGTTAATTCTACAGAGAGTTCAGCGTGGCCCTTTCGATCCGATGTTAAGTGTGCCTCCAAGAAGTTGTATGTTTTTCTTTATCCAGGATATTGTTTAACACGTTGACTGAAACGCGCATTTACAAGGAAGTCTCCATCAGACAACGCGCGCTGGTTAGAACTGCGCTGGTGTAAGTGGCTCGACGCAAGTGTGTAAACATATCAGAGCCATTGTTTCGTATCATAGTAGAAGATGATTACGTTTAGACTGAAATGCCTATGCACATTGCATTCAAGAAAGGACAACTGTTTTTTTGTTCCGTAGGTTCCGATACAACCCATTAAAATTTTTGGTAGGAAATATTTAAGTAGATTAATGATTCGATCCTGGAATTACTTAAAATTTATTAAAACAATGTAATTTTTTTTAACGTTATATCGTATTTTGTACTGCCAATCACCGATGACTGACGCGGCCTGAACGGAAAGTTCAGAGTCAATTCATAAAATTCTGGAGCAATGCATAAATTATATCAATATTTTTCAAGCGATAAATTTGAAAATCGTCGAAATGACGGTCTTGGCAGTTCTAGTGTTAAGGCACAGTAAGGTATGTTGGTAATACGGACAATTTTGTGATAGTTGGTGTTTAAAAATATCTTCAAGTTTTCTTTTAAGTTCCCTCTTATCTCTTTGATTATTTTGTCACTAAGTGGCAGCGGATTTCTTCTTAAGTGGCAAAATAATAAAATAGATTTTTGAAAAGACACCTGGTGATATGTTGAAATATAAGCCATGATCATATTCGTCGTATCAGCAATATACTTTATTCTACGTCTTTGATAGTTTAAACATTCAATTTCAAATAAACCCATGTTTTTAACAGTAAAAATAAAGATTGTATTTTAATTAAATTAATCGCTTTTTAAAGATAATGCGTTTTTTTCTTTATTCGTCAATCTGATGAGTGTCCGTAGACATAGGTATTCAATAAACATCCGTTAACCTACTGGTAAGTAAACTTGAGGAAGAAGTACAATACGACAGTACGGATTATTCTCCATCTTCTTGTAATTTAACAGCGTAGATTAACATTTATGGAGAAATATACAATCCTGAAATGAACTATTATGCTAATATACTTGCTCATAAAGCAATATGGATTGTTAATTATTGATAAATGGAAAACATCGTGCATAATTGATACGAATTCGTGGTGCGAATTAAACATGCATAATCGTCTTATTTATCTAGCATGATGCTTACATCTAGATGGGTTGTGAAAAAAATAAATCCACGGATATGATTACTGGTAAAATGTCCCTTATAGATTTCTCCAAATAATCGGAAATATAAAGGTAGTTTATAAAACAGTAGTGCATTAAATAATATACTAATATGCATTATGTTTTTTTTTGTTCTTCCTTATGCTTAGCAACTATTAATGTCAAAAGGTAATTTTAACTTTGTTACATTTATGTATAATATTTAGATAAAAGCAAAGCAAATCGTTTGTTTATACACTATAAATTATAGGAATTATATGACAAGCCTCCAGCACTTACTAATTTTTAAAAAATGCTTGCTTTTCTTAATGTTAGAATAATAATCTTTTGTAAATATTTTTAAGATCAAGAAATAATTCGACTTTTGAATTTTTAAGATTGTATTATCTTAAATAATGATTACGCATTTATTGTTACTTATTCTCAAGATCCTAGAAATTACAAATAACTAATGTTAGTGATATTGTAAAATTAGGTTAGTAATATAGTATTAATGGTCGTCGACAAGGACCATTATTTGAAATACTTAAATTATATTATATAGCAAATTAAATACGAGGTAGTAGGCAGCGTTCGACATGGCAGTGCTTACACGTCGAATAAAATGTTAGAAAGTAGGTGACACGAAAAACATTTTATTGCAACTGGTCAGTGCTAGATATCATTCGAGCGGCAATGTTGAACAGACGGCTAATCCGAACATGGATAATCAATAACTACGTTATAATAACTACAGTAACGGCTCTTACGCAATACAAAAAAATAAAGAAAGTACGTCTATAAAATTGTGAATAATGCCCATTGTCGTAGAAGTTTTATAGTGGCGCCTTTGGAGTATTATCTGTAATATAAGAGAAACTGTAGCTAACCAAATAACATATTTTTTTTGGTTCACCTGCGTATTGAGGAACATTAAGATTTATACAAAGAAATTATTACATCATTAATTTAACAAGCATATGAAATAATGGAGAACCTCATTCGACTTTTATACTACCTTCTCATTCTCTGTATATCAGTAATTAAATAAACATATCAATATGAGTGTTAATTTTATACCAGCAATTCTATATTACAAATTGTAGTCTTAATACATATTATGAAATAATAAATTTTGTAGAAATCAGGGTTTAGGGTGGACTAAATATTCCCAATTATTAGCAGCGCTGTACTTTATTCTACATGATCTAAATTTCAAGGCGTCTACTGTCTCCTTCTTCAAGGTTTCTCTACTGCCTGTCTTTCCTTCGTTTTTCCCACGCATTTCGGCTGTGCTCATACTCACACAGATACCTGTTCCCACTTACGCATCCGCTTATCTATTCACACTACACGCCTGTCGATAAGATTTCGAGCAATAAGGCACGAACGCATTACGACGAACCGAGATGCAACGCCCTTAGAAATTCTATAATTCTTTCATATTTTATACTTATTATATACGATACTCTTATTGCTTCTATGTAACGAAAAACTAATCATAACTTTTTAAATATCTGCTTAACAATGTTTTTCCTTTACCAACCTTTTCTAGCCCAAATTATTATTTTTTAGTAAGAAAATTAAATTTGGAATAAAATCAATTTAGGAGTACCTGATTAGTAGAAGCAGATTATATGGATAAAGCCAAAGGGCATCATTGGATTGGAAAGGGTAAACAAATTCTGAAGCACTTGTTATTTTATTTGTGAAATCCTAACACTAGCAGAGTTAGTTGTCTTAATTTAACAAGTGTTGACGCATTAGCTTTTTGAATTTATTGGTATTTACAGCGGCTATATTTTCTGTCATTATACAGAATATACCTACTGTTTAAAATGGGTAAATCTGGAACAATAGTATTTTTCGTGTATAGCAACACGAAATGGTGGAAATTCCATAATTTTAAAGCGAAGATTTTTTTTTTCGTGTAATGAACAGTGAGATTTTGCTTTGAATTTATATTATTACTTTAATGATTAATTGTAGACGCAGCTAGGAACGCAGTAATAAAATTAGATAATCTGGAACTTATCAATATAATGCACATTAGTATTTATACAATGCACTAAATGTACGTAAATGCTATATATTATTTTTGTGAGAAATGGATCATTGCATGTTGTCAAGAATTCATTTGTTTACTATAGATCGTAAATGGTATGATATATCGGTTTTGTTTATTTGTCCTTTATTTTTTTGCGCAATGCGTGCTTTTCCTTTCTTCTTATTTGTAACATCCAAGCGTTCAGATTTTTCACAAACTTTTACATTCTCCCTATAAGAAAGTACATGTGTAGAATATATTGTACTACACACATTATGAAAATACGGGTAAACTTGGTGAAAAAAAATTATACCCCATCCAATAGATGATTTAACTTGAAATCTATACAAACCACAAGTAGTTACAAGTTCAATATCAGAGTTTGCGACTGAGATTTGTAGCGTTTATACATAGTTTGGTTAACATGTTATAAGAAAATCTCGGTCTAGTTACCTCACTGTGCAATATATTCCACGCCTTTTTTCAAAGACATGCTTTAATCCACCACCTTATATTTATGATTCTCAATTTCATTTAATTCTTAAAAATTTAATATCATTAATTATCTGAGTCGCGCAACGGCGGCTAGAGACTTTCTCACACACAATGCTATTCTGTCGACTGAAATTCTTATTCCAAGAAAACCAAATGGAGAATTTAGAAATGATTAAGAAGTGTGAGAATTAACTGTTCTTCAATGAGCAATACAATTCATGCAAGATGTTATAAGAAAACCTTGGTGCGCGTACATGTAAAATATAGCGTATCCATCGTTCAGTTACAGAGATTTTAATTTTGTATAATTTTTTGGATTAACTATAAATTAAACGAAATAATCATGTTAATCCATATTTGCAACAATTATGTAGGCATGATATAAATTTTTTTTTCTAAACGAAAACATTCGAAAGCCTTATTCTTATATTTAAGATGTACCTAGAGTGTAAACTATAGAACTCTGTGTAACCTATAATAGTACAAGTTTTTTTTAGATTCCAACGCTCTGGCTATACTTTAACCTCGACCTTTATACATAAAATATTATATTACTAGCGTGTTCAATAAGTTCCCGGAAGGGAAATCAAAAAAGGAATTATAGTTGTAAAAATTACTTTAAGAACTGAAGACTTTGAACTAAAGTTTTAAACTAAAGCGTTTAAACTAAAACGCGAAACTAAAAGTTCAAGATTTTAAACCGAAAAGACTAAAAGTTAAAAAACGTTCCAAATACGACAGAGTCATATTCGATCGTATTTTTGTTACATTGTTAACGAATGCGGCAGCCACTGTGCACACAGCTTTTTGAAACTCCAACCATTATTTAACACATTAAAAAAAAAATATTGAAATTTTGGTTGAGTTGCTTATAAAACATGAAATATTAAAATGACGTCAACGTTTTAATTCCACTCTTGACGAATAAACAGTGCCCCACGAACTTATCGAAGAACCTAGTATAAGGTAAACAAGAAAAGCATATTTATTAAACGGCTACTTGCTCTTAAAGTAGCTCTTTGGCTTAGAGTGACCTGTAATTCCCAGGAAAAACGATATCCGATTTGGGACAAAGCGTGTATATGCAGTGTCGTTTGGAAATCGCCGTGAGTTATGGCGGGTTAAATGAATTCTAAGTGAACATCTCAAGGGCAACGGGTAACGACAAATGGATTGCACCCCCGATAGGCAGCCGCATGGAACGATCGTAGCAGACCGTGATCGAATCTTCCGGAAGGAAGGAAATATCTGCGCATGGCCCGCAATATGGGCTTTCAAGGGGACGTTTGTTAAATGACACGAAGCCTGGTGAAGGCGGATGATGGATGGAAAGGCGCTCAGTTCTCCATCGGACGGTAACGTGAAAAAACGGAGCCACCCTTACGCGGAATCCAATAAAAGGAGCTGTATAGCCCCGATCAGTCTGGATGGAAATAAAGGAACGTAATAAAACAGACTGGATGAATGGTAAAGCGGACGTACCGCTGACCTCGAGTGTCCGTCGATGATCATTTTTACCGCGGCCGATAGCCGCTGATGGACAAAATCACCGTTCTACTCCTTGTACCGCAGGGCGTGAGATTTGCTAGTACAGATTTTGTTAAAATTACTTTTATGGCATAATTAGGCAGCTCATTTTGAAAGTGGCCTAAGTCCATCTGTTGATTGTTTTTTTATTCTGACTGCACTACCGTCTACAACTTTAAAGTATCTGTCATAAACAAGATTTTATGGTTAATTATATTAAGGGGCTACAATAATTTTAGACAGATCAATTTTCGCGGTTCTTTTAATAATTAAAAACATTACTTTGAAAGTGACTAAGTCCAGTTATTGATAATGTCAGAAAGTGCGTACTTTCAAATGTCCGAAAGCAGTGATATGAGTCATTTTAATTAATTAGTAGCAATTAACAAGATTTCTGGAGGATGCAGGTTTTAAAGGGCTAAAGAATTCTAACGGAGAAAGTATAAATCGGTTAAAAACTTGCTGGATGCGTTTTTTAAGAAATGAACCATATAAAATTTTCTGCGAGATATCGATGGATGAGAATGCAGTTTCAAATCCTGGATTTATTATAATATTACCACCCCAGTAAGGGTAGACCAAGAAAATTCAAAAATATTGTATTGACATCACTTTATAAAAATATAAGTCGAATTGCAGCAACGAAATATAAGGGCATGATGGGCTTACGATATATACCACATATACAAAATCTAGATAAGCAGTAAATTGTTATGTAATTTATATATTGTATTTAGATTACCTGATTTGCCTAAATTGCGCTTTTGAGGGGTTTTTAAGAAATATAAAATAAATTAAGTGAAAGATTTTTAATTCGAAACATTTTAAATTATATTGAATGAACTTGAGCTTTTTCAAATTCTATAACAAATCTAGTTGTTAATTCCATTTATGGTATGAAGACATATATTATTTGCTTAATAATTACTATTTTTTTAATAGGAATTGTAAATTTAACTCTCTTAGATACACTGAAGTGGTGTAACACATAGACTATATTTTCATTTTATATATTTTTCATTTTATCAAAACGCAAGCTCTTAAATATCTAAATATATATAGAATATAAATAAATAAATATATATATATATATATATATATATATATGTATATATAAATGGACTTGGGTTACTTTTAAATTAAACGACTCAATTATAGTCTGTTTTAATAATTTGCATTAAAAAGAAAAACAAAATTTGTCAATTACCTGTAGGCGACAATAGCTTTGAAAGTATTAATAGTGTAATTCTTTATGTTTGTACATTGAGTATGCCTAACTGTATTCTTTGCCACCAATGCATTGCAATGATCGTGCAAGTAAACCAAATAAAATCTTCGCCGCTTCCTATTACCGGTTATGAGAAATGTATCTTTAAAACATTCCTTCGGTTAATCACCGTGTGCTTGTAACTGTAACATGAATGGAATTGATACCATTCTTTAAAGTGTACATTGTTAAGCGCTGATTTAATAACGCTTAGCCTTTTCTTTACTCATTAATAGAACAATAATAAATATTGCATCAAGCCCTAAAAATCATAATTTATGAGTATCTTCTGCGTAGTGAGTTTTCTGTGAGTTAACTGCATGTACGAATGTATTTTATTGTCCGTAAGAACAAAAGAATGTTGTTACAAAAAAGATTTACAGAATGTAATTTTTTGGTTTTCTGAAATACACTCTTAGAAAAACTCGTTTAAAAATTTCTAACAACTGTTATGGAAAACAGGCTTTATACGTACAAAGAACTTGCATTGCATGCCTTGGAGAAGCTTCTTTAAAGTGTGAGTCGGTTCGAAGACTTTTATAAAGAATGTATTTACTGGTAGGAAATCCATAAGCCGCAGAAAGCCGCTCTGTCGTTTATATAGAATTTGGCGTTATACAGCGCAAAGCCATCCGAAGAAGACAGAACCTATAATATAAATACGTCTAAACCTAAATATGCATTCGTTAAAAAGTAGACATATACTTATCATAGTAAGACTTTGATGTTCTCGTTAGAAAGCGCTAATGAATCTATCAAAATGCAAAGCCCTTTTTTCTCTATGCATCCAAATTGTACGTATTTTATTTAAATATATTATGACAATTTATCTATATAAATCATGGAATGAGTACTAAATTACTTATACATTAATCAATACTTCTCCGAAAGTACAAAGTTATATTATTTCTCATATTTTAATATTATGTTATTTAATTATAACATGTCGACTATTTTCTTAAAACTGATAACCAGCTTAAACATTCTATGTTATACATTTGTTATGCATATTATGCATATACAGGGTGATTCTCGTAACTGCGCCGAGCTATAACTGTTTTTGAAGTGAAGTTAAAAAAAATCGTACAGGAAAAGTTTACACTGTTCGAAAAGCTCCATTGTCTTATGTGCCCAATTTTTTCCCAAGTGTGTTAGTGCATCTGCAAGGTACAGTTGCGCTATTTTTTAAAACTAAACCATCCATTTTTTTTTACATAAACACGCCTTTCTGCAATTAAAGTTTATAAGGAAAGTCGCAAAAAAATACAATATAAATATATAATAAACAAAACAATATGCAATATATAAACATTAAATAATATATAATAAACAATAAACTTCTTTTACATACATGCACTTCTCAGGTTAGTTACGAACTACGCTAATTACTACTATGAATTTAGCACTCTTCGGCCGTATGCTAAATATGATTCCACGTCATATGTTTTATCATTGATGCTTTGCGACAATCGCGACTAGAAATAATATAAATTTTCAGCTTTTCTTTTCCTAGTTGTCTAGTAGAATATTTTTATGAAATTCCTTCATTTGACCTATCGTGTCTTTTAAAGTATAAGTTGAATATACCTATGCTATAATGTCAGTCGGCTAGTGTGAAACAGGTCAAATACCACAGACAAAAAGAATAAGTAGCACAAATTCTGTGGTTCAATGATAATAACGTCCATGATAATGACTGAATTGGATGAATCCATAGTCCTACACCGAATGACCTTAGCAGTCGGTGCCGAAAATGGATTAAGAAAATAAAAAAAAAAACAAAACAACTGTGGAACGTAAGCACTGTGTGTATACGTGCGTGCGCATGTGTGTCTCTTGCAGGATGGCCAAATACGAGATGCAAAGACTGCATGGATTAGTGCATCCATATGCATGTAAGTGCAAACGACTCCTTGTAGGACACAACGCGTGGTTAGAGAAAAAGACATGGAAATCCAGAGTACCGTTCGCATGTTTTAATATTGTTCAGTTTACAATTTTGTTATTCATATCGTTATTTTTATTGGTTATTAAATTATTTGAACTTTAGCACCTTTGGTATTTTATTTGACCTTCCGTAAAACTTTATGGAATACAATATCGCACACAACTTACTCATTGATAAATTCTAAGGCTAATCAATTTACAGTTTCTTTGCGGCATACACTGTTTATTCAACAAAAAAACCTAAAGAAATAATTTAGGTGTTGTACAAATGGCACTGTTAATGTGGTAGTTATAAAAAAAGCTGTCATTATTCGTAAGCAAAGGCTAATTTATGTTAACAGTAAGTACTGAGTATGTATAACACGCAATATAAATGAAATTTCACGTTAACTATACCGAATGCATTATATCTTGTTATGCACAAATTACAGTCAAACACTATTCCCAGATGTTTGTTTGCAATATCACTTTAAGAATTATACAGCGCTTTGTCCAAAAATACATGCTATGACGTTATACATACATACATACACCATAAACTTGAGTGGTTAAATATCCATTGCCACTTTTGCATACTCCACTCATTTTTCACGCTATTGTAAATAACATAAGCTATTAACTTTCCTGGCAGATGCAACTCTTTAGAAGAACTAATGCGTATTTTAAAACAGATCACTTGGAAGACGTTCGTTCTAACAAAATATGTGCTATATCCGAAAACCAACGTTCTAACAGAAATATGTAGTTTTAATTACTGAATATGTAAGTCTAATGTTATCACCTTTGCTTCTTTTAGATAAATTACACCTGAAAGATGATTTAAAGTCATACCGAACATCTTGCTGAAAGAAGTATCGATATGTCTTAACTTAACTCGTTATTCAAGACCAAATGTTAATTATACTTGACTATATTGGCAGTCTAATCTAAGTGTAACACATGACAATAAACGAGATGTGTACTCATAAGGTCCAGAAAATGTTTTTTTTTTGCGAGAAGGGCTGCGAATTAGATATCATATATTTGTATAGCTATTTAAAATATATATAAAGTCTTAGAGAAAAATTGAAGTTTAATCATACGTACAATATTCTAAATATGCATATGCTTGCTATTTATGATAACGTAACTCAATCAGAAAAATAAGCCACATTGAAGTTAATGAACTATACATTAACAAATTGCAAGTAAATACAAAGAGGGAGAAACATTCTTACCACGCTTAAAAGCAACATTAATTTTGCATTAGTATCTTCCCATTCTTTGTTAATCGACGATTTATAAAGAAAATTAATATGTGGTAACCGCAACATATACAAAACGTAACAGCAGTTACCTGTACGGTGTAATATACAGAATATTCACTATAATTGTGGAAATTTTCTAGAAAGTGAATAATAATACCCTCGAGGGATATAGAGATAAACATATTTGTTAGTAATAGTGAGTCAGCGTATGAAGTATTAATCCATTCCCGGGTGTAAAACTTTTGCTTCTATACGTCTAACTTGGTCAATTGGAATCCTCGATTAATATTAATGCAACGTTTGTATGCCACGACGACCAACACGCAACTTTTCCTCGTTTCCAGAAATAACAAGCTTTAAATCCTGCAAATCTGAAATTCTTGCGCGTAGAAATGCATACAGAGTGGATGAATTCAAGTGTATACCTCTTTCTCTGAAACGCACAGAAATACTAATTTGATTCTTTTTTTATGCTAATATGTGAAGAACCGACAGGTATAATCACTACAGAGTCATATATTGTCACATTGTTTACTTACTTATCGTTCACAAATGTAAATATCATACGATGAAAAAGTCAGAAAATTTGGAATTCTTCATCGTTGTTTATAACCAGAGTGATATAAAAACTTCCAGATATTGTAAAGTTTTTAAAATCCGACATTTTTTTACCTGAAATAATAGAGGGATCCATTTATGCTTTTTTTACACATCATTAAAAATTACTACAGTTATGTTCCAACGTAGCAGTGAGAAATTCATGACCCGCTTTAAAAACTGAAAATAAATGGAAAATCAAATCAACAGAATCTGTATTAAATTTACAAGTTAAACAAACAATTATATTGTGGAGCCTCTCATTATACGCCTGTCTGTATGTCATAATGTAATCATTGTTGTTGTTGTTGTTGAAAAAATATGTAATAAGTAATGTACATCACCATTAACAAGGCATGCGTACTAGTTGACCAGCTTGTAGAAAAACGTAAGAAATAAGGCTTTTATATTTATATATTTTATTTAAGTAATGCTCATTTGAAAAAAATTAAACTATCATGCCAAGACAACTATCGGTTATATTTCAAAACAATTGTATGTGATGTGTACAATGCAGTAATAATGGATGGCTAAGTTTATTAAAGTAAGTAATACGTCTATATATTGCTATTTGCTTAATATTTCTGTTAGATACAGTTGTCTGCTAGTTAAAAATAAACGATACTAAAATGATTGACAACATTATTGTTTTAACTCTTCTTCCGGCATAAATGGTCGACTACTAATGAACAGAGGACCAATTATTAGCTTTTTCATTTGTAAGAGGGGTCAATTTCTGAAGCAGTGATTACATATTCAATATGTTTTAAAAATTTGTACAACATAATTTTGTTTAAATTGATCTTGTTACATAATCTATAAAGCTTAGAGATTATCTTAGAGCATAAACATCGCTCTTTAATGACAGAGCGACTGGGTACTTAATTATTTATGTAGAAAATTTCTTTTAACTGGTCAACTAATGATTCCCTTACTTTAAACCAGTCGTCATTTATTACAGTAAAGTATAAAATGCATCGTTGTACATCGATTTTCGAAAATAATATAATTTTTTTTCTTGTTATATCAATCCCACAATATTATTATAAATGGTTGTGCACGGATATATCGAATGATTTTACATGAAGTACCTGCTAACAGGAAATTTCATTAAATACCGTACAGAATACGAATCTAAATTTCGATTTTTACACAATTAGAACTGAACGTAGTTATTATAGCAGAGTATATTATATTCTGCGTATTTTAGTTTATTCTTGTTTTTTCTTCTATGAATACAGAACAGCAATTATATGTACAATATAATTTGCAACCGATATGCCTTGGTCGCAATTACTAACTTTACTTACCTCAAATTTGTTCTCAGGGTATTACAAGTTGGTATCGTGTACTTCATCGTATTAATATCAGATTTAGCAAATGCATAGATGCTTCAAGTCTGCTTGAATAAACTTTTTTAATAACATACCAAGAACGTGAGTAGAAGATTTAAGTACATATATGCAGGATCCGCCGGTGAAGAGACGAAAAGAAAAAAAACTGCTACTTAAGTAATTGCTGTTTTAAATAAGCTTACTTCATATACAATAATGTTCTGTTAAATAGGATTGTGTTTTTTAAAAATAATTGCTTTTAAAAATAATTTCAAAAATAATGCTGGATAGTTGGTTATAATTATGACATACACACTTTTGTTGTCTCAATGAAAAATGTATTCCATGGCTCGCCGTAACGCGGCCAATGCAGCAACTTCTTGAATTTATTCATTTATTCTTGCATCAAGAATGTTGTAATCAGGTTTCTGTAACGTATTACAATCATTGTCGTAGTATTTCCGCAATTTAAATGTGAAAGCTCGATGTACATAGGCTACTGTTTCATGTTTATTAGGTAACATCAAAGGCACTCAAAGATCAAATGAATAACCAAGTATTTTTTTCCGCTTTATTGGCAATCTTTTTAGATGCTTGAACCAAAACAATCGTTATTCTAGGTTAAGTTTTAGTATATACAGATTAAAGATAATACAAAGATTATAGATGAATTGCAAAACAAACATTTCCGGAGGCAAGTGCCTTAACACGTTAATTGCTATGTCAATCGCTGGTGATTGATACTGAACTTTCTGTCTAGGTCGTGTTTAAAACTACAAAAATTACATTGTTTTCATAAATCTGTTCTTAAATACTTCTTACCAAAAGATTTGGGGAGATTCTATTAAAACACCGTAAACAAAAAAATGGCTGTCCTTCGTAAGTAACACAAAATGCATCAATTTGTTTAGTAAATTTTCTATCCTTTTCTCCACCAAAGTGTGCCGTATTTTTTTCATAACATAATTTACAATATCTTCACACTGTAGAGACTTTTCTATTTTTATTTTTGGAGTTTGTGTCACGGTTTTTTTAGAAGTATTTGCTGTACTCCTACGTGGAATGTCTTCGTCCCGATAATTTGTGAAGTATACGGCTGATTTCTTCTGGAATTCAGTGATACAGATACTTTTCTTGGAGATCTTAAATAAAATTTAAATATTCAGAATTTTAGTATTCAGTAAGAGCTCAATAGCTAACTCAAAAACTGCTTGGACTAAGCTTCAATTTTAAAAGTGCACTTGACATTACTATATCAAGTATATAATATCCGCGCACTTCTGAGCATCGCTTAGCCTGATGCAGATTTCCTTATAAATGCGCGTGACAGTTAATGTGTTAAGCGAAATTGGACAAAGCGTGCACTCGCCTTCGGTAACTCGTCTTCTGCAACATTTTAATTCCGATCAAATATCTCACAAAACAAATAAGCCCTGTGGATCTTTGCAGTTTGTCGGTTTTTCATCGGCCAGTGAATCGCGCAGCGTTATGGAAATTGGGGAACGTTTCATTGGACGAGCGTTGGGTACTGAAAGCGCGGCTTTGTGTTTTAACATAATGCACTTGGAATATTTAAAGTAAAATCCTATTAGCTTATAACGAAATTCCGAATTTCTGTTTACCATTATGCCTGCTACTGTTGCGCGCTGCAAGTGAGGAAAAATTCAATTAAGCTTTTTGTGCGGACACCCGCGATGCAAAGTGTTATCATACTTTCATCCGTGCACATACATAATCTATTGTACGTTATACCTCGTATTGACATGGGAATATTATGCATTGCAATATTAAAGCGTTTCATTTTGCATTGTGTTATGCTATGTCGCATCTTCGGCCATCGTGAAAATTGGTTTCATTACTTAATATTTATTGCAGTATAAAACTCAAGTGTTATTCGCATTACTTCTTTGAAAATATTACGCAACATTACTGTTTACAATATACAAAGGCTATACTTTCTGTTGGAATTTGGCGGTAATCCGCATTTCTAACACGCGCGAAGTGAGTGTGGGTTCGAGGCGCCCCGTGCGACTCGTGATGTGTGGTGTGTGGACCAGAGAGTGTGTTGGCCATGGGATGTAAAAGACGATACGGTGTACGCATACGTAAAATATATTTGTTATTGTTTTTACTTCGAGCAGAGTGATTTCTTGAGTCCGCCCCACGCCATAAGTTAATTAATAACCCAATAATCTAACACTTTCTATTCAACGGTATATGTGTAATAAGTCAGGAAAAGTAGAAACATATTAGTAGAAAGAAGTTCTGGTCAAGTACCACATTAATTTGTACGATTTTTTTTAAAGCGGATAACATCCTAGACATTTAGGTAAATATAATTTTAATAAAAATATAATAATGAGTGATATATTTAAATAAAGCAGGATCGTAAACGGTGTTAGTTAAAACCTTTTTTCCCAAAGTACAAATTTTCTAATACAAATGTTACGAGGAGGAGCAATTTCACTGTTTCTTACGAAGAAATACTGATATGAACAAGAAATTTGGCGTACGGTTAACATTTTATCGAATCAACAACACGACCACGTTGAGTTGAAAAATTTCGCGCAACACTATATAGAAAATAAAGCAATATTCAAATCTTTACGATACAAAAGATGTTATCCATTTCATATCAGCCAATTCAGATTTCAGCAAATATTCATACCATGCTTCAAATATACGTGAAAGAATTGAAGAAATATCTTAAAGACGTATTTTTGGTAATTAGAACTCGGAAAGAGGTCAAGGTTTGTCCAGTTCCACGTACGAGCATTATCAAATCATCAAGAGCAAAGGCTTAAACACTATTGGAGGAATGTGAAAACAGTCAAGCATGAAAATGAATATATATTTTAAAGAGTATCGGTACGTGTGACCGAAGAAAGAGTGTTTGGGGTATAAGACGATGAAAGAAGAGCGATTGGGATAAAGTGCATGGCTTAGCTGTGGATGACGCATGGTTTGAAGAAAGCATATGGCCGATGGGTGTGTGAATGTGTACGAATGAGAGGGGATGCGTGCAGAGACATTAGGGAAGAGGAGCAGTTAGTTACAGAGAGTCGTAGAGAGCAGAGCAGAGAGTTACAGAGCAGTGTCAGAGTCAAAGTACAGAGAGCAGAGTAAAGAGTCGATGTTAGAAACAGAATGAAGAGCTAGAAATATAGTATAAAACGGTATTATAGTAACATCAATAAAGTATCTTATCTTCACTTATCAATTGAAGTCACTAGCGAAAAAATACTCGAACCCAACCACTCTGATCGATCTCCACACTATTAAACTCGTAAATAAGACAATGTCTATTTTCCACTCGTTCCAAAGCCGAACCAGATTATAACACATGGAGGCACAATTCCGAATCCTAGAAAATCCAGTAGCCCGCTCACGATTCTCAATGCAGTCCTACGTACCGAAGTACCTGTCTCCTTCCTTTGCAGATACCTTTGCAGATAGGTCTGTGACCGGTTCCAGCGGCTAGCTGTTTTGTTTTACCGCACACGAGAGAACACGTTGCTGAAAGGGAGGAAAGAAAACTGCGGAGGGGCGTCCAAGACCGGAGAGCAATTCTCTTGACAATTTGGCCTGGCAGTTTGCCAGCGCGGGCCAGTCGATTCAACTAATCTAAGTTGCTTAGCACGACTTCGTTCATCTCCCTCCACCGCCACTCGGCCGAGACTTCGACCCAACTCTCCGTCTGCCCCCAACCCCTGCCCAGCTCCATTCTTACATCCTCCTTCCGCTGTATATTCATAAGACGGAAAACACCAGCGGTGGATTATCACACGGGACGCAGGAAACTGGCTTTCGGGGTCTCCGCTTGATCGGGACCTCGGAAAACAAAAACAGTTACAGGGAATTTATATCAATTTTCTTGGATGATAAGAATCGAAATTATGCCGGGTATTACTGCGAACAGATGAAGTGCATACTGTTTTCCTTGTGATGTATTGAAGTGTGGTGTTGTGTCTTGTGGTGTTCTTGTGGAGTTCAATGGGATATCAGAAGTGTCTTGTTTTCACCGAGTTGAGCAATATGGTTTATATTAGATCGTTGTGAAGTTATATCGAGTAAAATCATATCGACGTATAAATATCTGTACTATTTTGGTATGTAGCACTATACATTTAATAAGTCTTAGGTTTTAAGTAGGTTATCGGCTTTGGGAAATCTTATCTTATGACACATTTTTGTTACTGATTTTATGCCGATTAATATTATAAATTTGGGCTCATTGAATAACAATGTTTATATAATCAATAACGGAATTTGGAACGTGCAAATTGCCGACTACCGCTAGAACTATCAAAACGATCAAAACGACCCGCTTGTATAATAATTTCTCATCAGTTTTGCTTGAAATTATAATAATGCTGTTTAAGAATTCTTTAATTTGCTTTTGTATATAAAAGATTAAATGTGATTAAATCTAAATGATTATTTACTCTCCGCCTATGTCCTTTTTTTTAAATAATTTTTTACATAGTAAACCTAGTTGTTCCACTAAAATGTTTTTAAAATTTGAAATAACTTTCCACTAAAGAATGAGACATTATAAAAAATGCAGTATATGTTGGAATTTGGCGGTAATCCGCATTTGTAACACGCGCGAAGTGAGTGTGGGTTCGAGGCGCCCCGTGCGACTCGTGATGTGTGGTGTGTGGACCGCAGAGAGTGTGTTGGCCATG